>ML663560.1:5738605-6215177 GCA_007570785.1 Antilocapra americana | reverse complement strand
CACACTAGCAGTTCAAACAGCGAGGTCAAGAACCGAAAGTCCTCCCAAAACACTGGTTCTCAAGAAGACGGTTTCACAGCTTGTCACTCGTCCTCCCTAGGGTATGTCCCTGAGCTTAGTTCTCACGGTAGACGATCATGCATGTTCTTCCGCACAAGTTCCCCTTTTTCCCTGGCCGCCAGGAAGCTCAGAGCCAAGTTTCTTGACTGCAGGGAAGCCTCTGCAGACCTCTTGAGAAGATCCTCCCCTCTCTAGGCCCAGTCTCTCTGCTCCCTCCCCTCCTGGAAGCTCTGCCAGTACCCAGGCCTCTCTGAGCTTGGTGTTCTTATCTATGGAAAGAAGGTCAGGGCCATTGACTGGCCTACCACCCAGGGGAGCTGGGTCCTGAGATGAGGTAGGGAGGGGTCTATAACCTGGGGCCTGTGGGCATGCATAACACACACACACACACAGGCGCTTTCTCGACCACCCTCATGGGGCCCCCACCACAAAAGCGAAGGAAGAGCACAGGCACCAGGAGTCCACACCAAGCCTGGCCCTGCCCCCCAAACCGGCCCAGCCACTTCACATTGCCCAGCCACAGCTTTGGTTACAGGCCTTTTGTTGGGCTCAGAACACTGCCTCTCCGCCAAGGCCTCATCCCACGCAGCCCCTGGTCTGTACCAGCGGGTGTAAAGGCAAGGCCCAAGGGAGCTGGCCCCAGCACACACAGCTCCAACCCCTGGCCTGCACAGGGCCACACCCAGGGTCTCTGGCCTCCTGCTCATTTCCCCAGCACCTACTATGTCCTGACCACCACGTGCTATTTCTCCCACCCCGAATTTCATTTAGGGCCCACTGGGGGGACTTCCCTGGCAGTCCAGTGGCTAACTCCTCGCTCCCAATGCAGGGGGTCCAGGTTCAATCCCTGGTCGGGGAACTAGATCTCCTGTGCCACAGCTAAGATGGACACAGCCAAATAAAACAAATGAATAAGATAAATATCAAGAAAAAAAAAAAAGGCCTGTTGGCAGCGCAGGACTCCAGGGTCAGGAGATCTGGGTTTGAGACCCAACTCAGAACTGCAGGAATCTTCACCTCTCCAGGCTCCACCCTCCTGCAGTTCGTGAGGATGGTCCCACCTAAGGCTGGGGGGCGGGGGGATAGAGGCTGGAAAAGGCCATGCACAGGGCACACAGGGCCAGTGTCCTCGAGCTGGCACTGCTCCACGAGTGGGCTGTGCGTCCTCCGAGCTAAGCCTCACTTCAACCCTAGGCTGCAGCACCGTGACCGTCATCCAGTTAGGGATAAGGAAAGTCCGTCCTCAACAGGCCACACTCAGTGAGACTACCTCTCAGAGAGCTTAAGTGACCTGCCCAAAGCCTTGCCGGAGGCGCCTCGCAGGACAGATGCCCTGGAGCCCAGAGCCCAAATCCCCGGCTCCACCAGAATCCCATCTCCCACCCCCCGCAGCTGGGCCCCAGCTACCCAAAGCAACGGGCTGCTCCCCCGGACCCCAAACACCCACCACCATGGGTCCCCACTGCCTACACTCAAGTTCCCTATCAGCCGGTCACCAGCCTTTTTGGCCTCGGGCCTCTGCACACTCTTCCCTCATCCAACCAGCACATTCTGTTCCTATTTAGCTTCTAAGAGTCCGGCTCAAACCTCAAATCTCACCTGCCAGACCCCTCCCTGGCTAATTAAGTCCTCAGCAGACTTCCGGAGCCCCCACTGCCATCTGCCAACTCCCTGGGGATGGGAGGGGGGCACTCTGATGATTCCTCTGCTCCAGGCCCCTTCCACGGCTATCAGGGAAGGCATATCCACCGGGAACATTGTTTAGGAAAAAAGTTGAGCCAAGTTACATTTGCAGGAAATCACTATTGTTGGCAGCCCTGGAAATAAACTTAAATGACATTAAGAGCCAAGTGGAGCTGTGTTCCCAGGAGTCTTACTTCCTCCCAGCACAGCTGTTTAAGTGCATGCACAGCCAGGTTTGATAACTAAGATCCCTGGCTGGCAGGTAAAGAATCTGCCCGCAATGCAGGGGATCCGGGTTCGATTCCTGGTTTGGGAAGATCCCTGGAGAAGGAAATGGCAACCCACTCCAGTATTCTTGCCTTGGAGAATCCCATGGACCAGAGGAGCCTGGTGAGCTACAGTCCACGGGGTCACAAGAGTCAGACACAACTGAGTGACTCTCACACCCCTGGCCTGCAGTTCGCTGCGCAGTCTGCAAAGCACCTTCCCCTGTGTTTCCTCATTGACCCTCAGCTGTGGGAAATGGGCCAGCTGCCTTCTTCATCGGCTCGGCGAGGCCCAGGGTAGAGCCTGGGCTCCAATACCCCAGTTTCTGTCTCTCCCCTCCAATCTCTCACTTGCCCCAAATGCCAACCCAGAGGCAGGTGCTGAGCTGTGAAAAAGGCTCATTCGTCAACAGCTCTGAAGGCAAGCCCTCAACACTGGCCTTTGCCCCGCACAGAACTTGCACATTCCAGGCACCAGCTCCGTGTGCCCTGGATGCCAGCCTGGGGCTCACACAGCTGGGCCAGCTCCCCACGCGCGATCACAATGCCGGATGGCAGACACAGGGAGGCGAGGGACCTGGTGTCTCAGCTCCAGCAGTCAGGGCAGAGACTTGGTAAATATCTGGATAAGTTCATGAGGGGACAAGCAGCAGCCCCTACCCCGCAGTCTTCTCTCACTTTGTCTGAACATTTCAGTAACCAGGACAAAAGACCAGATGCCCCCAGGGGGAGGGCGGGAATCAGCCCTCCACTAGGCACTGGCCAGATGGGTGGATCCTGAATTCCTGCCAGACACACCTGCCGCCCAGAGGTGGGGCTGGAGCCGCTGCTGGAAGGAGCTGACTCGGGGCTTCACCAGACTCACAAGGGGTTGGGACGCCCTGCCACCCCTGCAAACAGTGGGCAGAGTAAACAGGACGGATGAGGTTAACATCCTACCCTAGCTCCTCAGTGCACTGCACATGCACACACACATGTGTGCACACGCACACGCACACACGCGTGCGCGCACACACACACACACGCACACACACCACCTCCCCCAGCCACCTGGGGGGCTAGGGGACAGCTGCCTTCCAGGCCTTGACCCTCCCAAGGGTCATACTGTGCCCACCAGGGAACCCCCCTGCCTTTCCCCGCCTCTGATAACACAGGATGGGGAGGGGAAAATGGGGTGCCAGGGTGTCTCCAGGGAGCCCCCAGCCTGCCCAACAGAGCAGAGAGGCTTGGTAGCCTTGCCACCCCCATGTGGCACCCTGCCAGCTGCTCACCCCGTGGAATCCCCACCCCCCACTATGGGGACCCTGCCATCCTCTCTACCCAGGTCAGGTCTCAGCAGGCAAAGGGACCTGCCAGAACCTCCACCTGGCAGGTGTGTTCCTCCCCACGAGCCAGCCCCCTGTGCTGGGCTTACCTGCCTGCTGCCCGTTGGCCAGCTGTCCTGCTGGGATCTGAGCGTCCACCTCCCTCATAGCCCCCTTCTCAGGAAGTAGGAGGGATCAGAGGAAGTCCTGCAGTGAAGGGCTCCTGGCTCAGGGCTTGGGGTAAAGAGAACCCAGGAGGAGGGGCGGGTGCAGAGCCATCCGCCCAAGGAAGACCCAGCCCTGCTGCCCAGGGGAGGGGGGTTGGAACCACAGAATAGGCACAGAGCTGCCGGGGCAGGAAAAAGCCTTGGGCTCTACCTGTGGTGACAGCCTGTCCGGGTCCACTGATCGCTCACGTCTGTGTGAGGGGCAGGGGAGTCAGGGTTGGGGCTGTCCGGCTAAGCCCCCCAGCATGTACCCCCAGGTGGCTGGCAGACTCCAGAGCCAAGCCCTCTTCTGTGAGTGGGAGGAGGCCTCTTGCAAGGCCTGCACATCCCAGATAAGAAGTCTGGTGCCCTGAGCCCGAGCAGGCCTCCTGCAGACTGCGTGGAGCCTCTGCGCCTGGAGGCAGGACTGGGGTCTGCTCTGGGTATTCTAGGCCAAGCAGGGACCCCAGCAGGGCCCACGAGGAAGGGGCCATCCCACCACCCCTTGGACAGAGGAGGCTCAGGAGCTGGGGCAGGTCTCCTGATGCCCAGATGGGGCTCTGTCCCTCATGGAAGGTCTACAAGGGGTCCTTGGCTACTCGGCAGAAATACTAAGCAGCCACATCCCAGGGTGTGTGCTTAGTCACTCAGTCGTGTCAGACTCTGTGTGACCCCGTGGACTGCAGCCCGCCAGGCTCCTCTGTCCATGGGATTCTCCAGGCAGGAATACTGGAGTGGGTTGCCATGCCCTCCTCCAGGGGATCTTCCCGACCCAAGGATGGAACCCAGGTCTCCTGCATTGCAGGCGGATTCTTTACCATCTGAGCTACCAGGGAAGCCCATCGAAGGGACGCAGAGACAAATCCAGGCAACGTGGATGCCTAGAAGGTAAGAAGCCCTGTGGGAAAACAGCAAGGGGTTGGAGGTGTCTGGGCTGGGGGGTGGGAGGCTGAGCAGTGAGGGAGGAAGGTTTCTGGGAACACAATCAGGATGTTCCACTGAGCTGTGGTGATGCCCCCAGGCTTGCCCTGGGCAAAGTTGCCCCTCTGTCTGAGTGTCCCCCAGAGTCCCAGGGTGGGCCACTCACCCAGAGCAAACTGGCCAGGCCAGGCTTTCTGCCTCATCCCCAAGGGGGAGCTACACAGAGCCCGAGGGAGGAGGTGGGGGAGGAGGCCAGGCAGGAGGCTCTGGGCCTCCTGCTCCCCGAGAACCCCAGCCAGCCCCAGGAACCAGAGTGTGTGGGGGGGGGACCTGGCCACAGCCTCGAGGTGGAACACAGGCCGCCCACCCCCACTGCGGCTTCCGAGGAATCCCAAAGGAGGCGGCCCTGGGCCCCGCCAACGTGACAGCGGGCTTTGCGGCCCTGGGAGTTCAGGCTCCGCCAGCCAGCCGGGCGGGAGGCCAAGGCCCCAGCGGCATTTTCTTCATCTGTAAAATGGGGACTCGCCAGTTTGTCGGGTTAAGAGAAACCAGATCCCAGCCTGCAGCCCAGGACAGGGCTCAGGGGTGGTGGGCGGTAAAAACAACCCCACAACTCTGTGATCCAGCAACATCGCACGTGTGTGCACACACACACACACCTACTCCACACGCACACGCTCGCAGGTGCGCACCTGTTCACACTCGCGCTCAGCTGCACACTCACTCAGCGCTCCTCACCCCCAAACTCACGGTTGCCCATGCACACACGTCACACCCACGCCCGGTCACACACACATCTCACCCTCGCAGAGGCGACCGTTCACACTCCACACGTGTTCACACTCATGAGCTCACACGCGGGGTCACCGCCAGTCTCTGCCACCGCCCACCCCTGGCGCGCACACCCGCCCTTCCGCGCCGGGCAGAGGGGCGGGGCTCCCCCGGAACGCTCGGCTACCCCCGCCACCCCAACCCCGGCTCCGGGCGACGCCCCTCGGCCGGGAGGGCCGGGCCGGAGGGCAGGAGCCCGGGGCCTGAGTCACGGCCGCCAGCGCACGGCGGGGCGCGGCGGGCAGGGCGGGGCGGGGCCGGGTGGGGTCCTGCGCCCCACGTCCGAGCCGGGCCCCCCGACCCCGAGGCCGGCCGCAGTGGGCGCTGCCCGCGATGCAGGCCCGGCGCCCGCGGCTCCGGCCCGCAGCGATGCCCCGGCCCGCGCGCCCGCGCCCCGCTCCCCGCCTACCGTGCTCAGCTGGGCCCCCATGTTGGCGCCGCGCTGCGCTCGCTCCGCCGCCGACAGCGCCGCGCCCCGGGCCTGCCCGCGGCCGCGTCACCCGGAGGAGGGGCGCGCCGAGCCCGGCCCAGCGGTCCAGGCCCCGCCCCGGCCCGCCCGCTTCCGTGCGCGGCGAGAGGGGCCGACCCGGCGGCCGCCGCCCCCGCAGGGCCCGCGCGGACGCGCCGTCTGCCTCCAGCAGGTCGCGGGCGGGCTCTGGGCCCCGCCGGCCGTCCCCAGAGGGGAGAAGGTGGCGCCCCTCGCCCCCTGCCCCATTGGTGGGCTCTGAAATAAAATCCGGAAACTCTAGGCTTCCCAGGCTGGCAGGAGGAAGCCCCCGCTTGGCCTGACTTCTGATCGCGCCCCTGAGCCTCCCCGGGGCCCTCTCGTCCCTCAAACTGGCCGGCTCCCACCCCCAGGCCTCTTCCTCTCCCTGGAAGACCATCCCCACTTGCCTCAGGGTCAGTCCCGCCTTACTGCTGGGGCATCAGGTCAGATGTTCGCTCCTCAGTAAGACCTGCCCTGACCCGCCCGCCCCTGCAGGCCGCCGCTGGTGGTCTTCCCAGCACTTAGCATTGAGCTGAAGTCATCCTGTGTATTTTCCTACCCCATCACAGTGAACTCTGCTGCCTGCAGGCCTGGAGCCTAGCACAGAGCATACGGCAGCAAAGAGTGGCGGGGAGGGTGCGGAAAAAAGTGAAAGGGTTGTGTTAGTCGCTCAGTCCTGTCCGACTCTTTGTGACCCCTCCATGGACTGTAGCCCTCCAGGCTCCTCTGTCCATAGCGATTCTCCAGGCAAGAACACTGGAATGGGTAGCCATTCCCTTTTCCAGGGGATCTTCCTAACCCAGGAATCGGACCCAGTCTCCCATATTGCAGGCAGATTCTTTACCGTCTGAGCCACCTAGAAGCCCAGTTGCATACAGCTGGAGCTCAATAAATACTTGCTGAATGAGTGACTTAAAAACAGGCAGTGGGCACCTGTTCCGGATAAACCCATGGCGGCCCCACGGGGCTCTCTAGACTTGCTCTTCTGGAATGGTCTTGGGCCGGAACGTGAGCTCCTGGTACTGTGACCAGCAGCCTGCAGCAGGCACTGTGTGTGTTCCTGCGCTGTGGAGCTGGCCAGGCGGAGGACAGCTGGGCCTTCCCGCCAGAAGGAGCTGGGAGAGCCAGGGGAAGAGGTGGGCAGACACAGGGTCAGCAAGAGCAGAGGGGCTGATACAGTGGGACCTGGAGGTGCTGGTGTGACGTGAGGTTAGGGTGAGGCAGTGTGGGGACCCAGGGGAGGGAACTGAGAGGTCAGGGGTTGTGGGGAGCCCTGGAAGATTTAGGCAGGTGGGGGAGGGACCAGCTGGTTTTGAAAGGGGAAACTGGGACTTCCCTGGTGGTCCAGTGGTTAGGAGTTTGCCTGCCAATGCAGGGTACACAGGTTCAATCCCTGATCTGGGGAGGTCCCATAACGCGCTGGAGCAACTAAGCGCATGAGCCACAGCTACGGAGGCCGCGTGCTGCCAAGACTGAAGCCCACGCACCTAGAGCCCGTGGTCCACGAGGGAAGTGACTGCAATGAGAAGCCCGTGCCACCTGCAAACAGAGAACTCGGCAACAGAGACCCAGCACAGCCAAAAATAAATGAATGAATGAGTAAATCATGCTTAAGAAGGGAACACCGGGCACAGTGTGGAGAGAGGGACAGGGAGAGAGACCTCTCACCATAGAACACGAGGGTAAATGTCACCGCAGGTCAGTTAGGTATCCTTTCAGGTTTGAGGATCATAATTTTCATATTACAAATAGGAAAGCTTGACATCAGCGTGTGCAGCCGGTAAGTTCCCAGCGCTAGGTGGTTCCTAGGCTACCCACGACCCAGGTACCCTCTCCAGAGCCACCTTCCACTGAGGCCAGGAAAGCAGCAGGTCACCCCCAACCTCTGCGTCTCCCCTAGTCACTTCTAATTTTCTGCCTGTTTTTTTGTCACACCTGGACCGATGACGGCTCTGGAGAATGTGGATGTGTGATGCTGGGTTTTCTTTTCCTTGTGAAATTTGGAGGTGACTAAGTTGGCTTTCTCCTTTTAATCATCCTCTTACAAGCAGTGAAGAATTCCCACAGGGCTTTTCCTCTGAAGACTCATCACCTAAATGGCATTAAATCAACAAAACTTAAATCCTATTTAGATCAAAGCTATAGAAACTAGTCCAACAAAAAATCCTACAAGATTACAATTAAGATTGAATCTGTTTTTCGGTCTTATGTTCTCACTTAAATTACTATATGCACTTGTAGACTCAAAAAGGAAATAGCATTCCTCTTGAAGTTACTGTTGCCGTTATTGCCTCTCTTAAGGTCATATTAATTGCCCATTTCTTTTCCTGTTTATCTTTTTGAGCCTTTTCATAATTGTTTTGATATATAAAATTTACACGATCACAATCAATATAAATTACTGAAGCATTTTACTCTCACGACAGTAAAACCTGTTGTATTTACACCTTACCCCCCTGACACACTTCTATGTGTAAAGTGCAAAAGGAGATTTCACTTCTAGTTACATCTGAAGGCTTCTCTAGAAAGTAACACGCGTGCCAGGCTTGGCCTCGCAGGAGGGAGTTGTGGCCCAGTTTCTTTGCAGCGTTACCGGGTAAATTTCTCCCCAGACTCCAAAGGGGCTGTTCACCTCTTGCTTAACTGTAGGGAGGCCTCAGTGGCAGAATGTTGGCAAGTGAGAGGGAGCAGTGAGAACGAAGGGTGACATTGGTTAGGTGGCCCACCCCTACTCTGGGGACTCGGACCCGGTGGGGCCGGTTCAGCAGCCAATTCACTATATGACCACAGGCCAAGACCTTTCTCTCTCTGGGAAAGGGTTGGGGGAGCAATGTTTTTAAGGTCCCTTCTCCTTCTGATATTTTATTCTGGGTGGGTGATCCTTCAGGCTTTTTCAAATTTTATTTTATTTATTTATTTATTTTGGCTGCACTGGGTCTTTTTTGCTGCACGTGGACTTTGCCTGGTTGAGGTGAATGGGAGCTACTCTTCATTGTGGTGTGCAGGCTTTTCATTGCAGTAGCTTCTTTTGCTGCAGAGCACAAAGGGCAAGCTGGCTTCAGTGTTGTGGCAGACTGGCTTAGTTGCCCTGGGGCGTGTGGAATCTTCCTAGACCAGGGATCAAACCCATGTCCCCTGTGTTGGCAGGCAGATTCTTAACCATTGGACCACCAGGGAAGTCCTCCTTCAGGCTTTGTATTTGGAAGAATGTCCAACGTACAGAGAAGTTGCAAGAACAATACGATAAACTGGCCAGATTCACCAACTATTATTATCATATGGTTTTTCCAGCAGTCATGTATGGATGTGAGAGTTGGTCCATAAAAAAGACTGATCACCAAAGAATCGATGCTTTTAAATTGTGGTGCTGGAGAAGACTCTTGAGAGCCCCTTGGACTGAAACGCGATCAAACCAGTCAATCCTAAAGGAGATCAGCCCTGAATATTTACTGGAAGGACTGTTGTGAAGCTAAAGCTCCAATACTTTGGCCACTTGATTCGAAGATCTGACTCAGTGGAAAAGATCCTGATGCTGGGAAAGGTCGAGGGCAGGGAAAGAAAGGGGTGACAGAGGATAAGATGGTTGGATGCCATCACTGACTCAATGGATATGAATTTGAGCAAACCCCGGGAGACAGTGGCGGACAGAGGAGCCTGGTGTGCTACCGTCCACAGCGTCACAAAGAGTCGGACACAGCTCAGCAACTGAATGTCAACAACAACAGCATCATTTGACATCTTCCTTCTTTCTTCCCTATCCATCTGTTTGCTTTGGCTGAACCATCGAGAGTACTAGTGGCAGATAAATGGCCCTTCACCTCTGAACTGTTCACCATGCGTCTCCCAAGAATGAGGCCATTCTCCTACATATCACTAAGCAAGCATCAAATTCAGGGGATGTAACACTGAAACAGCACAGTTATCTTATCTCCAGTCTACATTCCACTTGTCCCAGTTGCTCCATAATGTCCTTTCTAGCCATTGTTTTTTCTGGTCCAGGCTCTAATCCCAGGTCAGGCTTGGCGTTTACTTGGCAGGTACTTTTAATCTCCTTTAACCAGTGGACAGACTGGCTCACAGGGCAGGTGACGGGTTGTTGGCGCCTGCCTGGTCTCCCTATTGTAAAGGTAACTTTTCTTTTGGTACCGTGTGAATGTCCCAATTCCCAACAAACTTTCATCCAATGGCTTTAGCATCTGTTGATGATCTTTGTCTGAAACAATTCTCATTGAGGTGGTTTAATTGGTTTACAGGGTTGTTGTTTAGTCGCTAAATCATGTCCAGCTCTTTTCAACCCCATGGACTGTAGCCCACCAGGCTTCTCTGTCCATGGGATTCTCCAGGCAAGAATACTGGAGTGAATTGCCGTTTCCTTCTCTAGGGGATCTTCCCTACCCAAGGATCGAACCCATGACTCCTGCTTGGCAGATGGATTCTTGACCACTGAGCCACCTAGGAAGCTAGGTTTACAAAGTACTTTGGGGGGAAAAAAAAGAAAGGACCTTTATTTTAGTCATTCCTCAAGGCCCTTCCGCGAGCCAAAGAACAGAAACTCTCACAAGCCTGTTTGCCTTCAGGGTGTGTCTGGTAAGCTGAGAATCTCCTGCTCTACTCAGGTCTCAGATCCCTGGGAGAGGCAGGGAAACAGGGCAGAGAAACCATGAGTTTCTTTTTGTATAGGAGGAACTTTTTATATAGGAGGAAACTAGGTCCACAGAGAGGAGAGAAGTGGGAAGCTGAGGAATAGTTCCTCCCAAGGAGTCTCTGGGTTTCCATCCCTTCCATGGACCAGGGCAGGAGTCTGGGAAAGGAGGCTTTTAGGCCAACTGCAGGGCAGAGCATCAGGGTCCAGGTTGGGACTATCTAACCCCTGCCAGCCCCCCTGGTCTCTGTTACCTATGTAGGACCTAGGTTGCCAGATTTAGCAAATAAAAATTCAGGATACCCAATTAGATTTGAATTTTGGCTGAAGGATGAGTCATTTTTTAGTTCAAGTATTCCAAGATACTGCACTTATACATGAAAGTTGCTCAGTCGTGTCCGAGTCATTTGAGACCCCATGGACTGCAGTCTACCAGGCTCCTCTGTCCATGGAATTCTCCAGGTAAGAATACTGGAGTGGGTTGCCATTTCCTACCCCAGGGGATCTTTCCAACCCAGGGATCGAACCTGAGTCTCTTATGTCTCCTGCACTGGCAGGTGGGTTCTTTACAATTAGCACCACCTGCGAAGCCTTAAACATACCTATACATACCTATGCACTTCAGTTCAGTTCAGTCACTCAGTCATGTCCAGCTCTTTGCTACCCCATGAACCGAAGCACACCAGGCCTCCCTGTCCATCACCAACTCCCGGAGTTTACCCAAACTCATGTCCATTGAATCGGTGATGCCCTCCAACCATCTCATCCTCTGTTGTCCTCTTCTCCTCCTGCCCTCAATCCTTCCCAGCATCAGGGTCTTTTCCAATTAGTCAACTCTTAGAATGAGGTGGCCAAAGTATTGGAGTTTCAGCTTCAGCATCAGTCCTTCCAATGAACACCCAGGACTGATCTTTAGGATGAACTGGTTGATCTCCTTGCAGTCCAGGGGACTCTCAAGTGTCTTCTCCAACACCACCGTTCAAAAGCATCAATTCTTCGGCACTCAGCTTTCTTTATAGTCTAACTCTCACCTCCATACATGACTATTGGAAAAACCATAGCCTTAACTAGACGGACCTTTGTTGACAAAGTAATGTCTCTGCTTTTTAATATGCTGTCTAGTTTGGTCATAACTTTCCTTCCAAGGAATAAGCCGTCTTTTAATTTCATGGCTGCAATCACCATTTGCATTGATTTTGGAACCTATGTACTTAAACATACCTATATTAAAAAAAAAATTAAAATAAAACCTCAAGATGTCCAGGGGGTTTGAACTGACATTAGGGTTCCAGGTAAAATTTGGGACACAGTTCAAATTTAATTTCAGAGAAACAGTGAATAATTTTTTCACCCAGGTATGGGGAATTAAAAAATGGTATGGCCCCTAGGGGACTTCCCTGGTGGTCCAGTGGTTAAAACTCCAGGCTTCCACTGCAGGGGGCATGGGTTGACCCCTGGTTGGGGAACTAAGGTTTCACATGCTGGGTGGAATGGCCACATAGATAAATAATGTATGGCACATACAGCCGATTCACTTAGTTACACAGCAGAAACTAATACAACACTGTAAAGCAACCATACCTCAATTTAAAAAGAAAGAAAATCATCAGGAAGAAATCAGAGTCAAAAGCACTTTCAAGGAAGTGGCCCAGTGGTTAGGAATCTGCCTTGAAATGCTGGGGACGCAGGTTCAATCCCTGGCCGGGGAACTAAGATCCCACACGTAGTGAAGGAGCAAGGCTGTGCGCCACAGCTGCTCAGTCCACACACGCGATGAAAGAGCCCGCCCGCTGCAGCTAGGACCCAAGGAAGCCACATGCATGTCTTTCTTTCTTTTTAAAAAAAAGCACTTTCAAAAGGGGCAGAGGGTGATCTCATAAATTTTGGTAAGATAAATAAGTAAATTTTAAAAATGTATGGCACATGTTACCACATGTAGGAAATAAGGCAGGTAAAGTCAGCGGGGCCTTGAATGCTGGGCTGAGCTTCGCTTCTGATAGCAGCTGACAGCTTTGAAAGAAGGGAGGTCCACTGCCAAACAGTTCTGGAAAGTTCTCTGGCTATGGAGCATGGGAAGAGGGGAGCAAAACTCAAGGCCAGGGACTAGTCGGGGGAGAGTGTGGTGGCCGGCGACAAGCTATGAGGCTCAGGCCAGTGGTCAGGGGATGAAGAGAGCGTTCAGGAGGAGGACTCGTGGGCTCCAAGGCCCCCCAGCTGGGGTGAGTAGGCAGGAGGCTTCTGGCCTGGCATGGGAGGGAAGCAAGTTTCGGGGGGACTTTGGGAGGGGACGGGGAAAGTCTGAGAGGCAATAGAGACCAGCATCTGAAGTTCAGAAGGAAGAGAGAGTGGCCCTGTGGCAGGGAAGGAGGCACATGGGGCTAGGGCAGCTGGTGGACTGTGGAGTGACTGCCCGGGAGGCATTTCTGCCCGAAGTATTCCCCTACCACATTTATGCTGTGGGAGGAGATGGCTGGACCTGAGGGCCGTGGGAGAGCAGGGCTGTGTCTCCTGGCTCCTAGAGGCCAGAGGGGGTGCAAGCAGAACCAGCCTCACCACCCGCCTACCTACACTCAGAGCTGAGTGTCTGGAGAGACCGGTGAGATGATATGTTGGGAGCAGATGTATTAATCCCCTTGGGCATTTGCAATCTGAAGAGAATATGCATGCTCAGTTATTCAGTTGTGTCCAACTCTTTGAGACCCCAGGGACTGTAGCCCACCAGGCTCCTCTGTCCATGGAGAGAGTTTGTTTTATTTAAAAAAAAACAAAAACACAGAAGGAAGGAGCAGCAGGGACTGGAATCGATTTTTAGCCAGTGACTGAGGCTTTACTGGTAGAATTAAGCACCTGTTCAGGCTACGAATGGGCTTCAGCAGGGAGGGGGTGCTGGGACCTGAGGGCGGCTCCAGTGTCACGGAGCCTGTCTCGCAGAGGCCTTTCTGAAAGCCATACAGTCTGCTCTGGTGCAGTCCCTGTGCCAGCGGAGCTGGAATGTTGATGGAACAGGAAATGGTGCCCTGCGTGCGCTGTGGCAACTGTGCCAAGTTCTCCAGAGGTATTCATAGCACACGCCTGGCCGGCAGGATCCCAAACCCCATGGAGTCAGTGGCGTCTGGCCAGCGCCCCCGGACCAGCAAGCCTGAGAGTGAGTCATCAGGGCATCCTGTCTCCATCTTACAGAGGAGAGAGAGGCTGTGGCTCAGAGAGGGAAGTGCCTGGCCCAAAGTCACAAAGCTGGCGAGGGTTGGGAATGGAGTTTGAACCCAGGTCTATTGGCTTCTGAAACTCCGCTCTCCCCACAGCCTCTTGCCCCTGGAATTAGGCATCTGTTTTCCTATTCCTTGCTGGCTTGAGCCACCTTCCAGAGAAGGTCAGAGACTAACTAGGGGATGAGGGGGTCTGTGTCCCTTCCTCCAAAGCTTGCCTTCTCCAGATCAGAGATTTTCAAATCTTGACTCTTACTGGGTGACCTTGGGCAAATTCCTCTCCTTTCTGGGCCTCAGTTTTATCGACTGTTAAGTGAGGGATTATCTAGAATCTAGTAGAATCCAATAGAGCAAAGGTTGCACATTGCTGCCCGAAGGTCGGCATCCTGCCCATGTAAGAGTCTGTTCTGGGTTTGAGCTTCGTTTGAGTCGATTGCCAAGCTAGGATTTCTGGCTTCTTGTGACAAATCTGAGGCTCCTGCCACTCCAGCTTCCAGGTGCTGGAGTTGCAACCTCTGGTGCCGCTGATTCTAAGATCCTCCGGAGGTGCTCCCACAGTGTAATTTCCATCCTCATCGCTTCCAGGGAAGCGGGAGAAGGGTTCTGGGCGTGGCTCAGCTCCCAGTCGGCTGTCTGATCTTGAGCCAGTCACCAGCCCCCTCCAGGCCACAACTATAAACAGGGGTGACACATACATCTCAAAAGTCTATGGGAGGATGAATTGAGATGTCAGGTATCAACCTGCTTTACAAAGCCGGTGCTATGGACAGGTGGAAATTAGAAGCGTCATTACCTGAATGTTTATATTATGCTGAAGGCTAGGCTGAGGAATCACACCTGAAAGCGGCTAGTCCCCAGAGTCTCTCAGAAGGACTGAGCTGAGAACAGTGGGGAGGAACCCTGGGTCTGGGTCTTTCACGTATGAGTGAAATCAAGGGAGACCTCATCGAGGAGGTGACATTGAGCTGCTGCCACCAGATTCATTCATTCATTTCTCATATCTTTTTTGGGGTGGGGGAGCTCCGCTGTGTGGCTTACAGGACTTTAGTTCCTGATCAGAAATTGAACCCGTGCCTTCGGCAGCAAAAGCATGGAACTCTTGGACCACTGGATCACCAGGGAAGGCTTCCTTTGTGGCTCAGCTGGTAAAGAATCCGCCTGCGATGCAGGAGACCTGGGTTCAATCCCTGAGTTGGGAAGATACCCTGGAGAAGGGAAAGGCTACCCACTCCAGTATTCTGGCCTGGAGAATTCCATGGACTTTATAGTCAATGGGATCACAAAGAGTCGTACACGACTGAGCAATTTTAACTTTCACTCCATTTATAGTTATTATAAAATATTGGCTATAGTCTCCATGTTGTACAATATACCATGTACCTTATTTTGGGACTTCCCTGGTGGCTGAGATGGTAAAGTGTCTGCCTACAATGCGGGAGACCCGGGTTCAGTCCCTGGGTCAGGAAGATCTCCTGGAGAAGGAAATGGCAACCCATTCCAGTATTCTTGCCTGGAAAATCCCACGGATGGTGGAACCTGGTAGGCTACAGTCCATGGAGTCACAAAGATTCAGACACGACTGAGCAACTTCCCTTTCCGTATCTTTACTGAGTCCCTTCTCTGTTCCAGGCACTATGCTAGGTGCTGGAACAGTGAGCAAGACAGACAAAAGTGCCTTGGAAGAGCTGACATTGGGGGTAGGTGGAGAGTAAATAAAAAATAATTTTTAAAAATAGACATGTGACTTCACTGGGAAAAGGAACAGCAGACCAAAGTCACAGGGACACAGGTAGTAGGGGGGCGTTGCTGTTTTATTTAGGAGCCAGGGAGGCCTTCCAGAGGTAATGCTATTAAAGCAGATACCTGCAGGAAATCAATGAGCCAGCCCTGTGATAAGAGAGGAAAGAGCATTCCACAGTGAAAACAGAAAGTGCAAAGGCCCTGAGGCAGGAGGGTGCTTGGCTCCTTTAAGAAGCAGCAATGAAGTCAATATGTTCTGTGACTGTGAGGCCAGCTTTGATCCCTTGGCCTAGCCAAGTCTGCCAGGCTTCTCCCTATAAAGGTCTTTTTTCCCCCCTCTTTGTATTTAATGTCATCCATGGGGTGGTCTTTTGAGACCATGATTACATGATTTGACTTAATCCTCATTAGCAACCCTAAAGCAGTTTTAAAAGGTATCTGTAAATTCTTTGACTTTCCATCCGTTGATAGATGGGAGTCTGTGTCCCCTCCCCTTGAATCTGGGTTCTGTGACTTCTTGACCAATAGAAGGTCTGCGAACTGAGTGACACTTGGTCGGGGCCAGACCGTAAGAGATTGGCGGCTTCCACTTCCTGTCTCTTGGGATGCTTGCTCTTTTTTCAGATTCTTATCATGGTATAGTTGATTTACAACGCTGTGTTTGTTTCAGGTGCACAGCGAAGTGAATCTGTTGTGCATACACATATGTTCCCTCTTTTTTTAGATTCTTTTCCCGTATAGACTATTACAGAGCTTTGAGTAGAGTTCCCTGTGCCATACAGATTAGTTATACATTTTATATAGAATTGTGTGTTTTTGTCAATCCCAATCTTCCAGTGTACCCCCCACCCCCACCCCTCGGGAACTAGCTCTTGAAACCCAGCCTCCATGTTGTGAGGAAGCCCAAGCGGTCAGCAGAGAGGTCCGTGTGGAGGGGAACCTAGGTCTCTGACCCTCAGCTCAGCTGAGCCCCCAGCCAACAGTCAGTATCAGCTTGCCAGCCATGTGAGTGTGTCATCCTGGAGGCAGGACCTCCAGCTCCCCCCTCCCCCAGTTAAGCACCCCAACTGACACCTTGCGAGCCGATGAGCCACCCCCCAGGAGCCCTGCTCAAATTTCACACCTGTAAACAAATGAAAAGACTATTGTTGTTGGGCTTCCCTGGTGGCTCAGTGGGAAAGAATCCACTGCCCATGCAGGAGACTGGGTTTGATCTCCCGATCCGGAAGATCCCGAATGCTAAGCCCATGTACCACAACTCCTGAAGCCTGTGCACCTAGAGCCCTTGATCAGGAACAAGGGGGCCCATCTGAACAAGAAGGCTGAAGACTGCAGCGGGGAGCAGCCCCTGCTCGCGGTGACTAGAGACCGGCCGCGCACAACAGCAGAGACCCAGCACAACCAAATACAGTCAATTAAACAACCAAAAAGCTCTGCGATTTTGTGCAAACCAAGGAGGAAGCGGGCCAGCCCCTGCTGCCAGGCACTTTGCCTGTGTGGAGAGACAGGATGGGAGACGATGATCCAGGCTTTGCTTTCTCTCATTTCCCCTGTATTTTTCTCCTTCCCTTTCCGTGTGCTCGCTGCCCCAGAGGAAAGGCAGGGAGAGCGGAAAGCCAGCAGACTGGGCCAGGCGGAGGGTTCCTGGCATGGGCAGAGCTCCCTGAGGACACACGGAGGAGGGAAGGCTCCCAGCCCTGTCTGGAGAGATGGACCCAGGGCTGGACCAAGAGGGGAGAGGCTAAGGGAGAATGCAGATCCTGGGGCCGAGGGGCCTGTGTCCAGCACTACTGCTGGCCCACGGGACGCCCTGTGTGAGTTAGGGGAAGGCGCCTCTCGGGGAGAGGCCCCCACCTCGGCCCCATGCTGGGATCCAGGGCTTGGTGCGTGACCACACTGGGTGTCGAGCTGGGTTTCCACTCCCGCCTCCCCTGGGTTCCTGCACAACAAGACAAGATGGTTCCGATTGTACCTGCTTCCTGGTGGGCTATATTGCCATAGCGCAGGGGTCCTCCTGGTGTACATGGGCCACCGGGACCCAGGCAGTCTCCCCAGAGAAGACTCTTGGGCACACGGGGGCGAGGGGGAAGCAAAGAGCTGCTCGGTTTCAGCCCCTTTATGCTGATTTGTGAAGACAGGTGATCAGCAGACGCCTCCGAGGACCAGTGACCAAGGCTAGCCCCACCCAATCCCTCATCTGAAACTTCTTCCCTCCCTTCCTTCCTTCTTTTCTTCTTTCAGAGCTGCCTGTTGGGAGCTCTTTCAGTTGGCCCATATCCCTTTAACACAGTTTACGTGTGTGTGTGTGTGTGGTGTTTGAATCTTTCCATAGTTTCTGGCATTACAAAGTGGTCTAGGCTCATTCTGTGTAAGAAAGATAGTGCTAAGTCATGTCTGCCTCTTGCGATCCCGTGAATTGTACCTTGCCAGGCTCCTCTGTCCATGGGATTCTCCAGGCAAGAATACTGGCGTGGTTGCCATTTCCTTCTCCAGGGGATCTTCCCTACCCAAGAATTAAACCCAGGTCTCCGGCATTGCAGGCAGATGCTTTACAGACTGAACTCCAGCAGGAAGCCCAGACAAGCCCAGACATTCTGTATAATCCCTGTCCTAGTTCTAGGATCAGGCCTGTCTCCAAGGAGACCAGGTTCCTTTTATTGGAGAATGGAATTAGAAGCCAAGATCTGGCTGTTTGATACTCCATTGTATGGCTAAATACTTTATCCATCCATCTCTTTATAGATATTTAGGCTGTTTTCCACTTATTGGCTATTATGAGTAACGCTACTATGAACAGCATTTGTGTACAAATGTTTGTGCGGGCATGATTTCGTTTCTCCTGGCGGCATACCTAGGAGTGGAGTTCCTGGGTTATGTAATTCTGTGTTTATCTTACTGAGGAGCCACCAGTTTGCTAAAGCATTTTCCATAATCACCAGCAGTGTATGAGGGTTCCAGCTTCTCCATGTTCTCGCCAGGGCTTGCTATCATCTGTCTTTTCGGTCATAGCCATGCTAGTGGGTATGATGTGGTATTGACTCGTATTTCCCTGAGAGTTGATGATCTCCAGGGCATCTTTTTACATGTTTGTTGGACTTTTGTGTACCTCAGGGAAATGTCCATTCAGACCCTATGAGTGGTGTTAGTTGCTCAGTCGTGTTCGACTCTTTGCAACCCCACAGACTATAGCCCGTCAGGCTCCCCTCTCCATGAGATTCTCCAGGCAAGAATACTGGAGTGGGTTGCCATTTCCTTCTCCAGAGGATCTTCCCAACCCAGGGACTGAAACTGGGTCTCTTGCATTGCAGGCAGATTTTTTTTTACCGTATGAGCTACAGGGAATTGCCCACTGTTAACTGGGTTGTCTTAATCGCTGCTTTTGGGTGACCCATCAATCTGGGGCCTGAGGAGACAGCCTCTCTGGCTTCACCCAGCCCTGACCTTAGTTTTAAAGAAATGAATGGAGGGCAGTGGACTTTAGTGAGGGGGCGTCTCCTCAATTCCCAGAGGTTTTGGTCACCAGATGTGGGATGAGAATGTGGCAGCCACAAGGATGAGGAGTCCCAACTCTGGGTGGGTGGATGCCTTGATGTGTGTGGGGGTGGGGGGGCGCTGGAGGGCTCACTTGACCCATAGAAAGGGACTGGGAACTATCAGGGCATCTGGGCTTGAAGAGCTGACCCAAAACAGGCACAACCTCCTCACTTCTCTGATACCCCTGGCCCTCCATGCCTGCAGGAGCCCTACTGTGTGCCTCCCCAGGTCACCCCAACCTGAGCCAGCTCCAGGATGTTTGTCCCCAAACCGGTTTGTGCCTGGTTGAGTCCTTGCTACTGTAAGCCTTCAAGTAATTCAGTGTTGCATGAGCTGCTGAAACTTGAGGGCTAACAGAAGAATTGTGGGGGTTTCTGTGAAGACAAACTTGAATCCCATGGAAAAGTTTGATGTAGGCAACTTGCTTAAAAAGTTTCTGCAGGACGGGAAATTCCCCGCTGGCCCAGTGGTTAAGACTCCACACTTCCGCTGCGGAAGGCATGGGTTCGATCCCTGCTCGGGGAATGAAGATACTGCATACTGCACGGTGCAGCCAAAAACCCCCAAACCCTGTAGATTAGGTGGGTGAAATGACTGCTTAATTCTGCTCTCAGATGGCTTCTCAAATCTCTGAAGATTCGAGCTGTCCCTGGGAGCCAAGCCTGGAAGTCCCAGATGCTGCCTGGTGGGGGTTATTGTCGCTAAGTCGTGTCTGACTCTTTTCTACCCCCATGGACTGTAGCCCGCCAGGCTTCTGTGTCAGTGGGATTTCCCAGACAAGAATACTGGAATGGGTTATCGTTTCCTTCTCCAGGGGAGCTTCCTGACCCAGAGATCGAACCCGCTCTCTTGCACTGGCAGGCAGATTCTTAACCATGGAGTTACCAGGGAAGCCCCCCTGGTGGGGGTGGGTTAGGCCAAAAGCAAGGGCCTGTCTCCAGGCAGCAGCCCCAACCTCCAGAGACGTCTGAGGTCCTCATCAACAAATTCCGAGGGGATGTCCACTCACACCAGTTAAGGCAAGCTGCTTAAGGCACGCATGTGCCTCTGAGTCCGCAAGCTCCTTCACTAACTGACCATCCACGTTCCACCAGGGAGAAGAGGGAGCCTGACCACATGACGGCATCCCGTGTGGGGAGATGGACGGGAGAGACCCAGGGTCCTGGAGAGGAGAGGAGCTCAATGAGGGCTGGGTTTCAGCCTCAGCTTGCCTACCGTGTCCCTGGGCCCACACTGCAGCCCTGGGCGGGCTACAGACAGAGTTAACAGCCCTGCTTCCCAGGAGCCGTGATTCGCCCACAACAGGGCGGGAGCTGCCCCACGGCTGGTGTGTGGACTGGCATTCGGGACTCTTTTATGCTTCTGGCTCTGGCCCCAACCTCCTGGGGACAAGCATGGCATAAAGAAATGAATCCAGGCTTTCCTGGTGGTCCAGTGGTTAAGAATCCGCCTGCCAGTGCAGAGGACACGGGTTCGATTCCTGGTCTGGGAGGACCCCACCTAACTAAGCCTGGGCAGCATGGAGACAGACACACACCCCTCCTCTGGGTCTGTGCTCCCTCCTCCACCAGGTGGTACCTCTCAGGAGCCCAGTGCTTTGGCGACAGAACTGCCGCTCAGGCCCCTGATGCCCCAGGGCTTTGCCATCCCAGCCCCAGGTACCAGCCAAGGTAAGGGCCCCTGGCCCCATGAGAAGGGACCCAGGCTCTGGGATGCCCGGTATGGGCAGTGGGGTAAAGAGGGAAGCACATTCCCACCCAAAGGGCTTTCACTGTCAACGTCACTTCCCTGCTCCGGGCCTCAGTTTTCTCATCTGTGCAAGAGGGCGATACCACCTACCTCGTGGTTGGCAGGCTCAGAAGAGCACACCCTCCATTTCCCAAACTCCAGCTATCCCAGGGCCTGTGACAAGTTTGTTCCCCTGAGCCCCACCTCCTCTGTCAAGTCCTTAAATCGATTTGCTTTTTTCGTTAAAAAAGAAACTATGTCATCACAAGTAGAGGACAAGTATCCCTTGTCAGAAATAGAAAGCAACCATAAAGATAAGCACAACGGAGATTATGGGACGACATTCTAGCTGTGGGCTGGGATGGCCAGAGGCCCGAGGGGTCCTACCGTCCTCCGGACAGGAAGAGTGCTCAGAGGCGGCCAGGCTTCCTCGCCCTGAACTGAGCTTTCCGCTCCACAGAAATCTCTCCATGACAGGCCACGTTACTTAACGCCCACCACGTCTTGTTCAGTTGCTCAGTCGGGTCCAGCTCTTTGCGACCCCTCGGACACCAGGCCTCCCTGTCCATCGCTATCTCCCGGAGTTGGCTCAAACTCATGTCCATTGAGTAGGTGAGGCCATCCAACCATCTCATCCTCTGTCACCTCCTTTTTTTGCCTTCAATCTTTCCCAGCATCAGGGTCTTTTCCAATAAGTCAGCTCTTTGCATCAGGTGACCAAGGTATTGGAGCTTCAGCTTCAGCATCAGTCCTTCCAATGAGTATTCAGGATTGCTTTCCTTTAGGATTCACTAGTTTGATCTTGCAGTCCAAGGGACTCTCAAGAGTCTTCTCCAATACCACAGTTCAAAAGCATCAGTTCTTTGGTGCTCAGCCTTCTTTATGGTCCAACTCTCACCTCCATACATGACGACTGGAAAAAGCATAGCTTTGATTATATGGACCTTTGTCAGTGAAGTGATGTCTCTGCTTTTTAATACACTGTTTAGGTTTTGACTCAAGGTACCCCTGGCCTCAGTGGGATGTGCCCACACTCAGGTGAGTCCCTTTGTATAAACTGTGTGTCTTCTGTGTAAACTGAGACCTGGCCACTCTGGATTCTTGGTCAGTTGCTCGGGGTCTGGTGAATAGAAAGTCAGGTCCCACAGTCCCTTCCTGCTGGGAACGCCAGGGGAAAAGGACCCCAGGACAACCCCCCTGAGGTTTGGTCCTGCGGAGCCCTGTCCTGTCCAGACACACTTCTCTACCCCAGGCGACCTCATGCTGTTGGTGTGCCCTACACACTGCATGGGGACTCCTGAGGTCTGCCTTTGGGAGCTGCCGGGATGGGGTGCAGGCCCAGAAACAGGTGTGACAGAGGGAGATGGCGGAGGCGGGCACCGAGGAGGAGGGAAGGCCAGGCAGCTCCCGCAAGCCTGTGAACAGCCCCGGGAGGTCACCTGTGTGGGCCCTCGGCTTTAAGGCAAAGGTGGAGAAGGAAAGGGAGGAGAAGGGAGAAGGAAAGGGAATTCTGGTGATGGAGGAGGTGAGGGGGCGGGGCCCAGGGCCTGGCTGGCCCCGTGAGAGGCCCATGAATGGGGCAGACTGCCCTTGTCTTGATGTGTGACCTTGCACGGGTCAAGCCTCTCGCACTCAGGGCTGGGGAGGGCGAGCAAAAGATGTCACCTGGGGTGTCTCCCCCGGCCCCTGGGCGAGCATGGAGGAGGACCCGGTGAGCAGAAGCAAGAGGGAACAGGGGTGCCCAGAGCGCTCTGCAAAGCTCCCTTCACAACTTTGTTATCTGGCGCCCCCAGGTGGATAATATGAGAACGACAGAAAATCCTGAAAAAAAAAAAAAAACACCGAGAGGAAACCAGCATTGCCCTCCCTTCCCGCGAGTGCTAGCCACAGACAGCTAACTCCCTCTGAATCCCGACTCCACCTCTTACTTGCTCTGGGTCTCAGGCAGGCCACTGGAATTCTCAGCTTTGTAATTTGTAAAGTGGGATTCAATCCCAGGAGGTCATCAGCTAACTGGCTATCCCTCCCCGCCCCGACTCCATGTTTTCACTGGTGCAGACAGGCTGACAAAGGTGACTTTTCAGGGCCCAGAAAGTCTGCAGAAGGCTGGAATACTAACCCCCCGACTCTGCTGTAGCCATGTGTCCTGGGAAACAAACTCACTCAGAAGGACGATGCAGATAGCCGAGTGCAGTTTATTACCCCGGGGGCCCAAGGCAATCTCCTCTTAGCGAGTTTTTGTGAAAACCTTGTATACTCTAAGTGTAGGCCCAAACCCACCTCCCCCAGTTCCCTGAAACTAGTCTAAACAAAGGAAAAGAAAGATACAATCGAAGTTAACCCATGATTCATAGGCCTGAAGCCTCGGTGGTTAACAGTGGACAATTATCAATAGGCTTGTGGTCATACTCCAAGGAGCATAATAGAATGTATGATTCTATTCGATTACACAGATAATTAGGATATTCTTTTAGGCCACGGAGAGTCTAGGTACGAGTCCTTGGGCTCTTCCATGGGGGTAGGAGAGGGGGGTCTGGTTTTCCAATTGTGTGTCATTTCCTTGGATACTGGGCATAGAGCTCAAAGTCCACAGTCTGGCCCAAGATGGAGTCCTGCTTTCAAGACGGAGCCTGCTCTGTCTGTTTCTTCCTCCACTGCCACCTCCCTGAATAACCCCAGGTAAGGACTGTGTAAGTCCTATGTGAAGAAAGACTTGAATAAAAAGACAGGCTTTATTCTTGAGTGAGAAACCTAATCAACATCATTAAAATGCCCCCCTTTTTTTTTCTGAATTACTCATTTAAAAAATCCAAATAGGATATTTAAAGATTAATCAAATGATTCATCTAGAAGAGTAAATGTGTGAAAAATAGCTAGGGAAATTCTGAAAAGGAAGAGTCGTGAGGGAGGAGTGACCCTATTCACTATTAAAAGATGCAATGCTTGTTATTATAGTTTTCCACAGCAATTGAGCACTTAATATGTTTCCGGCCTTGTGCTAAGGGATTTATAAAGATGAAAGAATTCCATCTTCTACTTGCGGAAGTAGGGGCTTAATACATGGACCCTTTTCTCAGATCCACTAAGAGGAAAACAAGGAAGTCAGGGATCAGTATATTCTTACTACTGATAGAAGCTGGATTAGAGGCCAAGGCAGAGGCAGTGGCAACAATGAGCTTCTTTTTTCTTTACTATTTATTTATTTGGCTGTACTGGGCCTTAGTTGCAGCATATGGGATCTAGTTCCCTGATCAGGGATTGAACTCAGGCAGCATTGGGAGCATGGAGTCTTAGCCACTGGATCACCAGGGAGGTCTTGGCGTGTTTTTTTTTTTTTTTTGCTGTGGTGGGTGTTTGTTGCTGTGCATGGATTTTCTCTAGGTGCGGCAAGTGGGGGCTGCTCTTCGTTGAGACGCTCAGGCTTCTCACTGTGGTGGCTTCCTTCATGGAGCAGGGGCTCTATGGCGTGTGGGCTCCAGGGTGTGTGGGCTCCAGGAGTTGTGGCACACGGGCTTAGCTGCTCCACGGCACGTGGAATCTTCCCAGATCAGAGACTGAACCCATGTCTCTTGCATGGACAGGCAAATTCTGTACCACTGAGCCACCAGAGAAGCCCAACAATGGGCTTGCTTTTTTTTTTTTTTTATCTGCCCAAAGTATAGGTCATTTATTTCCCTTCTAACCCTGGGCTCAGTACATAGATGGCTTCTCTTCACCCTTTGGGTTGACAATTTTCTCCAGGTTGCTGCTGATAATATGGTAAAGCTCAGCATAGAAGGCCCTCAGGTCCAGCACCATGGCCCTGAGCTCCCCATAGACTGCCTCATCTCGTTCATGCACCAGGGCCCGGTAATCCATTACATGGGTCTCCTTAGAGGCCTTGGCCACAGCATCCCCACGTTCTGAGAAGTACTTGGAAATAGTTGTCTGGAAGGCTTCCACTTTAGTCTTGACTGCATTTACCCTCTCCAACACCTTTTCCTGGATTGCCACCCCAACGTAATTTCCATCCTCAATTTTGGGGATCAGGTGCTGGATCCATGTGATCACCAGAATGCATTTTTCTTTGAGAGTACAGACTTCTGGCTTAACCAGGGAAAGCAAGGCCAGAACCTTCTCAGTCCCAGGGAGAAAGCCGCACTTAGGGACTTCTTTCTTCTCCTGCTTATCTGTTTCCATCTCATCCTCCTTGGGTGGGGGGTCTGGCATAGGGATGTCCAGTGGGGCCCGGAGAGAATTCAGGTCAGTCACATCGAAGGAGTCCTCTTGCAAGAGCTGATTAAGGTATATGATTTTCTGAGGCAAGAATCTGTAGAGGAATTCCTCAGCCTCCTGGAAAATATCTTGCGTGAAGTCACCCACCTGTCTGCGGGCTTCCCCGCTCAGGCGCACCCCACAAGGCTTGGCCATGCTGCTCCAGTTGCTGCTAGATCTCGGGTCCCCAGCAATGGGCTTTTTAAAGTAGAAATCCATCAAGGGAGCGAACAGACCAGTCAGGCGCTGGGAGAAAATATTGAAAAACACACATCTGATAACTTATATGCAAAATGTACAAAGAACTCTTCTAACTCAGCAATGAGAAAAGAAAAAGAATGACCCAATTTAAAATGGGCAAAAGATCTAAGCAGACACCTCACCAAAGAAGCACATAAGCATAGGAAAAGATGGCCAATATAATACATATCAGGCAATTGCAAATGAAAACAGTGAGATGCCACTACATACCTATTAAAATCCAAATGGCTAAAATCCAGAAAACTGAAAAACAAAACAAAACCCACAGCTCGAATACCCACGTGGAGGTGGAGCAACAGGAAGTCTCATTCATTGCTGTTGGAAATGCAAAATAGCCCCTTTGGAAGATAGCTTGGTAGTTTCTTACAGAGCTAAACCAGCCTTACTATATGATCTAGCAATCACACTCCAAGGTATTTACTCAAAGGACTTGAAAACTTTTGTCCACACAAAAACCTACACATGGATATTTATAGCAGTTTATGATTTCATAATTTAATATTATTAATTTCATAATATTTTAATAATTGCAGAAACCTAAAAGCAGCCACAACGTCCTTCCATAGGTGAATGGATAGTGAAATATACATCCATAAAGCGGAATATTATTCAGCACTAAAATGAAATGTGGCTATCAAGCCACAAAAAAGATGCTGAGTAACTTCAAACTGTCAACTAGTTAAAGAAGTCAGTCTGGAAAGGCTATTTACTGTATGATTCCAGCTATATGACATTCTGGAGAAGGCAAAACTATGCAGACAGTAAAAAGATCTATGCCTAGGGTCCTAGGGGAGTAGGGAGAAGGATGAACCGTGGATTTTCAGAGCAGTGAAATTATTCTGTGTGATTCCGTATTGGTGGACCCCTGACATTATGCATTTGTCTAAGCCCACAGCACTCTGTAACACCAAGCGTGGACTCCGATGCAAATTGTGTGTGTGTGTGTGTGTGTGTGTGTGTGTGTGTGTATGCTCAATCACTCAGTCGTGTCCGACTCTTCGCAGCCCTACTGACTATAGCCCTCCAGGTTCTTCTATCCCTGGGATTCTTTAGGCAAGAACACTGGAGTGGGTTGCATGTCCTCCTCCGGGGGATCTTCCCAGCCCAGGGATTGAACCTGCCTTTCATTATGTCTCCTGCATTGCAAGTGGGCTCTTTACCACTAGCGCCACCTGGGAAGCCCTGTCCAGTGCAGAGTGGACATCAATGGAACCGTTCGAGAGTCCAGAAACAGACAAAGGATGCAGATGGCATTTCAAATCGAGGAGGAAAGATGATCAATTAGTCAATGACGAGGTTGGGGGAGGCTACTGAGATCAGATCGCCACAGCCCTTCACATGACCTAAGACTCCACCAACATAGCCCCTCACGCTGAGTTAAGGTGCCGCCACGCTAGTCATTGTCAACCCCACTCTTACAGCAGGGCTAACTCATCCCGTCGTCTGTTCCCAGGGGCCTGGCTCATGAGTGGGTTATGTGTCAGTAGGCAGTGGAAGGGCCTAGTCTGAAGGTGGGCATCCCCGGGGGATTCTGGGAAATACCAATACTACCCCTGCCCTTGCTTCCCAGGTGGCTCAGGGGGAAGGGACCTGCCAGTGCAGGGGACACAGGAGACTCTGGTTCAATCCCTGGGTCAGGAAGATCCGCTGGAAGGGGAAACGGCACCCCACTCCAGTATTCTTGTCTGGGAAATGCCCTGGATGGAGGCGCCTGGTGGGCTACAGTCCGTGGGGTCAGACAGGACAGAGGGACTGAGCGGGCGCGCACCCCTGCCCTGCAGCTAACCTGAGCAGCAAAAGGGATTGAAGGGGGAGGCAAGGCCTGGGGAGCACCATCTGGGGATGGGCCTGGGGAGCACCATCTGGGGATGACCCAGGCGAGGCGAGGTGGGCAGAAGGGTGGACCATACGTCCAGATAGGGCGCTGTGGACGCGTGTGCGAGCAGGCACCCGTGGATGTGTGTGAGCGCGTATCACCCAGAGGAGGGGGCAATCCGAGATAGGAGGCTGGTTCCTGGCGGATTCAGATCTGCCCTCCGGGCCGCTCCTTCTCCAGTATTCACCAGGAGGCGCCCGGTCTGATGCAGAGACCTACAGTCTTGGATGCTGGCGAGAGGTGGTCGGGGTGGGCTTTCAGGGGCACACCCGGCCAGAGATTGGCGCTTCGAGCCGGGGAAGGTGCCCACTGGGAGGCTCTGGCCTCCAGGGGGCGGCCTCGGGCCAGGAAAGGGCTCCCGGCGGCCACGCCGGGTCCTGCGGTCTCTGTCTCCATCCACGTGGCCGCCCCTGGCAGGCGGGCGTGGGGGTCCATGGCGGGGGGCGAGGGGGAGGGAGTGCTGACCCGCCGCGCCCCGCGTCCCCGCCGCTCCAGCGGTTCCAGTTCATTCTGTCGGTCGGAGCCCGCGGACTCCTCGATGGGGAGGGGAGAGGACGCTGGACCCAAGGGATGTGGGGCTCTGGGGAAACTGTCCCTGGGCCGGGTGCTCGGCCGAGGGAGGCTGCTGGGGAGGCCTGGGAGGACGCGGAGTTAAATGCGTGGAGGAAGGGTTCCAGGCCGGGGGCACAGCCCTTAGGTTGCGAGATCTGGGGGTGGGGGGCCCTGAGCCAGGGTGGGAGAGGCCGGCTGGGGCGCAGGTGGGGCGGGGGTCCACCTGCCGAGACCTGCGCCCCCCGCCCCGCGGCCGTCGTCGAGGGCGCCCGCAGACTCCCTGGGAGGCGGGTGTCCCCGGCGCCTCCGAGCCCCCTCCCGCCCGGCTGCCTCCCAGAAGGCGGCACCGAGCCCCCCAGCGCTCAAGACAAAAATCCTCCTCCTGCCCCCCTCCAGCTCCTTCCCGCGTCTGCCTTTGTCCGGTTTATTGCCCCGCTGCGCTCAGCTCGTCTAGCCGGTCCCCCTAGTTCTCCGGCGTCCCTGGTTCTCCAGAGGTCGGTGGGACGGAGAGCTTTCAAGAAGGCCGCGCTGGGGTCCGCCGGGCGGGACCTGTGGACGGCTCGCCGCTGGGCGTCCCCCCCTGGCGGGTTCATGGAGCTCAGAGCCGGCACGAAGAACGTTATTCATCCGCGTGAGCCTTTCCGAACTGCAGTCCCCCGACCCCAAAACTCCCGTAGGTGCCAGTCCACCCGGCCTCTGACTTCCACACTCTGGACTTTTCTTCCATGCCTTTCCACTTCCCTTCTTCCAAACAGATTACATCCTTTGACTGAAAATCCAGAAAGACACCCAGCCCGTTCTGTCTGCTACCCACTAGGAACTCTTAACACTCCCCCCCTGGTAACTTCTGTTTCTTGACGAAGTTCCAACCACACAGCACCTTGAACCCGAAGGACGCAGTAACGGGGGTGAGGTCCTGCAGGTCTCCGAGTCCAGCCCTCCCCGCCCCGGCCCCGCATGCCCCCTGCACTCACCCACCCCCACCTCCATCCTCCCAGCCCACTGGGAGGGGAAGGGGCATTCCTGAGCCAGCATTTCCCAGGGGACTCCCTGCAGCACCCTGAGCCCCTGAGGCCCGGGGCAGACTGGCTGGAAGGTCCAAGCTCCGGCAGAATCCTCCATCATCTCAGGGCACTTGTCCTCCTGGCCATTGGTCACGGCGACCACCTGTGCCTTCTGTGAAGTCCTGCTGGGTTAGGGCAGAATTTTAAAGAGGGGAATGTGACTGAGGACAGAGGGGAAGCCTGGTCTGCCTTTTGACACTGACTTTGACCTTGAGTTTGTTACTTAACTTCCTGAGCCTCAGTTTCCTCATCTGTAAAATGAAAATAATGGCACCCATTCTGTCTCTGGCAACCTTTTTAATACCTCTGAGCTTCAATTTTCTCATCTGTAAAATGGGGTTAATTATAGCCTTTCCCGTCTACCTTATGGTTTTGCAATGAATTCCATTCATCTGTTCATCAGATGATTATGCTGATGGTGAAAGGAGAATGTTTGCTATACGCCTGACCCTGTGCACACACCTTAACGCGTCCATTCCTTCGACCACTCTGGGAAGAAGATGTCCTTATTACCACCACTCCCCAGATGAGGAAACTGAGGCCACCTACTCACTCAGTGTCTACTCCCAAGTGTCTGCTTTATCCAACCTTGGCTACCTACTGGGGTCCTAGTTTTTTTTTTCAAATTTTATTTTCAGTTAATTCTGATTTTTATTGGATTATATTGTTTTACAATGTGTTAGTTTCTGCTGTACAGCTGTGCGTATATATATCCCCTCTTTTTTAGATTTCCTTCCCATTTAAGTCACCACAGAGCACTGAATAGAGTTCCCTGTGCTGTAGTCCATTCTTACCAATTGTTTTATACATAGTATTGTACATGTGTCAGCCCCAATCTCCCAATTCTTTCCCCCCTCTCCTTTTCCTCTTGGTGCCCATATGTCTGTTCTTTATGTCTGTGTCTCTATTTCTGCTTTGCAAATAAGTTCATTAATATCACTTTTCTAGATTCCACATATATGTGTTAATATATGATGTTTGTTTTTCTTGGGGTCCTATTTTCTTTAGTATCCAATAGCAACCTCCCCATGGTTCTTTAAGCTTCACTAACAGTTTCCTTGAAGCCCTTCCCAAACCAGTGCCGCATGGTTAAAGTTTTTATTTCAACAGCATCCTATTTGTACCTATCAAATTGCCTTCTATTCATCTACTGCTGTGTGTTTCACTGGTATCTCAGTGGTAAAGAATCCGCCTACAACACAGGAGACGGGGATTCGATCTCTAGGTCAGGAAGATGCCCTGGATAAGGAAATGGCAACCCACTTCAGTATCCTTGCCTGGAAAAATCCCATGGACAGAGGAGTCTGGCGGGCTACAGTCCGTGGGGTCACAAAAGAGGCGGACACGACTTAATGCTTAAACAACATCTGTTGCTGCATTAAAAACCATCCCCAAACTTAGCAGCTTAAAACAACAATCATTTCTTTGCTCACAGGTTGCAGTTTCATAGACTTGGCAGGATCATTCCTCAGCTCTACATGGCATCAACTGGGCAAGCTGACTGCCCGGAAGATTCCCTTCCCAGAGGGCTCCCTCACAAGGCTGGGAGCTCAGTGGAGACTGTTAGATGCGCGAGGAGCTTAGTTATCGTCCATGCGCGCCTGTCCAGGCAGCTGCTTCGGCTTCCTCACAGCATGGCACGCGGGTACAAGAGGGAAGAAGTAGAAACTGCCTGTTTTCTTAAACGTCTGTCCCAGAGTGGCACGCCCAGCACTTCTGCTGGGTCCTAGTCCTCAAGGGTTAGATGTAAGCATCAGGTTTTGGTGGAGGAGGGGCTTGTGTATTCGGAAGGCTGGGACTGTTTGGGGTCCTCTTTGGAGACTACCACATCCCTGATTTTACAGATGAGGGAACTGAGTCACAAGCAGGTAGGCAACTTGCCCCAAACCATTTGCCTTGTAAGAAGAGAGCTGAGAATCAAGCCTAAACAGCCCAGGGTCCACCAGCAGCCAAGTCCCATAGCCAGTACATTTTTTTCTTGAGATGTGATTTTGGCATTAACAACAAAGTGGAACTGTGCCCAAGATGCTAACGAGTTCCAAATAAAACAAAATGTGACATTCTTCATGCTTCAGCACAATGAATTCTGGAAATTTGTGTCATAAAATGCCTTGCATTTTCCCATAGGAGCCCTCTATGGCAGACATGGCCAGTTCCTCCCTAATACCCATTTCTCTGTCTTATATAGCAACAGGTTTTTCGGCTGGGCCCCTGGCTTCCCAACTAACAACTGTTTTGTTTTGTTTTTCCCCCAGTTCCCCTCGAGAGCAGAAGCAATGAGAGTGATATCTGGGTTAGTTCTGCTGGCTGAGTGTGGCTGCAATGGCAGGAGCTGGAGCAACTGCTTTGGATCATGAGATGAGAACTGAGTGTGAATGGACAGACGGGGTCGCTGAAGCCTGGGGTGTTTGAGTGAATTTGGGGAGTAGATAAGTCCTTGAGCCCTGACTTCCCACCTCTGGCCTCTTACCTAAGAGAAAAGAGAAATAATTCTGCCTTCTTTTGCTGTTGTTCAGTCTCTTAGTTGTGTCCAACTCTTTGCAACCCTGTGAACTGCAGCACACCAGGCCTCCCTGTCCTTCACCATCTCCCAGAGTTTGCTCAAACTCATGTCCATTGAGTTGGTGATGCCATCCAACCATCTCATCCTCTGTCATCCCCTTCTCCTCCTGCCCTCAATCTTTCCCAGCATCAGGGTCTTTTCCAGTGAGTCAGCTCTTCGCATCAGATGGCCAAAGTATTGGAGCTTCCGCTTCGGCATCAGTTCTTCCAATGAATATTCAGGGTTGATTTCTTTTAGGATTGACTGGTTTGCTCTCCTTGCTGTCCAAGGGGTTCTCAAGAGTCTACCTTCTTTAAGCCATTGTTAATTCAGTGTTTGTTTTCACACATCAAATCATGGTAATTTATAGACAATCCAAATGGAAGGGAAAATGCTTGTCCAGGGATGTAACAGCTGGGCCAGTAGATCTACAGTAACTTTCGGTCCCGAAATCCTGTGACTTTTTGATGGGGAAGGGTTGGGCTGGGGTGAGGGCTTCCAGCAGTTTCTTGGCTCTGGACTGGATGCTGATCTTGTCTTCATTTTCTTTGTGTAAATATTTTCCCTCAACCTCAGTTCTGACCTTCTGTAATTGAACTAGGGGTTGGACTATATTTAAAACCCAAATGAAAAGTAAGAAGCTGTTTGCAAATGAATTTTCCTTTCAGTCTCTCTGGGAAGCAGGGACAGTTTATGATTATTTTGCAATAGCCAGAAATCTGTTTTGTGAAATGCTGGTTTTTGTTTGTTTTGTTCTCTGCCAAAACATTGCAAAGTAATTGGAGGTTTCATGAACTCTGATAAAAAGAAAAAAATGCTTGTTTTTCCAATATGGCTAGGATGTGGAGTTTCCTGCTGAAGAAATATTCAGGTTTATTTGGCTTCTCTTAGGTTTCTAGGCATGTGGGGACTTTCCTGGGACAGGGAACAGAATGGGGAGGCTCAAGGTTTGGGGGAGACAAATGCAGAAGTGAAAGGAGAGGTGGGGTTGCCAGGAGATGGAGCCTGGAGCCCCAGCCTGGTGAGGCTAAGGCAGGGGTGGAAATGGAAGAGAGGGTGACGGGGCAGCATTGGCTGAGAACAGAGGTCTGAGGGCAGGGAAGCCAGGTAGCTGGTTCTAGGGGCACAGTCCCCATGCTGGCCTCTCTCTGATCTTATCCAGGGGGACTCACCTCGCATGCTTCATCAGGAGTTAGACTGGCCAAACAGAGAAGTGGAAAGACCAATGTCAAAATGACATCGACTACAAACGAGTCATCCTGACTTAGAAGGTGTTTCCAGATCTTGTGAAGTGGGGTCAATATGCACCCTTCCTCAAAGGCTGAACGTGAGGAGTAAATGAGTTGGCATATGAAAAGTGCTTAGGTGGCTCGAGAGGTAAAGAACCTGCCTGCCAGTGCAGGAAATGTAAGAGACGCGGGTTTGATTCCTGGCTTGGGAAGATCCCCTGGAGGAGGGCATGACAACCCACTCCAGTATTTTTGCCTGGAGAAGCACATGGACAGAGGAACCTGGAGGGCTACAGTCCATAGGATCGCACAGAGTCAGACACGACTGAAATGTCTTAGCACGCCATGATAGTGCTTGGCTGAGAATAAGGGCCGGAAACTTAGCTGCCACTGGCACCACCCTCATCAGTCATCACCGTTATCATTGTCATCGTCCTCCCCTCCTGCCGTCCCCGTTTAAACAGACAGTTACTCACTGGAGTCAGCTGCGGTCTCTCAGACCAAGAAAGTTTTGTCATGAGAGAGTTCTATGCTGCTTTAAAAACAGTGGATCGCTAAAGGTAACTAGCGAGCTGTTTCAACTTCCCTGAAATTTGAGGATCTTCTGGTTTGGGATTTCTGGCTTTAAGTGCAAGTCAGACTTGACCCATACCTGTTGGATGGCTTTCAGATTCAGCCACTGACTTTGCCATAGTGTGCTTACTGACCTGGCCTCACATTCCCATCTCCTTTTTATTATCATTTTTATAAACTTAATTGTGGTAAAATATGCATAACATAAAATGAATCCTCTCATTTAAAAATTTTTTTTTTTTTTTTTGGCTGCAAGGCATATGGGATCTTAGTTCCTGGACCAAGGATTGAACCCGCTCCCTCTGCATTGGAAGCATGGAGTCTTGACAACTGGACCACCAGGGAAGTCCCCTCGCAGGTATTTTTAAGTATAAAGTTCAGTGGTGTTTGGTATAGGCTTCCCTGGTGGCTCAGTGGTAAAGAACCCACCTGCCAATGCAGGAGATTCGGGTTCGATCCCTGGGTCAGGAAGATCCCTTGGAGAAGGAAATGGCAACTCACTTCAATATTCTTGCCTGGAAAATCCCATGAACAGAGGAGCTTGCCTGGTGGGTGACAGTCCATGGGGTTGCTGACATGACTCAGCAACTGAACAACTACAATAGTTTTTAGTCCATTCACATTGTTTTGGTTCATCATCATTTCTGTTTTGAATATTATCTTGCAGGATCTTGATGGTAAAATTCTCTCTCTCTCAGCCACCACTATCCAATCCTTGTTTCCTTTCTAGTAAAATGAACTCTTCCCAAACGGTTCCGCTGGGGTGGGGGTGGGGGGTGGTAGGGATGAGGGGGTCACGTCTCATGACATCAAAGCAAGCTGGGGGCAGAGCTGCCGCTCCCCCTGCCCTTGTCCTGCTCGATAGCTGGGCGAGCACAGCTGCGCACACTTCGTCTACAGCCCGGGGCAGAGTGGGTCTTTATTGACCTTTGTTGCTAAGATGCTTTGCCACTCGGAAACAGCTGGCTCAGGACTTCCCTGGTGATCCAGTGGTTAAAAATACCCCTGCCAATGCAGGGGACACGGGTTGGATCCCTGGGTCAGGAAGATCCCACATCCCGGGGGGCAGCTAAACCCGTGTACAACGTTCTACTGATGCCCGCGTGCTCTAGAGCCTGGGCTCTGCAGCAAGAGAAGCCTCTGCAGATCTCGCTGCAACCAGGGGAAGCCGGAGTGCAGCGACAGAGACCCAGCGTGGCCAAAAATGCAGAAATAGATATTTTTTTAAAAAAAGTAAAAGAAACAGCTGGTTGAAGAGAATGGGGCATGACCCATAACATGAAGACTCAGGGCAGGACTAGTGGGGAAGCAACACCTGAAAAACGGGGTCCTGACGTTAGAGTGAACCAGAGCGAATCTCTGTGAATCAGAGACCAACAGATCCTGTAACAAAACACAGTCGGGAATCATGACTCTACCCGGCGATTGCTCACAGAATTTTGGTTTCCTTCTCCCAAAGCTTGCAGGGGGACTGTTTCGACAGATCAACGGTTTCACTGAATTGGAAGCGGGGACTGCCACAAGGCCATGCTAGTCTCTTTATCCCTGGGACCAAAGGAAACAGGTAAAGATATACAATACATAAAATATAAATTATACCTTTAAAAATAATATTATGACCATAACATTTGCCCCATTGGTTTTGGTTTTTTTTCCCAGTATATTTATAGAATTAGGCAAGCATCATTACTAATTTTAGAACATTTTCATCATCCCAAAAAGAACCGCCATTCCTATTAGCAGTCACTTCCTTCCTCAGTCCCTCCAGCCCCTGGCAACCGCTAATCTGTTTTCTGTCTCTATGGATTTGCTTATTTGGTACATTCTATATAAATAGAATCATATGATTCTATTAGAATCATTCATACGATTCTAAAGCCTTTTCTGTCTGGCTTTTTTCGCTCCGCATATTTTCCAGGTTCCTCTGTGTTATATCATGTGTCAATACTTCCTTCTGTTTTATTGCAGAATAATATTCCATTAGGTGGATATATCCATTCATCAGTTGGTGGTATTTGGCTTGTTATCGCCTTTGGCTATAATGATAATCCTGCTATAAACACTCATGTGGGACTTCCCTGGTGGCTAAGACTCTGCTCCCAATGCCTGGGGCCTGAGTTATTTGCCTGGTTGGGGAACTCGATCTTAGATGCTGCAACAAGATCCCGCACAGCCGAAAAGAACACTCATGTATGGTTTTGTGCAGATGCATGTTTTCAGTTCTCTTGGGTATATAACAGTGAAGGGAATTTCTGGGTCGTGAGGTAACTCCACGCTTAGCTCTTTGAGGAATTGCCCACCTGTTTTCCAATGTGGCTGCACCATTTTATGTCCCCCAGCCGTGTATGACATCTCTCTGACCCTTCTCATTGCTTCATCTTTCTGGTTATAGCCAGCCTAGTGGGTGTAAAGTTCGTATCTCATTGTGGCTTTGGTTCCATCCCCCGGATGATTAATGATGTTGAGCATCTTTTTATGTACTTTTTTGGTCATTGTATATCTCCCTTGGGGAAATGTTTTAAATCCATTGTCCATTTTTAGTTGCTTTTTGTTGTTGCTTTCTAATTGAAAGAATTCTTTATATATTCCAGATAAAAAGTCCCTTAACAGACATATGATTGATAAAAATTAATAATTGATTCTAGGGAATTCTATGGTGGGCCAATGGTTGTACTTTCACTGCACAGGGCACAGAGTTCCATCCCTGGTCAAGGAACTAAGATCCTACCAGCCATGCAGTAGGATCCTACAGCACCGCCCCCCCAACCCCCACTGGGAAAAAAAAAATTCCTTTCTGTGGGTTCTCACCAGGCAGTTTGTGGAATCTTAGTTCCTTGACCAGGGACCTCAGCAGTGAAAGTGCACCGTCCAGACTAACCACTGGACCACCAGGGAATTTGGTCTTTTTCCTTCCTTGATGGTATCCTTTTGAAACATAAAAACAAATTTAATGAAGTCCAATTCAACTATTTTTTTCTTTAGTCACTTGTGCTTTTAGTGGCATACTTAAACCATTGCTTAATCCAAACTGGTAAGGATTAAATCCTATGTTTTCTTCTGAGTCTTATAGTTTTAACCCTTACATGACAATACATTTTGCATTAGTTTTCAAATATGATGTGTGGGGGGAGGTCCAACTTCATTCTTTTGCATGTGGATGTCCAGTTTTCTAGAACCACATGTTGAGAAAACTGTTTTTTCCCCCATTGAATTGTCTTGGCACCCATGTAAAAAAAAATTGACCACAAGTATAAGGGTTTATTTCTGGGCTCTTCAGGCAGCAGTCACACTTACTCCCAATTCTAGATTTTTCTCCAAACTCTGCATCCCATCTCATCAGAGACTCTGGCCCCAGCTGACTGGCGGCCCATCTTCAGAGGCCTGGGGTGGGTCAACGGGATCCTTCCTCCAAGATCCTGAGGCAGAACCACCAGGAGAGCTCATTTACCTGGGCTGAAGAAACTGGCTCATCCCAGGTCATTTCTTCAGGGACAGCCTGTCTCCAGTGACAGATCAATGTGGACTATAAGGACGGAGAAACTTTCCCCAGCTCAGGACAGTTCTGCAAGTCCATCTCAGCATCGGGTAATTGCCTGAGCCTTGTAAAGGAACTGCATCCCAGTTCAACGTCTCCTTTAGTTAGATTGTCCTCTTGGTTCTTAGAAGTAGGAATATCACATGCCCTGAGGGTGATTCTCAACAGGTCTAAGCCATTTTTGGTCATTCCACTCCCTTTGCTAATAACTGGAGCAGGAATGGACACGTAATGCTATTCTGGCCAAGCAGAGTTAGAGGAAGTCAGTTGGAGAAAGGGATTTCTGAGTTTTCGTACACGCAAGGAAGGAACATTCTCTTTTTTGCCTTTTTGTTTTAGTGCCTAAGGGTGTGATGCTGGGGTAGTGGCAGCCATCTTGAGGCCATGAGACTGTACTGGATCCTTGAAGACACGAAGACATTGGTGAGCTACGAATTAATCAACCCTGGAGAAACCCTATCACCAGACTCCTTGTTGCTTGTGGCTGGGACTGTTAACTGTCCTCTAGTGCCTAGTCTTCCTGTCATCCTCTTAATAATAAAAATCTATTGAGTTTTAGCTGGACCTCTGGGAGCCCCAGTTGCAGACCATACTTGGCAGTTGGGTGTGCCCGTGTGACTAAGTCCAGGCCAACGGGACATAAACAGAAGTGATACCTACAATTTCTATATTATTTCCTTAAGGATGTTTGCCTTCACACTACTATATATAAAACAGATACCTGATAAGGACCTATTGTACAGCACAGGGAACTCTACTCAATATTCTATAATGTCCTACATGGGAAAAGAATCTAAAAAAGTGGATTTACGTATATGTGGGTTTCCCTTGTGGTTCAGACAGTAAAGAATCACTTTCAGTTTTCATATGTTTATGTATATAACTCATTCACTCTGCTGTGCAGTGGAAACTAACACTTCCTAAGTGGCTACAGTGGTGAAGAACCCGCCTGCCAGTGCAGAAGACATAAGAGATGTGGGTCTGGTCCCTGGGTCGGGAAGATCCCCTGGAGGAGGAAATGGCAACCCACTCCAGTATTCTTGCCCGGAGAATCCCACGGACAGAGGAGCCTGGTGGGCTACAGTCCATGGGGTTGCAGTCAGACGTGACTGAAGCGACTTAGCACACATGTAGTCTTTTGGAAGCCCCCATCGGCCTTGGCACACTCACCTTGGAGCAATGATTTGAGAGAGAAACAATCTTTTATTTAAGTGGCTTTATTTTGGGGTCTTTTTGTTACAGTAGCTTCTCAAGTACCTTAGCCAAGGTATCATGTGGGATAATAAATGCCCTCCTGGGTCTTCCCTGGTGGTCCAGTGGTTAAGAATCCGCCTTGCAATGCAGGGCACTCGGGTTTGATTCCTGGTCGGGGAACTAAGATCCCATATGCCTTGGAGCAACTAAGTCCCGTGCACCACAACTAGAGAAAGATCCCACGTGACACGGTGAAGCTGTCTAGTGTCGCAACTAAGACCTGACGCAGCCAAACAGATAAATAAATAAACATTTTGTAAAAAAATTAAAAAAAACACATGCCCTCCTGATTTCAGCCATCTGAGTTGTTTCTAGCAGCCGGAGCCCTCTCTCTGACCTTTCTGTCCTTGGAGGTTGGTGGCGGCTGGTGCTGAGTTCCGATTTTTGCTGGGGGTGGACTATATCTGCAAAGAATGTCTTCCTGTTTGAAGGTGTCTCCTGCCGACATCTCACCAAGTCCAGTCCCACCTACCACCTTTCTCTCCTGCTCCTGCTCCCAGTCCAGGGAAGTGGATGACCTCCCCGAGCCCCACCGTGGAGCCTAGATGGCGCTTGCGTCCTCGGTCCGTCGTCAGGTCCTGAAGGCCTGTCCGGCCCTGTCCACAGCAGACCTCGAAGCATGCCTTGCACCGGCTGGTCCACTTTAGGACAGAGATTTAGGGACAAGTGAACCGTGAAACCAGACTTCCCAGGAACAGCGTCCTAAATTATCCCCCATCTTCTTTCTCGGATAGAGGACATTCCAATTTAGTGTTTAAACAAGAAGTCAAATATTGATGCAGCAGCAAGGGGGAATTATTCCCCTACCCCAGAGCTGCTGGAAATGCCACCTCCTTGCTTGCGTGTGACTGGTCAGCTTGGAGGGGTCATTAAATAACCTGCCCAGGGCCCCTGCTGGACCACACACTGCCCCCCAGTGGAGGGATGGGACCTCATCTCCCCAGATAAAAATATCTGTAAAAACATCCGCCAGGAACAAACAGGATTCCTAGGATCTGATTACTGCCGCCAGGGCAGCTTTCCACGGGAGCCCCCACTCCCTTCTTTCTCCTTTCCGAGAATGCCCGACAAAGGTTCTGACAGGGTCAGCAGACTGACGCTGCCAGGCATCAGGCGATGGTGAACTTGGGATGGGGCAGAAGGAAGCAGAGGGTCTCTCTGGAATCCAGTCCAGGCCAGGGGCCCAGGAAGGGCTCTGGACTGGGGGTGCTGCACCCAGAGGTGATGAGGAGGGCAAGCTCTCACCCCAGGCTGTACTATTAAAGTAAAATCTACTCATTTTCAAAAGATTTTAAAGGACAGGTGAGATAATGCTATGGTTGGAGAACTACCTCATTCATTGTTGTAATCACAACATCACCTGCTCTTGATTACCCCTAGAGCCAGGGACCTCACCTCCTTACCAGGCTGCCCACGATCTTCTACTGGCAGAATACAGAAGCCTCTAAATACCTTTGCCTTGGCTGCCAAAGCGTGGCCTGCTGAGCCCGAGCTCCTGACAGTATCCCCAGTCCTCTGTCCTATGGGGAGGGCTTCTCCAGCTTGCGGGAAGGCCCCGCTCTCGCAGGAAGCTGCCTTCCTCAACACAAACCAGCTGGGGCCTCGCCCTGTGAGATTTTTCCTCTGGCCCATCCCCGGGGCTGCCAGCATGGCACCGCAGCTTCTCCAAGGCTCTCAGCCAGCCAGTGTGGGCCAGGAGGGGCCCCACAGGCCTCGCACCTCCCTCGCTGGGGCTCTGCTAACCTAGGAGGCACATGCCCAGATGATCGGTTCCTCAGTTCAGGCCAGAACAGGATCAAGCTGATTACGGGGTGGAGGTGGGGGTGCTGGGGGGACCCAACCGAGGCTGTCTGAGCCTTGAATGAGGTGGGAAGGCAGGCTCCTCCCCTTGCCCACTGCAGTCACTCTCTGGCACCCAGGCCGTGAGCCCGCCCAGCGGCCAGGTCCCCGGACCCCTCTGACCAAGGCAGGCGGTGCGCTCAGGCGAGTCACCACCACTGCCCGCCCAGTGCCCGCCCTCAGCTGCAGGGTGGGGCTCCCAAGAGCTGTTCGAATGAATGCATTTCAGCCCAGAAAGCACTGGGTGTGGGTGAGTCACTTTATTGTGTTGCCTGCGGGCAGGGTAGGGGGTGTTTTCCTGAGCCAAAGGACTCCAGGCCCCCTGCTCCTGAGTGGGCAGCTGGCCTGTGTCACTCCTGCAACGTCTCTGGGAGGAAGGACAGGGTGGGCAGGCAGGGCCTTCCCCAAAGAGCTCCCCAGGCCAACTCTGCCAGCCACAGCCCCCCCCTCCGAAAAAGAAACCAAACCCCTGAAAGCACCCCACCCCTTGGGCTCCTGAAGCTGGGTCTGCCGCCCTGCCCTCCCCACTAGCTGCCTCCTCCCCCTCCTTCCTACCTGCTTCTCCGTGCTCCCCTCAGTGCTTCCCCCACTCCCAACTTCGTGGGCACTTCAGCCCAGCCTGCCACCCTGCAAGGTGCTCTCATGTTCGCGGGGCTCGGCCGCTGTGAACAAGACCCAGGGGTGCTCACCTGGCCCACTCCAGCTGGTTCTGTCTGGAGACGCTTCCCCCACCACCGGTCATCTCAACCCTGTGAGGGTGGCGCGGGCCCAGGGAGTGGCCCACCAGAGCGGGCCCCAGGGACCGCAGCATGCCCTCCAGGAACAGCTCTCTGGCCAACAGTTCGCCGTCCTCCCCACCACCTGCCCCAGACCAGGGGCTGCAGAGGCCCAGCCTCCCGGGCTCCAGCCCTCCCATCTCACCTCCCCAGGAAGGCGGGCCCCAGAGCCCCTCTCCACCACGTGCAGGGAAGTGAGCCGGCAGGCCCCCTTACAAGTACATCTTCATGGCCTCGTGCGTCGTGGGGCAGTAGCGGGCATGGAGCTGGGCCAGCAGGGCCCTGGACGTGGCCTCGAAGCGCGTGCCCTGGCTCTTCTTGTTCCACACGTGGACAGCGTAGGTGGCATTGAGCAGCTGCGCCAGCTCCTGGGGGCTGACGTCTTCGAAGTACTTCTTCCAGTTCTGCCAGGGGATGGGGTAGAAGGCCTCGGGGGGTAGGGTGGTGACGCCCCGGCAGGCGCGGCTCTCGCTCAGGCTGCGGATGGAGCACCACTTCTTGAAGACCCGTGTGAGCAGCTGTGGGCCCTGGTGGCCCCAGATCCAGCCGTTGTAGTGGGCCACAAAGTCGCGCATGCACTGCGCCATGAACTCGTGGTGCCGCTCGAAGGCCAGGAAGGCGCCGTTGAGGACGTAGCGGGACTGGGTGCCCAGCGCGTTGGTCAGGTTCCTCAGGTCCTTGAGGACGATGAAGTCCGTGTCCAGGTAGATGCCGCCGAACTTCCAGAGCAGCGCGATCCTGGAGGCGTCTGAAAGCACTGGCAGCAGGTAGGGCTCCCAGCGCCGCTGCACGGCCGTGTACCAGGAGGCCAGGGGCGTGTCCCGGAACAGCTCCCCCAGGTCCAGGCGGCGCGTCTGGACATTGGGGAAGCAGCTCAGGAGCGAGAGGCCCAGGTGCCGCGGGCGGGAGGCGTTCCCGCCAGGCAGGCCCTTCATCAGGACCACCACCGGGGACTCGGGGTGCGCCCTGGCAGCTGACTCCACGGAGCACATGAACAGGAAGTTGGGGTTCATCCGGTCAGAGGTCTCCAGGAAGAAGATGTTGCCTGGAGGCAGGGTGCCGGAGGGCGGGGGCGTCGGAGGGACCACGTGGGGGCAGGAGACGTCCACAGGCAGGTTAGAGAGTTGTCCTAGGCCCCGTGGCTCTCCCACAACGTGCCAATAGACCATGACAGATACGAAGAAGGTGAACTTGAAGCTGATGATGAACAGGGTGCAGACCCGCTGCCTCGGGGTGCCCCGGAGCAGCCACAGCAGGCAGTCAGGGGGAGTGGACATCATCTCCCCAGGTGTCAGGAGCCTCCAGCAGGGATCAGCTGGTCTGTAAGACACAAGCACCACACTCAGGCAGCCTGCTGGCTTCCCTGACCCAAGAACACCGCCCACAAACACCAGCCATGGCTGACCCTGGCTGCCAGACCCCACGGCCGGCCAGGTGCTCAGGGCCCCCTCTCTGACCTCAGCAGTAAAGTGGGAGCAGCAGGCTATGGACTGAGATCTGGGCAGAGGCCCTTTCGTTCTGTGACATACTGGCGAGCTCCCCAAGGGCTGGGCCGGTGCCACCTACAATGTGAGGGCAGGCTCTGGCCTCTTTGCTTGGCAAGGTCTGTCGCCTCTGAACTGCCAGCCTGTGATGTGAGGCCCAATGCAGGCATCTCTCAGCCCCATTTGGTTCTACCAGCCAGGCCTGGAGCTGGTCTAGGAGGCAGGCCTGCCTGCAGCCACAGGGACTTCCAGCAGGAGGCCTGGGGGCTGGGTGCTGGCATGCAAGCTTGCTCGAAGCAGGACGGGAGGACTCTAGGCACGTGGGTGTGCTTTCTGGGTCCCCAAGCCCTTGGGGTGGACACGGCAGAGTCTCCTGGGCTCCTGGCTTCCCCAGCCCTCGCCTGGAGGGACAGGGACAGGGAGGCTGTGCTAGACAAGCTCTCACTGTGTCACCTGACTAGCACCGCTGCCCTTGGACGGCTACTCTCTCCTGATGCCCAGGCTGTAGCTGGCTGGCAGCAGGAATACTCCCTGGTACTGGCTGGGAGGAACAAGAGAGGCTTGTGGCGGGACCGTGTGAATCCTGGGACACATGGGACCCGCGTCTGCCTGAACCAGCTGCGGGATGGTCATATTGGACCGAGGGTTATAGTCATTCACTCCGCGAATACTGACTGCCCACCACGCACATGTCAGGGGGCCTTCTCAGCATTTCAGACATATTAACTCATTAAACACAGCCACCCTGGGGGGCGGGAATCATCCTCCTTTTACATGGTGAGGAAACTGAGGCACAGAGAAGTCCGGTAACTCATACAGAGTCTTCTGGTCGGCAAGCAGCAGGGCGAGGGTTTGAACCCAGGCCACCTGGCTCCAGGGCTGTGCTCTAACCACTGCGCCATCCTGCCCTGCAGAGAGATGGCGCAACCGTGTGAACGTGCTGGCGCTTGGGGCTCAGTACACATCGACCTGGACAGTACTCTGAACAGAATCCTGGCCAGCGTTTACTGTCCTGAATCCACATCCATCTGGGCCTCAGTAACGCCAGGGTGCAGTTGCATAGTTTCCACTTTAGAAGCCAGGAAGCTTGGGTGCAAGCAGGCGGGGCACTGGGTGCAGCCTGAGGACCCGGGGGAGACAGAGTCAACCCTTCTCCAGGACAGAGGGGTCCTATTGTCACAGTGGGATCCCAGGAGGCTGTGACTTGCCCAGTGGGGCCCGTCCCTCCCCAAGGCTGAGGCTGGAACTGCAGCCACGGCATGGGCTGGAAACTGACCAGCCTGGGCAGCCCATGGTGGCGAGGCAGGGAACTGGGCAGCCTGGCTGGCCTCCTGGAGACACTCCCTGGGTCAGCAGCCAGCCTTCTCTGCCAGCAGGAACTGGGTCCTTCCCCACGCTCTCCATGCCCGCAAATCCATCTGCAAAAGATGGCAAGAGACAGGGTGAGGCTCGGCCCCTGGGAGACATGCTGGGGAGAAGAGAAGAGTTAGGTGCGGCTCCACCCTGGAGGAGTGCTCAGCTTCAAGGGGAGACCATGTGGAGAGAGGCAGTCAACCCAGTGGTGGCGGAACTGGGGCCAAGGGGCCAGGAGAGGGAGCAGGCGGCTTCCTGGAGGAGGTGACACCTGAGAAGGGAGTCAGCCATGAGCGTGGAGGAGACCTGCCTGCACACCTCTCTCCCCAGGGCCTGGCTCAGCGTCGGGCACACAGCAGTCACACAGGAAACGGACTCATGGCCTGATTTACTCACTCAACAGCAGGAAGGAAAAGAGAGAAAGTGAAGTCGCTCAGCCGTCTCCGACTCTTGCGACCCCACGGACTGTAAACTACCATGCTCCTCTGTCCACGGGATTTTCCAGGCAACAGCCAAGGGGATGATTTAAAACCACAAGTCTGGCCAGGCTCTGCTCAGACGATGAGTGAGGTAGAAGGCCCGGTTCGTGAGGGGTGGCAAGCCCCCCAACCCTGACCGCACACCTGCTTCTCTCCCCATCACCACCTGGCTTCCTGGTTCTTCCCCAAACCCATCCCCCGACACTGCTGTCTCGGGGCCTCAGCACCTGCTGTTCCCTCTGCTCGGAATGCTCTTTCTGCAGATGCTCACAGGGCTGGCTCCTTCACCTTCCCATGCCTCCCCGCCCCAGCCCCTCTAAGAGCCCAGCTTCCCTACCACTGCACAGCCCCCTCCTCTTGTCTGTCCTCCCTAGTACTTATTCTAATATACTGTATGTTTCTGTACTTGTCCGTTTTGGTTATTTATTTGGATTGTAACCCCTATGAGGACAGGTATTTTCGTATGTCTGGTGTAGGTTTATTTATTTTTTTAGTGTCTAGAATAGTGCCTGAGTCTTGGGTATGTAATAAATAAATACTGAGTAAGCGAGTGACTCAGTGTGTGGGTGTGTACCTATGTAAAGGAGCAAGCGAGTGAACGAAGGGGCCAATCAGGGTGACCAGTGAATGAATGAATCAATAGATGAATGAGTTAGCAAATCAGCGAGTGAGGACATAGTCAGTGAGCACATGAGGGGAGGAAACTGAGGGGTCAGAGAGAGCTGCCTGGGATCCCCCAGGCGGGTTGTGAGTGGCAGAGCCGTTGATGTCAACCCATAACCTTGTGTTCCCCGGGCCCTGGTTTTCCCCCACGGGGAGAGCGGCTATTTCAGTCCTGAGTATTTTTAATCCTCTGTGAACCACACTGCTGAGCGCACAGACCAGAGGCAGGTGGAGTGAGGCTGGGGCTGTGTGGGGGCCTGGAGGGTCCTGGCTCTCCCATGGGGTGTTTTCGGGGAGGGGATAGGAGCCTGTTGAGGAGGCAGGATGTGCTGGCCGTGGCTGAGGGAGCCAGGCGTGAGCAGCAGCACCGTATTTGGTGCCGGAGCCCCAGACCCAGGAATGGAAACCGTTTATGACGCGAAGCTGGCCGCGGCCCAGTAGCCGTGTGACCTCAGGCCCAAAGCACTCTCCAGACCCCGGGAGGGCCTCACGGCCCAAGTCCTGGCCTTTGTCAGTCCAGCCTGGCACGTTCCTGCCACCTCCTCCTGTTTCTCGGCCACTACTTCCAGCCCTGCCCTGGGGACACATTCCCTGTTAGCACCTAACTGCAGTCATGTCCCACCTCTAAGTCCTTCTGTGGCTCTCCATCATCAAGACCCTGCCGTGGTCCAGCTCAGGAAGGAAGGAAAGCTAAGAAGTGCAGGGCTGGTGGAGAGAGAGGGCTGAAGGTCTGACCAGTCCCCTTCTGAGCTCTGTGGCTCTCACCTCAGGAGCACGGCATCAAGGGCATCAAGCTCACGTGTCTAGAAAAGGCTCCTGGACCTGGCACTCATCACCCCCCACCACGGCCTACATCCATAGGGAGGGTATAGGGAGGGTCCACCTCTGACCCTCGCTGGGCTCCTGGGTCCAGCCCATGGCAGAGAAAATGGTTATAAGTCATGTGTAACTGGGGTCCCCAGGGGAGACGGGGTGGCCATCTGCTGGTCTGGGTTGTCCAGCACCCATTCCCACTTCTGATAACTACACCCCAATTTCCTCTGGGGAACTGCCCCTGCCCCACAGACTCCATTCCCAACTCTGGAGGTGGGTACAGGATTCAGGTCTGGGTGCTGGCTGTGCTGTGCTCCCCAGCCAGTCTCTGTTCTCAGAGCCCAGGAGGTGCCATGGATGCTGGTGGCCTGCTCATCTGGGGAGGACAAGGACTGGAGCTCTCTGGCACTTACTGGGCTTAGGAGCCACCAACCGTCCCAAACTAGAGGCGACTTGACCGGACCCTCACACGAGAGGGGGAGAAATGGAGGCTTAGAGATGCCCAGTCCCACACAGAGAATCACAGTCGAGGCGGGACTAGAACTCAGCTCTCACACCAACCCACATGCAACTAGATGTCAGGGTTGCAATTTCTCCAGTGTTTCCCTCCCATGGGCCCTGGGAGCCAGGACCCAGCTCTGGACTCAGCAGATGCAAGCGACTACCTGTCCACTTCTGTGACAGTCACTTAATAAAAAAAAAAAACATTAAAAAATTTTTTATAATTTTTTTTTGACTTTGCCACATGGCCCGTGGGATCTTAGTTCCCTGACCAGGGACTGGACCCGAGCCACCTGCAGTGGAAGTGTGGAGTCTTAACCACTGGACTGCCAGGGAAGTCCTCTCTTCATTTATTAGTTTATCTTATTCATTTATTTATTTGGCTGTGCTGGGTCTCGGTTATAGCACGTGGGGTCTTTGCTCTTCATTGTGGTCTGTGAGATCTAGTTCTGTGACCAGGGATCAAACCTGGGCCTCCTGCATCGGGAGTGTGGAGTCTTAGCCACTGGACCACCAGGGAAGTCCCCGACAGGTCACCCAAGACCGGGGGCCTCAGTCTCCTCACCTGTGGGAGGGGATTGTAGAGGCTGCCCTGGGTACCCTGTGCATCTCTACCTGCCTCTCTACCTGCACGTGGCCCTTGCTGGCTCTGCTATCAGTTGGGGGCAACGTAGGGTTTGGAAACCAATGCCTGTGGTCAGATATGCATAGGAAGGATGGAGGAGGCACTGCCAGAGGGTCCTTCTCCTTCCTGAAGATCCCCAGGACTGCAGAAGTAGCAGCTGGTGGAACCTTGTTCTCTGACGTGGAGGATGGACCCTGACCAGAAAGGAGAGAAGAGCGTCGAAGCAAAGGATGGCACCTTCCAAAGATTCCTCCAATCAGCCAATCGGCAATCCATCAATGCCTCAGTCCCACCTGCCTCTTCCTACTTTCGGTTCCCGGCCCCTCTCTCGGTCTCTCCTACCCCTTCCTCTCCCCTGCTGCCCCACCAGGTCTGTCTCTCCATCTCTCTCCCTCACAAACAACCCCAGGGTGCCCTTTCTGGTCCCTGACCCCACAATACTGCATAGGGGAGGGGTGCAGTGGAGGACACAGCGAGAGACAGGGGCCAAAGGCCAGGTTGGCAGCACTCAAAGGACCCGGACAGGTGGCTGCCTTCCCTCACCCCCCAGGAAGCTTTTCCCCAAGCTAGGGACTCAAAGGCCCCAGTTGGCACCTGTGCCCCATATCAAGTCGAAGACACAGGGATTCATTAAGTACCAGAAGACTTACTGCTGGGAACCTGGTGGAGGTAGGGGTGCCATGGGTGACAGAAGAGATAGGGGAGGACGTCCCTTGTGGTTCAGGGCTTAAGACTCTGCCCTTCCATCGCAGGGGGTTTGGGTTCCATCTCTGGTCGGGGAACAAGATCCCACATGACAAAAAGGCATGGCCAAAATACAAATACATAATATAGAGCGGTTAATTAAAAAAAGAAGACATCAGAGAGTCAACTGCATCCTTCTGCTTGAGGAGCACGCATCTCACGGGGGTCAGGAGGCCCCAACTGGCCCTGGTTGGGGTCAATGGGTTTCTCAATTCAGCCTGACCCCCAGTGAGGGCTGTAGGATTACTCCAGCTCACCCCAGCTCCCGCTCCCCTGTTTAACCTTCAGAAAATGTAAGTGACTTGTCCAAGGGACCATGCTAGTGGCAGTGGGGCTGGAGGGTGCTCGCAGGTCCGCCCAGCCCCACTCGATTTGCTCTGTGACTTTAGGCAACTGCCTTTCCTTTGTTGGGTCTCAGATTCCTTCTGCACCACAGGGACGGGAGAGCTGGACTAACCAACCGTTCTAACTGTGGGAACACAGGGCCTGTGCTGATCCACCTCCTTGATAAGCTAAGGGCTGAGCAGATACGGAGGCTATACACCAAGGGACCCAGGGGCAGGTCACCCAGCCAGGAAATGGAGTACAGAATTCAAACCCAGGTCCCTGCTGACAGCTTCTGTTCTGCCACTGATTGGCTAGGTGACCCTGGGCCTGTGCTGCCCCCATGCCCTTTACATTCATAAAATTGAGGGGGGGTGGGCTTTTGGTCTTAGGATTCAGACCCTGCTGGGTGTGAAAAATCAGTATCTCCAGCTTCCAAATCCTGCTTGGAGGGTCTGCTGTCCTGTCCTCCCACGGACCCCACCCCCATTCTTTCAGGGCATGAGTGATCTCTACTCAAGAAGTAAGACTGACGGATACTAGAAGGCAGTGGTCCTCGTACAAGTGGCTGTTTTCAGAGCCGAGGTTATAAAATGTTCCCCTCCAAAGCCTGTAAGTCGTTCCGAGGACAGAAATTCCTGAAGCCAGAATCTAGCAGGCAGCTGCTTGCTCTTGGGGGGTTATGGTAGACAGAAAAATACGAGGAGGAGACCTCTGCTTCCAAGAGGAATAAGGCATATTCTTAGTTCAGAGTCTTCCCTCTTCTACTGATGTCAGACCGAGCAATGAGGGAAGGGAAAAAAATAAACCACAAGCCACAGCATTAGGGAAAGAAACCAGGGGCAGGAAAAACCCATCAGCTCCAAGTCACGTGCAAGTGTTGCACAAGGCACCCGAAGCCAGCAGACACGGCAGTGGGGGGGAAGAGCAGTGGGCGCCGAGGGCACCCAGTGCAAGACCACAGCAGCACCCACTGCTAAAAGGAAGATGAGCGACGGCCTTGTGGGTCCAGCTGGTCTTGCTGGGCTTCTGAGAGGCAACAGAGAAGCTGCAGAGGAAGACCGTATATTAAAGGAACAATCCATTCCTGTAGAAACAGAGGGAGTCTTTCAGTAGAGAAATCTAGAGAACGACCCTGGCCTCTCTCCCAATTTCCATCAAAACCTCCTGTTAGTTGCTGGTCCAGGAAAATTCTGCTAATTCAAATAGAGGGGGGAAAAATTGTTAAAGGTATTAACACAACATCCATCCAAAGGTGCTACATGAATGAAGAGGGAAAAAGGAACACTGGTGTTCCCTTATGTAAAAAGATGAGTCACTATAAAAATATTGCCACAAAACAAAAATTCTAACCCAAAATTGCAGCATGAATTGAAGACAATTAAAATTTAAAAACCTCGAGAAAAACTAACTCCAGCTTGAAGGAAGACAAGAAAGCAGAAATACAAGAACTAGAGAAGTTCTTGAAAACGATATGAGGACAACAGGAGAGAACTGATAGACCTCAGGAAAGAACTGGAAGAAAAAGACAAAAACATTTCAGAAACGAAGACCAAACTACAAGAAACACAGGGAGAGTAGACACAAAGTACAGTAAGAGGTACAGAGATTAAAATGAGAAAAGGGAACAAAACCAAATAGAAATAAAGAGATGAAAGAAATCAAGAAGATGGAGAAAGGATGTAAATGAGATGCATAACTAGGGTTTCTAAAGAAGATGAAGACAGTGGACCAGAATAAATATTTAAAATTATAATTCAGGAAAATTTTTCTGAGATAAGGGAAGATTTCATTTCATGAATTGGAGGTACCCCACGTAGTACTGGATGGAGATCAATGACTCAGAATGGTAAGCCCCAAGACATTTTCTAGTAAAATGAATGAACTTTATAAAGACACAAAAATAAATCTTCGGGCAGTTACCAGTGGCTCGGATGGTAAAGAATCTGCCTGCAATACCGGAGACCCAGGTTTGATCCTGGGTTGGGAAGATCCCCTGGAGTGGGGAATGGCTACCCACTCCAGTATTCTGGCCTGGAGAATCCCAGGGACAGAGGAGCCTAGTGGGCTACAGTCCGTACGTAGGGTCATGAAGAGTCAGACACGACTGAGCGACTGAGCATGCACACAGAAAGACCTATGAAGGAAACAGAGTCAGGCTTGTATCAGATTTCTCAGCAGACGTTGAATGACAGAGAGTGGAGCAACACCTACAGGATTCTCAAGGAAAGAAATTGTGAGCCAAAAATTAACATATGTCATCCCTTGGTATCCACAAAGGGAAGTGGTTCCAGGACTCCCACAGCCACCAAAATCCACAGATACTCCAGTCCATGACATAAAGTGGTGTAGTATTTGCATATAAGCTAGACACATTTCCGAAATTCTTTAAGGCATCTCTAGATTATTTATAACACCCGATATAAACTGAAAGTGTTAGTCACTCTTTTTTATTAATTATTAATGTAAATGCTACATTAATAGTTGCAAGTGTGCAGCACATTCAGGTTTTCCTTTTTGGAATGTTCTGGAACTTTCTTCCTTTTAATATTTTAGACCCACAGTTGGTTGAATCTATGGATGTGGAACCCAGAGATTTGGAGGGTTGAGTAAACAGCCAAGCTGTTCTTTAAATATAAAGGCTACACAATAAGTTTCAAAAGATAGGACTTGGGCAATAATGTATTATGAGGAATAAGCACAGCCAACCAAATGGTGACTGGACTAACTTTAGTAACAGGACTGAGTATATTTAACTTCAGCTCCTCTCCATCCACCAAAAAGGTAGGAATAAGGATGACAGGATGAAACGACAATGGTATCTAGCCAGACAATGTAAAAATGCAAACAAAAAATTGGTAGGACAGGCAAAAAGAAGGTGGAAAGCAGAATAAGCTCAGTGGTTGCCTCATCTCTAATTGCTAGGGGGTAAAAACTAAAGTTTGAGCATATTTAAAATGCAAAGGTGATATGAAGAAGGATAATACTACCCAATGTTATTGTATCTAGTAAAACGCATCATCATGTTATATACTACTAAAAAATAAAAACACTGCCAATTAAGCAAAGCCACTCTGCTTTCTTATTATGTAGGATTTTTCTTTTGCAAGAATTTTTTTTTTTAAGTTAGATTTTTAAATCACCTATCACATCTGTGTATACATGGGATGGAAGGAAGGAAGGACTGGTATGAAGAAAGGAATTCCATAGGAAGGAATGTAAGTGAAATAAATTAAGTAAGGTGTTCCTGAAATTTCACCACAGGTAAAACTTGATTCTTCTGGGGTCACGGATGCCTGTGTTTTCCTACATGGTAGCATCAAGTCCGGTTTACCTGACTGAACTTGAGTGTGTGAGGATTTTGGTGGCTGTGGGGGAGTCCCTGCGTGGATACTAAGGGACACCCATATACTAATCTTTGGCTCACACTTTCCATCAACGGGGGGGGGGGGGGGGGCGGCAAAATTTCTTCAAAGAATGCTTCACTCTTGCCTCAAGGGGTTTTTCCGAGCTGGGGACATCTCTTCAGGCTGACATGTCACTGCAGGAGCAGGAAGTGGCAACTGTCAGGAACACTGCCTGACTGAGAGCTGTGTTGGAAATCTAAACCGTTGTGATCCAAACTAAAGAAATCTTTCCCTTTGTACAGATCAGATAAATCTCTTTGTATTTATTGACATGGCTGACATGGATGATCTTTCCAGTCTTGCTGTGTACATATGTATGTATGCCTTTGTGCTTGTAGGAGGGCTACATTCTTCTCTGGATGTGGATGGAAACAATATACGCCTTACTCAGTACAGTGTCAGCTGAAATGAGTAGTGGCTAGAGAAAGCGGGGGATGGAGAAGAAGCAAGTTAAACGTATTGTTGTTCACAGAAGAGAAACAATAGACATGATCTAAGGAAAGAAGGAACTAGGGGTAGGTATTATATGAAGGATAAATATAAAAAAAAATGGAGCCACTAGAACAAAAATACTGGCCTTCCCAAATATCAGAAAGATTGTTATTTTTTGTTTTGGGTTGTTTGTTTGTTTGTTTGTTTTCATCAGAATAGAGCCCTCCCAGAGGCTTCCCCGCTGGTCCAGTGGCTAAGACTCCGTGCCCCCAAGGCAGCAGGCCTGGGTTCAGACCCTGGTTAGGGAACTAGATCCCACGTGTCACAACTAAAGATCCCACGTGCTGCGACTAAGACTCAGTGCAGCCAAACAAGTAAAACATATGTGTATATATTATACATAAAAAAGAAAGTAGGCCTCCCACAAGCACAAAGGCATACATACACACACCATCTGCAGTGATTTGGGACACCAAAAAATAAAGTCTGACACTGTTTCCACATCTATTTCCCATGAAGTGATGGGACCAGATGCCATGATCTTAGTTTTCTGAATGTTGAGCTTTAAGTCAATTTTTTCACTCTCCTCTTTCACTTTCATCAAGAGGCTTTTTAGTTCCTCTTCACTTTCTGCCATAAGGGTGGTGTCATCTGCATAGCTGAGGTTATTGATATTTCTCCCAGCAATCTTGATTGCAGCTTGTGCTTCCTCCAGCCCAGCGTTTCCCATTCTGTTGTTTTCCTCCATTTCTTTGCATTGATCGCTGAGGAAGGCTTTCTTATCTCTCCTTGCTATTCTTTGGAACTCTGCATTCAGATGGGAATATCTTTCCTTTTCTCCTTTGCTTTTCGGCTTCTCTTCTTTTCACAGCTACTTGTAAGGCCTCCTCAGAGAGCCATTTGGCTTTTTTGCATTAACTTATAATGTTAAGTGGTATAATTCACAAGGCATCAGAAACACTGCAGCAATTTTCAGGAAGAAGAAATTACAGGGATGTCAGGATAAACAGATGGCAACACACTAATAACAGCCTTTAATTCACCTTCCTGAGTCCAAGAAACAAGTAGATCAAACAGAAAATGATTCACAAGAGCTACAAAATAATCAAAAAGTACTACTCTATATCAAACTGATCCTAATAATAGATAATTCACTTTCTTTTCAAGAGCAGATAGAACATTTATGAAAACTGAAAACCTCAACAAAACCCATAAACATAAAAAATACATTTTATAAATACAAAGGAGTATGACTAGAAATTAACATAAAAGCTAGGAAATTTTTTAAAAGACAAAACCTCTCTCTTGGACAATTGAGTCAAAAGGGAAGTACAAACAGGACTTGTGGCATTTCTAGAAAACAACCATGTCAAAATACCAAGAATCTGAATCTACAAGACACAGCTGCAGATTTATCAGAAGAATGTTTGTAGCGTCCAATACATGTGACAAGTAAAACAGGACCAATAAGAGAGAAAGCAGCAGGCAAAAAATGGTAGAAAAAGGACCAAAACATTTTCTTAAAATGTTAGAAACTAAACAGGAAAACTAAGGAAAGAAAAATTACAGTAGAAAAAAAGTCAGGAAGCAGATGAGCAGGAGAACTAAGACATTGGGCCAAAAAACTGGCTCTTTGGAAAAAATTCAATGAAATACATAAATCACAATTAACCTAATTAAGAAAACAAGAGAGTGAGGAGATGAGGAGTGAGCACCCAGTGCAAATTAGTCATGCCAAGTGGGAAAGGAACCAAAGAAGTAGAGGAAAACTTTCTTTTAATCATAAGATAGTACTTTGAAAATAACATTTGAAACCTGAAAAAAATAATTTCTAGACAAATGTAATAAATCAAGACTGTTCCCACAACAGTCAGTCTAGACAGGCTAACTTTTATATAAGAAATAGAATTATACAAGATCATTATGAAACAAAAGCAACAGGACAAGATATTATTAGAGAGGAGTTTTTCGAGTTTACATAACAGAAGATCTCAGTGCTTTTAAAGGGGTTAAATAGTGAAATATAAGAAGGAACACTTTTAAAACATTTAAGTATGGAGGTTTAGTCACCAAGTCATGTCAGACTCTTGCAATCCCACAGACTGTCGCTCACCAGGCTCTTTTGTCTACGGGATTTTCCAGACAAGAACGCTGGAGTCAACCCTCACTTCCTTTTCCAGGGTACCCTCCTGACCCAGGGATCAAATGCAGGCCTCCTGCATTGCAGGTGGGTGGATTCTGTACTGACTGAGCCACCAGAGAAGTCTAAGTTAAGTAGCAAGAATTTAAATTAGTGTAATATAGACATCAAAACCTGACAAAGATTGCGCAAGACACTCTACTGACCAATATCACTTATGAATACTACTGTAAAAATCCTAAATAAAAAAAGCAAACAGAATTCAGCAGCACAACAAAAGAATGAAAAATAAAAACCAGGTGGTCCAGTGGCTAAGACTCCACACCCCCAATGCAGGTGCCCTGGGTCAATCCCTGGTCACGGAACTAGATCCCACATGCCACAGCAAAACAAAACAAAACCAAGTGGGTTTTATTCTTGGGATGCAAGGATGGTTCAATGTTAGGATGTCTTTAATATAATTCACCATATTCATAGATCTAAGGAGAAAATTCATACTACTATCCCCAGAAATGCTAAAGTAATTTGCCAAGATTTTCAACACTCTTTCTGGATAAATTAGAAATCGATGGAAACTTCCTTAACAAAACTACGTATATCAACATCCAAGCCAAGAGCCAGCTTCATAAAGGAGTGTGAACACTCAGCTCCATACATGAGGGAACTCTTGCTGAAGACAGGAAAAGGAGAAACTGTCCAGAACCCTCATGGGCACTGGAGGTGTTCATCAAAGCACCTTGAGAAGAGAATGAAATCAGAGCTATGAAAACTGAATGAAAGTGGAAGTTGCTCAGTCGTGTCCGATCTTTGAGACCCCATGGACTGCAGCCCGCCAGGCTCTTCTGTCCATGGGATACGCCACGCAAGAATACTAGAGTGGGTTGCCATTCCCTTCTCCAGGAGATCTTCCCAACCCAGGGATCGAATCTGGGTCCCTGACATTGCAGGCAGATTCTTTACTGTCTGAGCTACCAGTGAAGCTACGGTACAAACAGGGGGCAAAAAAAAACCCCCCACAAACCCCAATAGAAAAAGCTAAAATTACTGCTATTTTTATACGATACTACTATATACCTAGAAAAGTCAAGAGAAACTGTTGAAAAGTTGCTACTAATTAAAAAAGAACGTAAGATGATAGGAAACAGGCAGGCACATACACGAATATAAAAAAGCAGCTAGAAGCAGAAGACAGAATGAAAAGACTCCTACTTACAACCACCACCACAATACTTAGAGTTAAACTTAACAAAAGATGCTCAGCATTCATGGGAACAACAGTTTAAAGCCGCTGACAATAAAGTACACTTGAACAAGCGGAAACTTGCACTATGGTTTTGGATAGAAGATTCAGCTTTCTAAAGATGTTGGTGTTCTCTTAGCCAGTGTATAAACGGTGCTCGCTTCTGCAGTTCAACAAACCGGTTCTAAAGTTTACCTAGAAAAATAAGCAAGGGACTTCCCTGGTGGTACAGTGGTAAAGAATCTGCCTGCTAATGTAGGGGACACGGGTTCAATCCCTGGTCTAGGAAGATTCCACACAACACAGGGCAACTAACCCCGCGAGCCACAACCACTGAAGCCTGTGTACCTGGAGCCCGTGCTCTGCAACAAGAGAAGCCACCACAGTGAGAAGCCCGAGCATCACGACTAGAGAGTGAGGAGCCCCAGATCTCTGCAACTAGAGAAACGGAAGACTCAGCACAGCCAAATAGAGAAATAAAAGAAGCGAGAACCTACAGGAAAACTCTGAGGAAAGGAACATACGAAGAAGGACTGGTCTTTTAGAGACTGAAACACGAAGCCCCAGTAACTAAAAGCGCCTAGTTTTTGCATATAAACAGGGCAGTGAAACAAATCACAGGAAGCGCGTGGGGTTTGCATATCCAACACAGGCAGCATCTCCAAATGGATCTTTTACAACTGTTGGGCAAGCAGGGAAGCCAGTAGGGAAAAAGAACCAGAGGAGTTGATATCGCAGAATATGCCCAGGATAAATCCCAAATGTGAAATAATAAATGTTTCAGACAAAACATGGGTGGATTCCTTAATAGACTTAGAGTTGGGAAGGTTTACTTAATTATGCATGAAATCCAGAAGTCATGAAAAGAAACAATTTCCCTGCCACCTTTTGCCAAATACCGAGAAAATAAAAAACACGAGCGACATCTTGGGATGGCTCTTGTTTCTTTCAGATCCCAGACGTCTCATCTTTCTAACTTAGAAAGTGATCCCACAAATCAAGGAGAAAAATTGAACAATCCAAAAGAAAATGAGCCAAGGTCATGTCACACACACAGACACACACACGCTGATGCTTAAACAGATAAGCAAGATGGGGGAGCTTTTTCTAAGTAAGAAAAATGCAGGTCAAAACAGTCAGATAGCATCTCTCGCCCATCAGATTTGCAAGAATCTGAAACCTCGACAACACATCCTTCAGGCAAGGCTGAGGAAACGGGCACCATACAGAGCTGATAGGGGTGGAGGGCAATGACCAGCATCTATCAGAATTACACACGCATGTACCCTTTCGCCTCGCAGCCCCACTCTGTGAATTTATGCCACAGATAAGTGATATGTGTACCGGCCGCAGGTTTGTTTGCAACCGCAAATGATTAGAAACAACCCAAGGTCTTCCTTGAAGGGGCTGGTTAAACACAGTGACACTGATATCTTGGAAAACAACGTCCGCTCCTGGGGCCAGGAACAAGGTCACTCTGACTCCTTGCCTGGTCTCACATGGACATCACAGACTCTAGCACATCAGAGGTGCTTAATACATATTTTCTGAAAGAATGAATGAATGATCCCTAAAGTGCCCCAGAAAGCCAGGATCAAAGGAGCAGCTAGTCTAGGGGAGTGCCATCTGCACACCGCTAAACCCTGAGCCCGCGCACAGGCCAACTGTCAGAATGGGTGACTGAGGTGTCCCCCTCACCACCTAAGGGCACAAAATACGGTCACAGGCCGTGTCCCTTCATATTCAAGGGCCTGAGTATGCACCCGTCCCAGGAGAGAAAGGTGACCGTCCCAACACTACATGGCTAGTACCTGGTGGGGGCGAGGGGGCGAGGGGGCGAGGGGGCGAGGGGGCGAGGGGGCTGGCGCCAAGATCTACTCTCAGCTATGTCTGCATCTGAAAGTCTCAGAGGCTTTTTTCTTCCCTGAGGCCATCCCGACCCCCCAGGGTCACTCTGCAGTAGAGCCTGGGCTCTCAGGAGCAGGGTGAAGTCACCTTCTGCTCGGTGCAGGAAGTGGAAACTCACCACAGACCTGGACACCCAGACATCTGCTCTTAGCGACCCTGGACTGGGAGGACCAGGGCCGGGGGCGCAGAATGGTTATGGATGGCTTCTCTTGAAAAGCTGACATGTGTGCAGACGCCAGGAGGAGCTGAGGCATCAGCTGGATGCATTTGTAGGGAAAGTGTGTCCAGGGAAGAAAATGAGCGAGTGCAAAGGCCCTGAGGCATGTGAGCCTGAGGAACGGACCGTGGAGTCACCAAGGTACCAGGAGAGGCCGGACAGATAAAGGGGAGACTGGGCTGGGGTGGGGAGGGGGCTTGCGGGCCACCAGGAGGGCTTGACAGCTGGTTGGCAGGGGATGCCGTTGGGCAATTTTGAGGAGGAAAGGGTTATAGCGTGACTTTCTGGGGGGGTCACCCTGTGTGGCTTGTGGAATCTTAGTTCCTCACCTCGGCAGTCAGAGCCCCAAATCCTAACCACTGGACTGCCAGGGAATTCCCTAGTGTGACTTATGTCTTCAAGAAACCTTTAAGATCTGGCTGCTTTTGGAGTCTAAATCACAGGGGATATGTAGCAACAGGAATGCATTACAGGGAGAGGGAAGTGGAGATAGGGAAGTAGCCAGAGAGCGCCGCTAAACGGATTTCCTCTCTACTCCTCCTTCCCTCCCCGCAGCCCAGCTCAGCTCTCTCCTTCTCTCTGTCCCTGTCCTGGGACCCTGCAGCCCAGCCTCCTCCTGCGGCAGGCTCCATACAAGCCCGCAGACCCCACAGTGCTGGGCTCCTGCAAGCTCTGCCTCCCCAGCCCTGCCTGCTCCGGGCACATGACCTCCAGACTAGCCAAGCTGACGTCTGCCCTATTGCTCAAGACACCAGGCTCTGAAAATTCCAAGTTTCTGCAACCCACTCTTTCCTCTTCCCAAAACATCTCTCCATGCTCCCCTGCCGAGGAACTTCCTAAGCAGAAAAGGTATGAAGGAAGTTTGCCATCTGTCCACTGAACACCATGCATCCTGGGTCTCCATGTCCACTGCGGTGGCCCCTCTTACAAATGAAAAACTAAGGTGCAGAGCAAAGGGGCTGCTGGGCTGGTGAAGTGGGAGGCAGGGTCAGTACCACCCAGGTATGTGTGTCTCCAAGACTCTCCTTCCTCCATCTCTCCTGACCTAGGAAGCCACCCAGATATCGACTCTTACTGTGGCCTGGGGGCTGGGTCCCTACTTCTGCATACATTCACACCAGGAGGAGCTCGTGGCTACCTTCCAAAGGAGTGTGAACAGCACTCACCCCAAACCCGGTGCTTCCCCCACAGCCCAGACCCTTGGCAGACCTTCAGAGCCCCTCAGCGAGTCCTATGGGGAACCACTGGGGTGAATTTGGTCTTGGAGTGAACTGGGATCGCAGGAAAGTGGGCACCAAGCCAGACGCTGCCTACTCAGCCTGATATTAAATCAGGGAGGGCCTGGCATACAGCAGGTACACGTTAAGTGTGTGCTGACTGACAGTGGTGAGGGATACAGGACAGCCACCCCAATATATCCTCAATGCCTTTGAAAATGATGCAAGAAGGGCTCCCTTCAGCAGCACATATACTAAGGGTTCTGGAAGGGGAACACACATATACCCATGGCAGATTCATGTCAATGTATGGCAAAACCAACACGATAATGTAAAGAAAATTAAAAAACAAAACAAAACACATTTTCTTCCTCTACCTTCTTGACACTGGAAGGCACTTAGTGGAGAAAATACAGTAACTTTTTTTGTTACAGTAATTCTCACAACTGCTTCCACTGTCTGACTTTCATTCATTTTTCCCAACCTGATGAAAGTAACAAGATGCCATACTGCTGAAGAATTCAGTTTTCAAGAGCTCTAATTGAAATGAAAATTTAAAACATTTTGAAGCAAATTCAATTATATTTAAAAATATTGTGTGAAAAAAAAAAAAGAAAGAAAATGATGCAAGAAAACCCAGCTCTTCTCTATTTCTCAAGGCACCAGGCTCTGGGAACACCACGTTTCTGAAACAAGCTCTTCCTTCCTCCCAAAATGTCCCTCCACCTTCCCGACCCGGCAACCTCTCAATCATTGTAGGGGAGACGAGCTGCCAGTTGCCAAGAATCCATCAAAATACTGTCGCGGTTTTCTTCAGACCTCTGAGCATTACCCCTGTGTCTCCACAGCACGGGTATACAGACCCTCAGCCAACAGTGGCATCACGGTTGGTGGGGCTCCCAGTTTTTCTAGAGGGATGTGTGTGCGCGTGCATGCCTGGGGGGCAGGGGAGGGGACGTCCAGTCACCACGCTCAGTGAACAGCTCTTGCTTTGCTCTTTATCTTGGAGGTTTGAGGCGAGGGTATGCGACACGTCAGCATTTTGGCATATGATTTCCAGTCCTTTTCTGCCGCCTCTACTCACCCAGAGCAGTGTTTACACAGGCTGTGTCCAGGAGACGCACAGAAAGCGATCCTTACCCACACTGTCCTATATCTTGTTTGATTTTTCACTTAAAAATATGCGGGGCCCCTGTCTCCTAAAGCCAGGTGGTAGTAGTTAAGTAGCCAGACCCATTTCCCAAAACGCATCAAACTGGACGCACGCAACAGGATGTAAATTCTACCTGAATTAAACTCTTTGGAAATACACGCCATGCCTCTATTATGTCAGCAGACACAGCTTCACGCCCTACCTCTCCAGGGTAAACCCACCTTGACTGCTGGAGAGGCGTCCCCTGTTAGCTCAGCTGGTAAAGAATCTGCCTGCAGTGCATAGACCCGGGTTGGATCTCTGGGTTGGGAAGATCCCCTGGAGAAGAGAAAGGCTACCCACTCCAGTAATCTGGCCTGGAGAATTCCGGGACTGTATAGTCAGTGCGTGGGGTTGCACAGTGTCAGACTCAACTGAGCAACTTTCACTTTTCACTTTGACTGCTGGAAATGTGGCTTCTATCTTTTTGCCTTTATAGACAACACTGTGGTATCTTAGCACTTACATCTCTCAACACATCCTTAATTACTTCTGCAGGACCCTTCCTAGAAATGAAGTGCTTAGGTCAAAGGAAATGCATATCTGTTCTCGATACAGGTCATCACTGGTCTCAAGAACTTAAAAAGCCCAAGTTCTCTCCAGTGTCACAGCTTGTTCTTCCCATTCTCTCATCGGGAAGAGAGATGGGTGTGGCTGAGTCAGTATTTATTAAAAGCTCCCGGTCAGGAATAGAGCTATGTGGTTTAATAATAACAGCAGTGTATATTTCCTGAGGGCTTACCTTGCACAGCCACTGGTTAGAGTGGTTTTTCCTTCAGTAACTCATCTAATCTTCCCAAAATCTTCGTGAGACAGGTCCTCTTATTATCAATTACAGTTTAAGAGTTGGAAACGGAGGCCCAGCTGGGATTCAAACACCCTCTGCCAGGTGAAATAACTCTGTCTGTAGCCCAGTCCCATTCAACTGGGACTGCACTGTGGCCAGGGGCTCAGATCTTGCTGTGGTCAAGAGGAGGTGGCTGACTCTCAAGAGGGCTGAGAGGGTTTTAAAAAAAAAGATCAGGTCGGGGCTTGATCAACGGAAAGAAAAGTGAAAGCGTTAGTCGTGTCCGACTCTTTGCGACACCACAGACTGAAGCCCACCAGGCTCCTCTGTCCATGAAATTCTTCAGGCAAGGATACTGGAGTGGGTTGCCATTCCCTTTTCCAGGGGATCTTCTGGACACAGGTATCCAACCCGGGTCTCCTGCACTGAAGGTGGATTCTTTCCTGTCTGAGCCAGAAGCCCGCCCTCAAATCAGGCGATTGCCTTGGAAGCTCCTGGAAAAAAGCAATTGATGACTACAGACACTTGGGGTGGGGGTTGGGGGGTGTCCCTGAGCCCCATATCTGTAGCTGGGACAATGGCGTCTGCACTTTCAAATTAAGCTGTTCATGGAATGTAAGGACCACTTTTCTGTTTTACTTTCATGTCTACCCAGCAACGCAGACTTTGCACATCCAGAAGGCCATGTGCCCCTGTAGCACTTGGTTCCTGCTGGGTGAGAGGAGAGTGTACAGGCACTGCCCAGGATGGAAGGGGCCCTCCTAGTCCCTGTGGCCAGCTCCGTAGAGCTGGAAGCTCCTGGTCCCACTGGGGTCTGCCCAGAGGGAAGACAAACAGGCAGGCAGGAGAGGAAGGGATGCTCACTCATCAAGCCCTAGACACAGGAAGATGGGCACTGTTTCCCGCTAGCTACTAGAGATGCAGGCTCGGAGAGAACTCTCAAGGGCAGGCAGTGAGTGAAGGGGGAACTCAGCAAGGCACTTCCCCTCCCTCCAGAGTCTGTTGATGGGGGTGATAACACCTCCTACCTCCCAGGAAAACAAGGAGGACTCAAGGGAAATGAGGCTGGCAAACAGCACAGGGCGCTAGGGGCCTCAGGTCCAGAACCTGCAGATGATGCTTTTTTAAATTTCATCTCTGGGAAGATAAAAGCCGATTCATAAGATGCCCTCCCAGCCCCTCCCTCATATCTCCTGTTCTCAGCAGCTCAGAAGGCCCCCCTCTGGACCAGTTCCAGCCCTCTCCCTCCTCCAGCATCCTCTGGGACTTCATCTACCGACCTGGCCCTCCCTCTTCAGGGACTTCAGCCACTCCCTCGCCTGGCTCTTTCCCATCAGCTTATAAACGCAGCCAAGTCTCCCTTATCCAAAAGCACAGATACAGTAAAATAAAAATTTAAAACGTGTTGCTCAAATACACATACCATCAGCAGCAAAAATAGTAATAGCCTAGTCATAACCTGGGGGAAGATCTTTGCCACCAAGAGACCAGACAAGGGGCAAGCGTCTCACTGATGAACTCAAACAAGTGAATAAGAAACACCCAAAGATACTAGATGTTCATATGCTTTGACCCCAGTAATTTCATTTCCAGGAAATAACAGGAAATGCACATTCACAGCCTAAGGAAGTACACAACGGCACAGTTCCTCCGGAGAGCCAGCTGATGCTACACTGACTACCAGGTAATTCCCTCTCCAGAAGAAAGTATCTGGCAAAGCATAAATTTATCTATGAACTCAATGTAACACTATCTAAAAGAGCCAAAAATTAAAAAAAAAAAACCCACCAAACAAAACTTAAATGTCAAATGAAATTCATTAACTAAATATGATGTCACAATATCTAAGCACTGAAAAATATAAAAAAAAGAATTTGAGGAAGATGAGGAATTTGCAATGTTTGTGTAAACAAGATATCCAAATATGTTATTGTTTAGTCGCTCAGTCACATCTGATTCTTTGCAACCTCGTGGACTGTAGCCCACCAGGCTCCCCTGTCTGTGGGATTTCCCAGGCATGAGTACTGGAGCAGGTTGCCATTTCCTTCTCCAGGGGATCTTCCCGACCCAGGGATGGAGCCTGAGTCCCCTGCATTGTCAGGCGGGTTCTTTATCACTGAGCTACCAGGGAAGCCCATTCAAATATGCATCAATGTGTTTTTTTAAAAAGTCTGGCAAATTTTAACAATAGTTATCTCCAAGTGATAACTGGTAGCTCGGACGATTGTTCAATCCCTGGGTTGGAAGATCTCCTGGAGGAGGGCATGGCAACCCACTCCAGTCTTCTTGCCTGGAGAATCCCCATGGACAGAGGAGCTTGGGGTCTACAGTCCGTGGGGTCACAGAGTGGGACATGACTGAGGGACTAAGCACAGCATATCTCCGAGTGATGTGAATATGGAATTTTACCCCCTACTTTCAGTTCATTCATTCAAGCAAAAGGCAGTAAACACCTACTATGTCAGACTGGGTGCTAGGCTTCTGGCAAGGTTCCTCCCTCCAGGAGCTTCCAATCTAGAGAGGAGGAGGAAGGCAACGGAATGCAGGGCAGGTCAGTCAATAGGAGGTAAGGGCGCACCCAAGAGCTACCTGCCAGAGAGAGCAGTAGGGAGCACAGCCTGGGTGGCCAGACTGAAGGTGGGGCCATCCCCACCAGGAGGTGCAGCAGCCGGTGGGGCTGATGGGGCTGAGGAAGAGCTCTTTTCACAGATTAAGCTCCCCTTTTCTCATCCACCCCTCTTCCCATCTGGTTACAAATGCCACCTTGGCTCACTCTGCCTGGTACCTACTCAGACCCACGGGGAACAGCCTTCTCTGCTGCCCTGGGTCCCTGAAGAGCCGGACCTCCAAGGCCCCGTGGAAGGGACTGACGGGGGCTGACTTCATGATGCGGCGTGTCACAACTGCCTCAAGTTCCAAGTGAGTCACCTTCCCCGGGCAGCTCAGCGGCTAATCAGCCTGCAAGGCAGGAGACCCCGGTTCAATTCCTGGGTCAGGAAGTTCCCCTGGAGAAGGGACAGGCTACCCACTCCAGTATTCTTGTCTGGGGAATCCCCATGAGCCGAGGAGCCTAGCGGGCTACAGCCCATGGGGGTCACCAAGAGTCGGGCACGGCTGAGTGACTAAGCACAAGTCACACTGGAAGATTCTGCCCGCCCGCCCTCGCACATAGCAGGAACAAGCCCACTAGCCCCGGCAGCTCTACTGCTTCAGCGGGTACAAGGAGGCAAAACAAAATTTTAAAGAATTTCCACCTCGGAGTTTGTCCTCTAATATGGAGTGGCCACAGCGGACAAGCAGGGACAGTCTCCAGGGGCACTGGAAACAAGTTTGGAAGGAAAAGGGGCAACCAAGAAGGTTCCATCTTGACTCTCCTTTTTTATTTTTCATCTGGGCCTGATTTAGCTACTGGGCTCTTTGGCTGTGGGAACAGGGATGCGAGCAGGAGGGGACGGTCGCAGCCAGCCTGGGCCCTGCTTTGTCCCTCTGGGCAGGGTGATTCCCCCATCTTGGGGAGGTGGTAACAGGAGGAGTCCTTGGGCAGCTGGGGTGCGGGTGGAGGGGGCGCCAGAGGGGTAGCACGCCAGGTGCCCCTGGAGGTTTGATGGAGGAGGGCACAGAGCGATTCCAGAGACCCCCCAAAGGGCCACCACGGAGCCGCCGATCACTCCGTATTTGGCGGAGACCTAAAGCGTGTCCTCCAGAGGGAGGGCCGCGAGGTCAGGGGAGGTGGCGCCTAGCCTTCTCAGAGCATGGGGCTCGGCTGAGCCTGGCCGGGAGGCGAGAATCTCTGCCCCGCACTTGTCAGCAGCGGAAACTGAGGCCAGGGGCCTCGGCTAGCGCCAAGGGGCGTGGACTGAGACTGGACATCCCCGGAAAGAGCCTCGGCCAGCGCACCACAGCTCCCGCTGGGACTCGACGTTTCCCATCTGGAGGAGAAACACGCCGGAAAGAGGGGGTGGTCTGCGGATCTCGAGCCCCGAGCCTCTGCTCTCACCGCGTCCCGGTTCCGATCCGGGCGGCCCCTCCACCTGGAGAGAGCCCTTCCCCGCTTCGCCGTCTAAAGCCTCAGCATCCTCAAAGGCCCAGGGGGACGCCTCCCATCCCCCGGCAGTCTCCCCCACCCCCAGCCGGCCGCTCCCCGCGACCCCTCTCCCCAGCGGCGCCCCTCGGGGCCAGGGGCGATCGCGGCCGGCGGCGAGGCCTCCGGGACTTATCGGCGCCCCCAGGCAGAGCCGCGCGGCTCCCAAGGGCGCAGCGCGGGCCAGGGGAGCCCGCACTCGGACCCGGGCTTCTCGCCCCCACGGCCGCTCTGCTTCTGCCGCGGGGACCCCCGCCCGGGCGGCGCTGCCTGGAGGGCTCCCGGGCGGGGCGCGCCCTCCCCTCTCTGGCTGGGCTCCTCGCCCAGCCGCCGCGCTCCACTCTGGTGCCTCTGGGGCGGAGGCGGCGGTCGGGGAACCAGCGCGCACAGTCGGTGCGCACGCGAGCGACCCTCCCGAACAGGTGGTCCCGGAGGGCGGCGGCCGAGCCCTCCGCAGCCCCTACCCGTTCCTTCTCTCGGAGCGCGGCCCCCCGCCCGGCCCCGGGGCGCCCCCCGGTCTGTGCCCCGGAGCCCGGCACTGTACCTCCGGCTCCTGCGACTCCGGGCGGCGGACAACGCGGCCCCGCGGGCAGGGCGGGCTGCAGGCGGCGGGCGGGCAGGGCCGGGAGACGGGCGGGCGGGGCGCAGCTCCTCACTCCCGGGGCGGGGTCAGCGCCGCCCCGCCCCGCCCCGCCCCGAGGGGGTCCCGCGAGTCCTCGCCGCTTCCAGCGCCCGGGGCTGGATCCCCATCAGCCCGCGGGCCCACAGGTACGGAGCACTCCCCGTGCCTCCCTGCCGCGTATTCTATGGGTTTACGATCCCTTCCCGCCCATTTAACAGATGAGCCAAACGAGGCTCAGAGTGGTTAAGTGACTTCCACGTCAAGCAGCTGGGCAAGCGGCATTTGAACCGGCCTGACTGTTGCCTCTGTACTTCCTCCCTCCATCACTTCATGCAGCGCTTAACGTTTTGCCTGTATCCACCCAGTGTTGCACAACCTTCCTGCTCTGATCTTTTCCCTCTCACTCTCCTGTCCATTGCACCCGTGCCATGGTGTCCTCACTTCCCCCTCACCCATCCTCTCACTCAGGATGACCAGGGGAAGCCCTCTCCACTTGTCCGCAAGATCCCACCCTTCAAGCCGATGCCAATCAAGTGATTCTGCCCCTTTTCACCTCTCGCCAGTCATTCCCATCTGTTCACACACAGTTACTTCTTCTATCCTAAAACCAAAACCAGAGGGGGTGGAATAAAGACCACCAAAAACTTTCTCACGACCTCAGCTACTGCTGTCTCATCTGCCCTTCCCTTTACACAAAGTCCTCCAAGAGCTGTTTCTCCAGGCTGTCTTCAGTCTCCCTCCTTCCATTCTCCTTAAAAACCCATCTAATTGGGCTCTTGTCCCTCTTCCCATGGATCCCCCAGAACTGTCATGGGCTCCAGGGATGTACAGTCACTGGATACAGTGCTAAGTCTCCGTTCTGTCCTCCCGGTCCCTCTAGCAGGATTTGCCCCTGCTGCCCACTTCTTCTCTGATGCACCTTCCTGTCTTAGCTGCCCAAACACCACACTTGCCTGGTTCTTCACCTCCTCATTGGTGACTTCCATTCTCCTTTGTAGCAGCCTCCAACTTCTAAATGTCACCCCAACCTGTGGCTGCTATCTGCTGAGGACACCCGGGAGCCTGGCCCTCTTTCAAGGCTCACAGATCTGTGTGCTGGGGACCTCCCTCATCTCGCTCCATCCAACGGCCCTTGTCAGCCTGCATCTTCCTCTCAGTTAACGAAAACTCCATTTTCTAGGTGGTTGTTGCCTAGTCGCCAAGTCCTGTACAACTCTTTGGTGACTCCACGGACTGGAGCCCACCAGGCTCCTCTGTCCATGGGATTCTCCAGGCAAGAATCCTGGAGTGGGTTGCCATTTCCGTCTCCAGAGTATCTTCCCAGCCCAGGGATTGAACCCACGTCTCCAGCATTGGCAGGAGGATTCTTGACCCCTGAGACACCTGAGAAGCCAGTTTTCTAGGTGCTCCAGCTCCGGGAGATGATGAAGGATAGGGATGCACGCAGTGCATGGGGTTGCCAAGAATCAGGCACGACTGAGCAGCTGAACAACAAAAACAACCAGCCAAAAAAACCTGGCTTCCTGGCTCTGCCCACCACCACGCACCCCACATCCACTCCAACAGCGAGTCCCACGGGCTCCACCTTGAAAACACACCCAGAATCGGACATTTCTCACCCCACCCTCTTGTCCAAGCCACCTGCCCCTCCCCAGGCCGAGTGCAGGAGCCTCTTCTCACTCTCTCCCTGCCTCCCCCAGCCCCATGTCCAAACAGCAGCCAGAGGGATGATGGCAGAACTAGACCCAGCTCACACCCTTCCTCTGCCCCACTCCCTCCTCTGAGCTCAGTCCCCAGCAGGCTCCTCACTGAACTCAGGAGAAAAACCTCACCCCCCCCCCCCCCCCCCCCCACCCCGCCCTCTAGCCACACCCCCTCCCTCCCCAGGTCTGGGCTAGCCACACTCGCCTCCCTGCTGGCTCTCACCCTCTCCGGGGCCTTGGCTGTTGCCGCTCTGCCTGGAACAGCGTTGATCACATGTCCTTGCAGCTGCTTCTCTCCAGGTTCAGTTCCTTTGTGAGACTTCCTTGGCCTACAGACACACCTATCTCTACTCCCCACAGACTTCCTCCCTTGGCCCCCCCCACCCCCCACACTTATCAGCATCCCCATGTGACATGTTTCATGTTTCTCTTGTGCACTCATTCTACTGCCCACCCCCTGCCCTAGAATGTGAGTTCCCAGGGCAGGGGGTTCCTGCTGACTTATGATACGTGTTCCCTGCTGTGATTTCCCCCTGAAACGGTGTTTGGAACAGTAACTGGGCAACTCAGCAAACGTGTGTGGAATGGATCAGCCTATACCCCTTCACCGCTGCTGATATTACAATATTTTTCCTTTATGTTGGCTGTGTGTGTGCGCTGAGTCGCTTCAGTCGTGTCCAACTCTTTGCAACCCCATGGACTGTAGCCTCTAGGCTCCTCCATCCATGGAATTCTCCAGGCAAGAATACTGCAGTGGGTTGCCATGCCCTCCTGCTCAGGGGATCTTCCTGAGCCAAAGATAGAACCTGCTGTGTCTCTTATGTCTCCTGCATTGGCGGACGAGGTTGGCGGACGAGGTTGGCAGACGAGGTTGGCGGACGAGGTTGGCAGACGAGGTTGGCAGACGAGGTCTTTACCAGTAGCACCACCTGGGAAGCCCCTTCTGTTGGCTATTTGATTCTAATAAACATATGTTAAAAGGAAACTTTATCTTATTGCCCTAGGTGGAGCACCACTATCACTAGCCTAGAATAGAAGGAAACAGTAGACATGAGAATAAAAGTGTTCTAAGGCTCTGGGGTCCCATTGCCTGTCTAAGGGCTGAGCTACTTCCTGCTCTCTTCCTGCGAAAAACAGATTCACAAGGTATAGAGAGGCGGTGAAGGCAGGCCAGCAGCTAGTAGAGACCAACTCTGAACCTGGACCTTAGCAGAGACTTTAGAAAAAAAATCCAGAATCCAGAAGGCAATGGCTTTCTCCTGGAAGCCACCTCCAGTGTATGCTCAGATGTCCCCAGGGAATCACCACCTTGCAGCTTGACTAACGCACAGCAGCCCTCTGAGATCCTGCCGTCATCACCCCCCATCTGACAGGTGGGAATGCTGAGGCTGAGGTGGAAGCCCGCCCAAGCTCACAGAGCATACTGAGGTGGGCAGAGACTGGAATCTGAGTTTGCCAGATCCCCAGTCCTCAGTGGCCTCTGAGTCTCCTCTCATCTGAGCTGGCCTGGCTGCTGGGGCAGCTGTTGGGGGAGCTTGAGGGGGCTGGCCGCAGTTTACCCATCTCAGGAGGCTGCCTGAGAAGCACAGCCTGGCCCCGCAGGGACTTTTGTTGAAGTCTGGGAGAGCAGGGCATCCTTTCTGCTGTGCATGGGGGGTACTCTCTTTCTTCTGGAGGAGAGTGTGGAGACCAGAGCTGTGTTGCCGCCTGGCCACCCCAAGAAGGGAGGGCCCACCTCAGAACAGAGCCGGTCCCCCGAGAGGCTAGACACAGGCAGGGGAACGCGACACCCCTGGAGCCTCTGCGTCCTTCAGGGTTTGACCTCATTGGCGCTCAGCTTCCCCTCTATACAGCTTACTTTAACCAGATGGGCTGGATTCTTTTCTCCTTGTACACAGAAGAATCCTAAATGATACAGCTCTCACTGCAGCACTTTCTGCTCCACCAGGAGCCTCTCCCATTTTAATAAAAAGGACAAGAAAACAGAAAGCCAAGTCCACCCCCGCTCCTTACCCCATTACCTCCCGCCTCCAGCCAGGTTTGTCCAAAGAGCCACCTCCATGTGCTGTTTCTGATCCTGCCCTTCCAGTCCTCCTCGTTTGTCATCTGCTTCCTCTCCCGTACTGAGGATGGAGGCTCCTGTCTGTGGCGCAGTCTCATCAAGACAGGATTAACAACAGTATCCTCAGCCTTTATTCACAAAACAACAAGCTGAAAGAATTGACTGTCAACTTAAGGTCTTAAAAATAAAAAGTATTTCCAGCCTTGTTTCTGACAAGAGTGACTCAAAAGCCACAGTAGCCTCTGGTCTGCCACCCCCAAGTCTCAGGGGGCACCTCAGTGTTGAGACTTTGGTTTCTAAGACCTTCTCCACCAAAGGAAAATGGATTCCTTGGAACATAAATAAATATATGAAAGTGAAAATCACTGTCATGTCTTTCTCTAGGCCAGACTACTGGAGTGAGTATCCTTTCCCTTCTCCAGGGGATCGTCCCAACCCTGGGATCAAACCCATGTCTCACACATTGCAGGCAGATTCTTTACCAGCTGAGGCACAAGGGAAGCTCAAATAAATAAATAAAAACATATATATATATATATATATATGTATATATTAACGATCCAGAATGCCCTGTTGTGGCAGGAAGGAAGGCCACTCTCAGAAATATTAGGGAAGCAAGGGAAAGGTGAGAGAACAATTAGAAGTCTCCCCCCTGTGCTAGCCAACCTGTAGCAATACAGGCATCAAAGTTGTTAATGGAAATAATTATAGTCAATTGGAACAAATTCACTCTGTGAAAAGTCATGGCTATAATGACACTTTAAAGTGAAACATGACCGTAACACCTTCAAAGGGGGTTGCAGTATAAGAAAGATGACTGGTGCATGACTTGTTTGGATTTTTATGGAGCTGATTAAGTTGGGATGTGTTACTTTGTGAATCTTCCTTATTAGTGTTAACTAATTGGAGAGATATGTTTGCTTTGTATGTGTAATTACATGGTAATTGTAATTATCTTTAAGGAGTGGGGGAGGCAGGAACTGTACCACAGAAAGAGGGGTAACTCATGGTGACTGCCCAGAACCTCAGGCAGGTGAGGCTCCTTTAGGTTCACAACATGGGGTCAGTCTAAGTTGTCCTGGGAAAGAAGGGTTCACAGAAAATATTCACAATGATTAATTAGCCAAGTGTCACTCCAGGAGAAGAATTGATGCTTTTGAGCTCTAGAGAAGACTCTCGAGAGTCCCTTGGACAGCAAGGGGATCAAACCAGCCAATCCTAAAGGAAATCAACCCTCAATACTCATTGCAAGTACTGATGCTGAAGCTGAAGCTCCAATACTTGGGCCACCTATTGCAAACACCCGACTCATTAGAAAAGATCGTGATGCTGGGAAAGATTGAAGGCGGAAGAAGAGGGCAACAGAGGATGAGATGGTTGGATGACATCACCTATTCAATGGACATGAACTCGGGAAAACTCCAGGAGATTGTGAGAGACAGGGAGGGCTGGTGTATTGCAGTTCACGGGGTTGCAAAGAGTTGGACATAAGCTGGTGACTGAACACTCACACACACACACTCACACACACTCCAGGAGAGGCAGTCAAGCCCTGGTGTCCTAGCCAAAGACCAAGGTCAAACATCCGGATATAGTGACCTCAGTTAGTTTTGGAAGATTATCGCAAACATGAGAGGGTATCCAGATTTCCTCAGCAAAGCCCTGGAGAGAAACCACAAGTATGGAAAAATCCCTAAGAAGAAATAAAAGCCACGATGGAAATGATGCTCATGGTCTTGACATTTTACAAGAGTTTTAAGTATAATTGTTATAACAGTGTTGTTCTTGGATGCAGCCATAAAAAAATTCTGTAACTGCAACTTAAATCGACAGAGGGTTACTTACTCAAGTTTGTAATCACATTTGATACTCAGGAAAAATTGGATTTTTAAATTTTATTTGTGAGATGGAAGAGCCTTCGGGTCTGCCTAGATCCAGGGAATGAGATGTCTTGATAGCAACAACTGCATCAATAAATGCAGCGGGTGCTTTATAGGCTGCCTCTCTGATTCTCCTGGTGGCATTTGACAGCTGACCATGAATTATCCGTGCCCTTGGCCTCCTGCCCCTCGGACTGGTCATCCTCTGGTGGACTTTTTCTTCTCAACCTAGCCCTGCCACACGCAGGAGCCCCTGGGCCCTTTTCTAGCCCCCTCTCCCTTTGCCTTGCATGTTGCCCAGGTGTCTCCTACACCTGTGGCCTGGCCTCCATCCCACCCTGGCCTCCTTCCAAAGGTGAGACCTTGTTCAGACCGCAAAGGAGTTGTAGGTACTCAGGGCAACCACTTGCTCAGCCTCATGAAATGGCAGCATCAACCCTCTTGGGCCCTCGTCTCCCCCGCTCCCTTAACCAATCAATTGCCCAGTCTTGCTGAACTCACCTTCTCATTCTTTCAAACATGCCTTCTCCTTTCTGTCCCCTACATCAGCCCTCAGAGAGCTGTCAATCCATCCCTGGGTACTCTCTGAGCCCTCACAGTGTTTAAGGTCCTACAAACACAAGATGGACCAGGTCCTGCCATTCGGAGCCTATGCCAGCCCTTCTCAAGCTTCACTGAGCACACCAGTTCTGGGGCACTGGTTACAATGCAAATTTTGAGTTGGGGCCTGTGACTCTGCATTTCTAAGAGGCTCCCAGGTACTGCTGCTGCTGCTAGTGATTCCAGACCTATTCTTTGAGTAACAAGGTCCTGGGTTACATAGGGGTTTTGAGTCTTGCCAAAGAGCATGGGCAGAGGGCCATGGAGGGCCCAGGGTGGAGAGTTCTTTTGACCCAGTTAAGGTCTTCTCCAGGGCAATTGCAGTAGCCTGGGTTCTTTCATCAAATCATCCCTAGGACAGGGTTCTTCTCCTATTCCTGGCTGGATAGGGGAATTTCCCATGATGCTTAGTGAGCCTCTTGCCTCCTGAACTTGATAACTAAGATGCGTGAGGCTTTCACCCCATCTCCAGAGAAGAAAACAAACACTGCAATCCTCAACCCCTTTTTCCCTCTCATGGCATCCACCCCAACCTCTGAAAGGGCCTTGGCCTGACCAGTCCTGTGCCCCTCACCCACCAGCAGCTACTGAATGGTCTCCTGCTTCTAAGACAGCCAATTTAATATTTCTTCTGAACTTCCCAAAGCTCCCAGGGCTGAGGATGAATCCCAGTCCCTTTACCCTGCCCTCCAAAGACCACCCTCCTGGGCTTCCCCCCTGCCTTCCTGCCCAGGGTTCCCAGGTCGGCTCCAACTAAGATCGTCCATCCTTTCCCTCCTGCTTCTCTGCTCTCCTGCTGGTCGTCACCCCACGAATGTCCCCCTTACTCCTTGACTGACCCTCTAACTTCTTAGGATTTTACCGTGTTTACATTCATTTAATTTCTATACAAGTTTAGGAAGAGCATGTTATGATGTCCATTTTATAGACAACAAATCAGAGGCTCAGAGCTGCTTGCTCACTTGCCTCTGGTCACACAGCCAGGAAAGCATTGAGTGGGGATGAGAGCTAAGCCTTTCAACTTATCCTTCTATTGGACCACCAGAGTTTTGGAGCATTTTCTTGTGAGCAGTGCTTCATCTGTGTGTGTTCTTGCCGGAAGAATCATATGGACAGGGGACCCTGGTGGGCTATAGCCCTTGGGGTCGCAAAGAGCAACAAAGCACAAGGAAATTACTTGGGAGGACTGTAGGGAGATGAGAGATTTTGTATTGAGAACAGGGTCTGTGTGCATAGATTTCTCTTAACTCCCTGCCTCTAGTAATAGGAATGCCTTCTCTTCCTGGAACGCAGAGGACATCTTTCACTTGGAAATTTTGCCTCCTGTTTTCAGAAAGGAAAGGAAAGTCAGAATGTGCCCTTCATTCAAATGCTGTTTCTCAAGTGCTTTGAAGTCAAAACAGCTTGTCAGTGGGACAAGTTTGGTGGTGAGGTGGGGGGTGGGGATGCCCTGAGCCCCTTCGGTAACGAAGGCAGCCCTTGGTGGGGAGCCAGAGCCTTATCCCACCTAGGAAAGGGAAATTTGTCAGTTCCACTCCCGTAACCTTCTGGTCCTACAAAAGGGAAGAAAAACAGGCTAGGAAACTCCTCTGAAGGTCACAGCCCAGGGACTCTGGCCTACCAGAAGTAAAAACAGCCGCCATCAATATTTAAATAAAAGCTTATAGAAAGTTTCTCCTTCATAACCTTCCCAAGCAGGAAGCCCTGGGCCCAGATTCTCTCATGGGTGGGTTCTGCCAGTCATTTGGAGAAGAAATGGCATGGATCCTTTTCAGTCTCGCTTGCCAGTGGACGCAGGTGCCGACATACACCACTCGCTCCTGCTTCACATCAGGCAGGAGAGTGTCTGACCCTGTGAGGTCAGGATAGCATCATTGTATTGGGAGAAGGGTGCTGACGTTTTCCTTCCATCTAATGGCTTCGGGCATTATCTTGTGGTTTTGCTTATGGTTTTATCACTAAGCAGGCCTACTTCACCGAACAGTGTTCCAATCGCTTTCTTGAGTGATCATTAACTTTCAGTGGTTCCCCAAGTATCCTAGGTTTCCTTCCCTATCTACAGTCCTCTGCTGGGACTGCAACAAGTATCCGTATAACTGTCCTATTCTATCCCTATCGGTATCAATTCACGCCAGTCAGAATAGCCGACATCAAAAAGTCTACAAATAACAAATGCTAGAGAGGGTGTGGAGAAAAATGAGCCCTCCTACTCTGCTGGTAGGAACGTAAATTGATACAGCTACTATGGAAAGGATAAGTTAGGAGTCTGCGATAAACAGATACACGTGACTACATACATAATAAATAAACAACAAGGACCTACTGTATAGCACAGAGAGCTATATTCAATATCTTACAATAACCTATAATGGGAAAGGATTTGAAAAATGTATATTTACCATGATCAAGTGAGATTTATTTCGGTTAGGCAAGACTGGTGGCATTCAAAAATCAATTATTATAATCAATCACATGGTAATTCATGTCTGATTCCTTGCGACCCCGTGCACTGTAGCCCACCAGGCTCCTCCGTGCCTAGAATTTCCCAAGCAAGAATACTGGAGTGGGTTGCCGTTTCCTTCTCCAGGGATCTTCCTGGCCCAGGGATTGAACCCCTGTCTCTTGTGTCTCCTGCATTGGCAGGCGGATTCTTTATCGCTCAAGCCATCAGGGAAGTCTATGACCACATCAACAAGCTAAAAAGAATCATACAATCCCATCAGTAGATTTACAGAAGCAATTGACAAAATTCAACACCCACCAGCATACACAGGAACGTCCTCTTTCTTTTTTTGGCTGCTCGGTGAGGCTTTTGTGATCTTATTTCTCCTACCAGATGTTTGGTTCAGATGGTAAAGCATCTGCCTACAATGTGGGAGACCTGGGTTCAATCCCTGGGACAGGAAGATCCTCTGGAGAAGGAAATGGCAACCCACTCCAGTATTCTTGCCTGGAAAATCCCATGGACAGAGGAGCCTGGTAGGCTACACCCCATGGGACTGGACACGATTGAGCGACTAAACTAAAGTAAACTTTCATATAGTTGTAACCACTGGACCACCAGGGAATTCCCAGGAACTGACTCATCTTGATAAACACCATCTAGTGACAGCTAAATTCTTGGAAAACTCACAACTGCTCTGAGAAATAAAGTTTGTTGGTTTAAAAATCCTAGTTTTAAAAAAAGCCAAAAATATATATGTGATGATTTATTGGGGTGGGTCACACTTGCACATGGTATAAAAGAAGTGGAGAGAAAAAGTGAGTCTCCTTCCTGCCCTGATTCCCCATTTCCCTCTCCAGTGGCAGCTCCTGTTAGTGTGCACGTGCGCACACGTGCACACACACACACACACACACACACACACATAGATGCACTGTTCTGCATTTTGCCTTTTCCCGTAACAACATATCTTGGTTGGAGGATTTTCTATGGCACAACAAACAACCAAGTTCTCAGCCAGGTTCACTGGGAGATTTGAAATTTGAGGACATGAACTTGAGGTGGAGGGCTACTTTCTCAATGGTCCCCATGACGGGAAGTAGCCAGTACTTTCTAGGTGCCCAGGAGAGAAGCTAATTCATGTTCATAGTGCTAGGGACTGGTGAGATGGCTACCTCTCTCTCCTGGGTGCTTGTCTCCTGGCATGGCTGCGTTATGGTTATTTAAATTTTGCTGGACACCCTTTCAATTATTGGGTTTTTTCCCTTCCCCCCCCCCCCCCCGAGAGAGTGGCTTTTGTAAACTGAGCTGTAATTACAATACTTGTGCATATTAAGCCAGACTGAGTTCAGATCCTACCTCTGTTCTGTACCAGCTGTGATCTTAGGCATGTCTCATAACTTCTTTGTGCTTTGATTTCTTTTCTTTCATTCTTTCTGGTTTGTTAACATAAACAAGTCTTGCCCTTTAACATGTACAGAGCACTGCTTCATCCCATACCCCAAAGATTCTGACCTGATTTTTTTTTTCCTAAATGTTCTGCAGTTTGAATTTTGATTTCCTTTTTTACCCCATCCATCCATCCATCACCTGCTCAGTCATGTTCAACTCTTAAGCGACCTCATGGACTGCAGCCTGTCAGGCTCCTCTGTCCACGGGATTCTCCAGGCAAGAATAGTGGAGCGGGTTGCCATTTCCCTCTCCAGAGGGTCTTCCCAACCCAGGGATTGAACCTGCATCTCTTGTATTGCAGGAGGATTTTCTACTGCTGGGCCATTGGAGAAGGCCTTGTTTCCTTCAAGTATTGTTTAAATTTTTCTGATAGGACCTTTGAAGGGTGTGTTTTACTCTCCCCCAAGGCAATGGAAATAAAACCAAAAATAAGCAAATGGGATCTAAGCAAACTTACAATCTTTCAATCAGCAAAGGAAACCATGAAAAAAAGAAAAGGAAAGAAATGGGAGAAAACATTTGCAAATGATGAGACTAACAAGGGCTTAATCTCTAAAATACACAGGCCACTCATACAACTCAACAACAACAACAACAAAAAACCAACCATCTCAATAGAAAAGTGGGTAGAAGATTTTAATAGGCATTTCTCCAAAGAAGACACACAGACGGCCGGTAGACACATGAAAAGATGCTCAACATCACTATTAGAGGAATGCAAGCGACAACTCCAGTGCGGTACCAGCTCACACTGGCCAGAATGGCCAGCTTTGTACGGCTGAGTCCCTTTGCTGTTCACCTAGGACTATCACAACATGGTTAATCGGCTGTACCCCAATACAGAATAAAAAGTTGAAAATGAGAAAGAATGGCCATCATTAAAAAGTCTACATACAACGAATGTTGGAGAGGGTGTGGAAAAAGGGAACTCTCCTATACTGTTGGTAGGAAGGCAAGCTGTTGCAGCCACTATGGAAAACAGTATGGAGGCTCCTCAGAAAACCAAAAATGGAATTGTCATATGATCCAGCAACCCCACTCCTGGCATATACTGGGACAAACCTATAATCCAAAGAGATGCATGCACCCCTATGTTCACAGCAGTACTATTAACAATAGCAGAGACATGGAAACAACCTAAATGTCCATCGATGGGTGATGGATAAAGAAGATGTGGTACATATATATAAAATGGAACACTAAGTCATTAAAAAAAATGAAATAATGCCATTTGCTGCGACATGGGTGCAATTAAAGACTATCCTACCAAGTGAAGTGAGTCAGACAGAGAAAGACAAACACCATATGATATCACTTATAGGTAGAGTCTAAACCGCGGCACAAATGAACGTGCCTACAGAACAGAAGGAGACCCACACTCATAGAAGTCAGGCAGAAGGAGAAGCGGGTGGCAGAGGATGAGGTGGTAACACAGCATCACCGGCTCCATGGGCTTGAATTAAAGCAGGCTCCAGGAGGTAGTGGAGGGCAGAGGAGCCTTGCATGCTGTAGCCCATGGGGTTGCAAAGAATCAGACACAACTTAGTGACTGAATAGCAACAACAACACAGAGATCAGATGTGTGGTTGCCAAGGGGAAGGGGGGGGAGAGGGATGCACCTGGAGTTTGGGGTTGGTGGATGCAAACTATTACATTTAGAAAGGGTAAACAGCAAGGTCCTGCTATACAGCCTGGGGAACTATATCCAATCTCCTGGGATAAATCATAACGGAAAAAAATGTTTAAGAAGAATCTATATATGTGTATAACGGAGTCCATTTGCTGTTCACCAGAGACTGGCCCAACCTTGTAAATCGACTATGCTTCAATAAAACGCACACACAGACACACACACACAAGAGACAGTGGAAAGCATACTCCTTGCATTCTAGCATGCTTCAAAATATGTGTCCGTGGCCTCTACACTTTAAATCACTCAGGCTGGCTATAATAGTCTTGGATCCTGCTTTCTTTCCTGGAGGACAGTGTCAGCTCAGTCCATCACCAGATGTTGCTATGGAGAATTCTGAGGTCACCCTTATAGGTGACATTAGCCTTTTGCCAAGATGTTCAAAGAATTCTTTTATTAAAGTTCAGTAACTTTAGTAAGATGAGAATTCTGCATCCATTTTTCCTGGGACATGATTTACCTTCTTTTTTGTGTGTGCATGTGTGCCCTTTCTTTTGTGAGATTTAATTTTCATTGTTGTGTAAGTTACATGTATACATAGCTTAAAGAAAATTAATCCTATAAGACATATAATTTAAAACACCAGTCTTCTGCAGTTACTCCCCAGAAGCAGACATTTTCAACTGTTTCCTTTGATACTCATCTCTGTGGCTCTGTGGTAAATACTGTGGCCAGCTCACCCAGCTCCCATTTCTAACTCTCTTTTCTTTCACAGTACACCAGCTGGGGTGGGCAAGTGGCCAGCAGACACAGAGAGAAATATGCCATGACGTTTCTGAGAAGATGGTCTCTTTTCTGATGCAGATGTTGCCTCCTTCCTTTCTTCCTTCTGGAATATGGATGTGGTGGTTGGAGCTGTACTTGTCATTTTGTAACTTGAGGTATCAAGCATAAAGGGCAAAGAGAATCTCAAGACATTGGTTCTCACAGCATCGAGCCTCTAAACTAATCCTAGCAGCTGGGTACTTCCATAATTCTTGTTATATGAAGCAGAGAAAGGAAGAGAATCCGTTTAAGCCTTTGAAATTAGCGTTTATGGTTTTATTGTTATTGTTATTTTTTTAAAGGCAAAGGTCTTTCTAACTGATACATCTCTCATAATTTAAAATTATAAATGTATACTGCCATTTCTTAATTTTTTAAATTACAGATAACTTTTGGAAGCTGAGGATTTAGGTCTCTTCCTTACTTGTCCCCAGTACTCAGTCTCATTTCCCCTGCCTACCCAGCCTCTGCTCTGCTAACCAGAGGTTCTGCACCTTGTATCCTGTGTGCAGAATTCTGCAAATATCTGGGAGAGACAGGGAATGTTGGGCTCAGTTCTCTATCCTTTTCTTCTCTCTGGGATCCTAGCCCTTGTGGCTCTACGTTTTGCTCACCAGCCTCACAAGACGGTCAGAAGCTTTGCTGCATTCTCTGTAGCCCTCTGCCCAGGCCGTCTGTTCCAGGTGTTGCAATTCCCAGCTTCTTGCCAGACTCCCAAATGAGCAGACGGCCAGAGGGAAAAGCTTCTCTTGAAGGTGGTTCCCTGCACCTAACAGCATATGCAGGATCTTCGCTCCCTGACCAGGGACTGAACCTGAGCCCCCTGCACTGGAAGGCAAAGTCTTAACCACCGGACTGCCAGGGAAGTCCCCCTTAAACTCGATTTCTTCCAAAGCTTTTAATGCCTTCAAACACATTGCTTTTGTGGTTTGGTTTGTTTGACTGGGTATTACATCCGGCTTTTCCAGATCCCAGATCTTGGTGGGATCATCAATATTCTGTAAACTTCTCTATCAGAGCTGGAGAGAGAAATCCTCACGACTCCTTGTCAAGTGGACGTCCAGCCACCGTCCCCCTAAGTTTTTCTGAGGTGTCAACCTCGCTGGATTCTGCAGCTTCTGTAACTGGCCACATCCGCTTAGGGTTCATCTTCTCTAGGTCTGCTCGATGAGTTCCTCTCATCTATCTGCCGTTCAGCTTCCAAAGTGTTATCACCATCTCTTTCCTATTTTCCCTTCTGTCCTTGAGGATTTACGCCTCTAAAAACATCTCTTTTGGGTCATTTTGGTTGAGCTTTGGAAGAAGGTGGAGGTGGTTCTTCAACATAAGATCTCAACCTCGCTGCCAGGCTGTGTAGGAAGGATTATCATCTTGTTTTACAGATAAAGAAATTGAACCTCAAAGAAATTGCTAGACATGTTGAGGTCAGTGTACCAGACACGGTACCAAATCCATACCTTTCTCTTTCAAGTTCACTCAGCAGCCCTAGTTAGGACTAATTTAACCAAACCAGCAGAGCAGAGAGGTGCCTGCCTCGCTGGAGCACCTAGAGGTATAGGAAACAGCTGCAGAAGCACGCAAAGGGCCTTTGCAAGCCTGCCCATTGATGCATGCACGCTGGGTCCTGCCCAGAGTCTGGTCTGGTGGTTGAAGCTGTCAGCCACCGGACCTGAGTGATCACATAGCCCTGGGCTGACTACGTGACTCTCCCCAGCCTCTGCAGACCATGCCACCCCTGACATGGATTACCATCTCCGTGGACAGTCCTCTGGACTCCAGGACAAGAGGGCACCAGGATCCTTGGGTGGGCTGCTAAGAATACAGGTGGCTGGACTCCATCCCTGGAGTTTCTGATTTGGCAGGTCTGGGGTGGGGCCTGAGAACCTGCATTTCCCACAGGAGGGGCTGCTGCTGCTGCTGCTGCTGATCTGAGAAGCCCACTTTGAGAAGCCCTGGGGAGGATCTTTTGGTTCGTACCAGTGTCAGCGGCCTGGCACTGGGCAATGATGGGCTCTGGCCTGGGGCTTCAGAGGTGGCTCAGTGGGCAAAGAATCCACCTGCAGTGCAGGAGACACAGGCAATGTGGGTTTGATCCCTGGGTTGGGAAGATCCCCTGGACGAGGGCCTGGCAACCCACTCCAGTATTCTTGCCTGGAGAATCCCATGGACAGAGGAGCCTGGCGGGCTGCAGTTCATGGGGTCGCAAAGTGTCAGACACGACTGAAGCGCCTGAGCACTCATGCATGAGCTCTGCTCTCAAAAGCCTGCCCTCAGCTCACGCTGACCTTGGCCGCCCCAGAAATAGACGAGGATGGGGCCCATTTCTGGGGCACCTGCTTGCTCTGTCTGAAGAGGGTAGTGGGGAGCACAGGGGACTGGCAGTTTCCACCCTTAACCCTGTCCTGGCTGTGGCGTGGTGTGGACGCTTCCCCATCAGAGGGGGACCCAGAAGCCTGAATCGTCTTCTGCCGTAACCTCGAGGCCTTGTAGCCTCGTGATCCTCTTCTGCCTTGAGTGTTCCTGGCCCCGGGGAGATGAACCGCTGCTGGAAACAGTGCTGGGGAGGCCCCTGCCTCGGGCAGTTCTGGGTCAGGAGACTGAAACTTGGTTCTGTGTTCTGACTCTGCCTCCCAATATGAGGACAGCAGTGGGCCAGCCCCCAAATTCTTCTTGGGACCCCCAGGGCTCTGGTTCTCTGCCCTGCCTGGCCTCTCCCTGCCCCAACTCAGCCTGGTAACAGGGTGGGATTTAGTCTGCTTTTCCCCCTCTTGGCCCCGCTGACCAAGGGCTTCTGGAGAGCAGGCCCAGGTTTGATTCAAGCCCAGGGCCTGGAAGGTTCTAGACACTCAGGCAGTGTTGGATGACCGAATAATAAATGAATGGATGAGTGAATAAATGAAGTGAGGCTTCTTCAAAAATCTCAGTTCAAAGTGCCTTTTTACCTCTAAGTGGTTTGGTTTTGACCCCCGTTAAAGTGTCCAAGAAAGAGAAAGCACACTGCTCCCATGAAATGATGGAGTCCTACCCCTCACCTGACCTGCAGGTCAGCCCAGGAGGCAGGTGAGCTGGAGGTCACTGTCCCCATCCTACAGACTGTCCCAGGAGGGAGGTGGGGCCTGGGTGTGACTGACTCAGGCCTGTGGGGTTCCTGCCCTGCCCCGCACTCAGCTCCTCCAGCTCCGACAAAAGCCTGGCTTGAGTTGGTAGATCCAAGCGATGCTGAAATCCGAACGAGGGCAAAGGAGGGAGTGACCGTCTTTGCTCTAGGACCGGTTTTGAAGCTTGAAAGGCGTTTCATCTTGAGGGCTCACAGTGGCAAGGGTGTGCCTGGCAGAGGGGAAGGCCTGTCCAGAGGCCCAGAGGCCTGGCTCTGGGGAAGGAATGAGCTCAGTCTTGACGTGTCACACCTGGGGGCATCTCCCGTGGGGGAGGTTCACGGAGGTCAGCAGAGTTACTGGGCTGGAGATGGGGACGTGGGGATGCCGTTGCCCTGGGAACGGTGTGGAGCAATTTTCCCTGCGAAGATGAGAGGTTGGACTGAGCTCCAGGGCCCTGCAACATTCTAGGATGGGCCAGGCTGGGGGAGCTGACAGCCCTCTGGTGATGCCGAAACAGGCCAGAGGAGAGGTCCGCGGGAAGGAGGCAGGAAGGAGGCTGTGGGCAGCATCGGACCCTGCAGGGGTCCAGGAAGGATCCCAGAAGCATGGGACCCAGTGATGTGAGGCTGGAGGGAGGATGGGGGGACAAGAAGTGTAGACCGCTCTCCTGAAAAGTGTGGATAGGAAAGAGGAGTAGGGACGACAAGGAGCCAGAGGTGATGAGCAAGGTTTATTTCTGGTTTGTTTTGTTTTCAGGTTGATTTTTGGATTCTGAGTGTCAGTAACCCAATTCACATTCCCTTAGACACAGGGGATTTGCTGGCTGGTGGAATAGGTTATTGCGCTGTTGGTTAGCTGCTAAGTCTCGTCCGACTTTTTGCCACCCCATGGACTGTAGCCACCAGGCTCCTCTGTCCATGGGATTTCCCAGGCAAGAATATTGGATTGGGTTGCCATTTCCATCTTCAGGTGATCTTCTCAACCCAGGAATTGAGCCCAAGTCCCCTGCTTGGCAGGCAGTTTCTTTACGGCTGGCTCACAGGGAAAATCGATGGATTAGGTTCAGTTCAGTCGCTCAGTCGTGTCTGACTCTTTGCGACCCCTTGAATCGCATCATGCCAGGCCTCCCTATCCATCATCAACTCCCGGAGTCCACTGAAACCCATGTTCATTGAGTCGGTGATGCCATTGATGCCATCCAGCCATCTCATCCTCTGTTGTCCCCGTCTCCTCCTGCCCCCATTCCTTCCCAGCATTAGGGTCTTTTCCAATGAGTCAACTCTTCAAATGAGGTGGCCAAAATATTGGAGTTTCAGCTTCAACATCAGTCCTTCCAATGAACACCCAGGACTGAACTCCTTTAGGTTGGACTGGTTGGATCTCCTTGAAGTCCAAGGGACTCTCAAGAGTCTTCTCCAACACCACAGTTCAAAAGCATCAATTCTTCAGTGCTCAGCTTTCTTCACCATGCAACTCTCACATCCATACATGACCACTGGAAAAACCATAGCCTTGACTAGATGGACCTTTGTTGGCAAAGTAATGTATCTGCTTTTCAATATGCTATCTAGGTTGGTCATAACTTTCCTTCCAAGGAGTAAGCATCTTTTAATTTCATGGCTGCAATTACCATCTGCAGTGATTTGGGAGCCCAGAAAAATAAAGTCTGACACTGTTTCCACTGTTTCCACATCTATTTCCCATGAAGTGATGGGACTAGATGCCATGATCTTAGTTTTCTGAATGTTGAGCCTTAAGCCAACTTTTTCATGCTCTCTTTCACTTTCATCAAGAGGCTCTTTGGTTCTTCTTCACTTTCTGCCATAAGGATGGTGTCATCTGCACATCTGAGGTTATTGATATTTCTCCCGGCAATCTTGATTCCAGCTTGTGCTTCTTCCAGCCCAGCATTTCTCATGATGTACCCTGCATATAAGTTAAATAAGCAGGGTGACAATATACAGCCTTGATGTACTCCTTTTCCTATTTGGAACCAGTCTGTTGTTCCATGGCATTCTAACTGTTGCTTCCTGACCTGCATATAGGTTTCTCAAGAGACAGGTTAGATGGTCTGGTATTCCCATCTCTTTCAGAATTTTCCACAGTTTATTGTGATCCACACAGTCAAAGGCTTTGGCATAGTCAATAAAGCAGAAATAGATGGATTTCCGAAACTCTCTTGCTTTTTTGATGATTCAGCGGATGTTGGCAATTTGATCTCTGGTTCCTCTGCCTTTTCTAAAACCAGCTTGAACATCTGGGAGCTCATGGTTCATGTATTGCTGAAGCTTGGCTTGGAGAATTTTGAGTATCACTTTACTAGCGTGTGAGATGAGTGCAGTTGTGCAGTAGTTTGAGCATTTTTGGCATTGCCTTTCTTTGGGATTGGAATGAAAACTGACCTTTTCCAGTCCTGTGTGACCACTGCTGAGTTTTCCAAATTTGGTGACATATTGAGTGCAGCACCTTCACAGCATCATCTTTCAGGATTTGAAATAGCTCAACTGGAATTCCATCACCTCCACTAGCTTTGTTCATAGTGAAGCTTTCTAAGACCCACTTGACTTCACATTCCAAGATATCTGGTTCTAGGTGAGTGGTCACACCATCATGATTATCTGGGTCGTGAATATCTTTTTTATAAAGTTCTTCTGTATATTCTTGCACATCTCTTCTTAATATCCTCTGCTTCTGTTAGGTCCATACCATTTCTGTCCTTTATTGAGCCTATCTTTGCATGAAATGTTCCATTGGTATCTCTAATTTTCTTGAAGAGATCTCTAGTTTTCCCCATTTTGTTGTTTTCCTCTATTTCTTTTCATTGATCGCTGAGGAAGGCTTTCTTATCTCTCTTTGCTATTCTTTGGAATTCTACATTCAATGGGAATATGTTTCTTTTTCTTCTTTGCTTTTCACTTCTCTTGTTTTCACAGCTATTTTTAAGGCCTCCTCAGACAGCCATTTTGCTTTTTTGCATTTCATTTTCTTGGGGATGGTCTTAATCCCTGTCTCCTGTACAATGTCACAAACCTCCATCCATAGTTCATAGGCACTGTTTCTATCAGATCTAGTCCCTTAAATCTATTTCTCACTTCCACTGTATAATCATAAGGGATTTGATTTAGGTCATATCTGTATGGTCTAGTGGTTTTCCCTACTTTCTTCAATTTCAGTCTGAATTTGGCAATAAGAAGTTCGTGATCTGAGCCACAGTCAGCTCTCGGCTTGTTTTTGTTGATTATATAGAGGTTCTCCATCTTTGGCTGCAAACAGTATAATCAATCCGATTTCAGTGTTGACCATCTGGTGATGTCCCTGTGTAGAGTCTTCTCTTGTGTTGTTGAAAGAAGGTGTTTGTTATGACCAGTGTATTCTCTTGGCAAAACTCTGTTAGCCTTTGACCTGCTTCATTCTGTAATCCAAGGCCAAATTTGCCTGTTACTCCAGGTGTTTCTTGACTTCTTGCTTTTGCATTTCAGTCCTCTACAATGAAAAGGACATCTTTTTTGAGTGTTAGTTCTAAAATGTCTTGTAGATCTTCATAGAACCATTCAACTTCATCTTCTTCAGTGTTACTGGTTGGAGCATAGGCTTGAATTACCGTGATACTGAATGGTTTGCCTTGAAAATGTACAGAGATCATTCTGTCATTTTTGAGATTGCATCCAAGTACTGCATTTCAGACTCTTTTGTTGACCATGATGGCTACTCCATTTCTTCTAAGGAATTCCTGCCCACAGTAGTAGATATAATGGTCATCTGAGTTAAATTCACCCATTCCAGTCCATCTCAGTTCGCTGAGTCCTAGAATGTCGACATTCACTCTTGTCATCTCCTGTTTGATCACTTCCCTATGATCAGATTGGCTAGTACGGTTCTATTATGTCTGTCCTCTGATGCCCTCTTTCAACACCTACAGTCTTACTTGGGTTTCTCTTACCTTGGATGTGGGGCATCTCTTCATGGCTGCTCCACTCAAGCACAGCTGCTGCTCCTTACCTTGAACGAGGGGTCTCTCCTCATGGCTCCCCCTCCTGACCTTGAACTTGGAGTAGCTCCTCTCGGCCCTCCTGCGCCTGCGCAGCCACAGGTCCTTGGAAGCTGGTTGCTTCTCTCTGCCACTGCCTCAACCTCGGGCACGGGGTAGCTCCTCTCGGCTCCCGCCACTGACCTCGACCACTGGGTAGCTCCTTTTGGCCCCACTTCTGCACATATCTTGATGAGTTTCTCTGGTTTCTTTGGTCTGGACTCAGGAGGTTTCTAGGTTACTCCTCCCTTAATTATCAACTGTTCGAATCTGCCCTTGGGAACTCAGGGAACAGCATGGAAACTGGAGTCTTGTCTATAAGAAGTGGGGAACACAAAAGGCCTCTGTGCCTGGCAGCCCCACAGGGCTCCACTGAGTTTCACTTTTACAAAATTGAAACAGGAAGGCAGGGGTCAGGGCACAACCTTTAAAAGAATGGCATAGCCTAGGGACACAACATAAACTGATTAGAACCAAATAATATGGCTGGTGAGTTTACTTCCATCAGAACTTGTGGCTCAGTCGGTAGAGTCTGCCTGCAGTATGGGAGACCTGGTTTCAATCCCTGAGTTGGGAAGATCTCCTGGAGAAGGAAATGGCAACACACTCCAATATTCTTGGCTCCAGTCCATGGGGTCACAAAGAGTCAGATACGACTGAGTGACTAACAGTCTCACTTTCTTCTTTCAACACATCAGTAAGCTAAATGAAATACCCAAATGTGCCACTACTGTTTCAAGAACAAAAGGTAGGCAGTGACCCAATTCTTGGAAATCCTCACCCTTTTCCCAAAATAACTGCAATAATCTTCCCACTCTTCTGCCGGTATGGTATAATTACCCACTTCTATAAAAACTGACAGCATAAAAACATAAGACCATGGCATCCAGTCCTATCACTTCATGGCAAACAGAAGGAGAAAAAGTGGAAGAAGTGTCAGATTTTATATTCTTGGGCTCCAAAATCAGTACAGTCATGAAGTTCAAAGATGCTTGCTCATTGAAAGGGAAAATGATGAAAAACCTAGACAGCATATTAAAAAGCAGAGAAGTCATTTTGCCGGCAAAGGTCCATATAGTCAAAGCTATGGTTTTCTAGTAGTCATGTATGGGTGTGAGAGTTGGACCATAAAGAAAGCTGAGTGCTGAAGAATTGATGCTTTTGAACTGTGGGGTTGGAGAAGACTCTTGAGAGTCCCTTGGACAGCAAGGAGATCAAACCAGTTAATCCTAAAGGAAATCAATTCTGAATATTCACTGGAAGGACTGTTGCTAAAGCTGAAGCTCCAGTTCTTTGGTGGCCTGGTGTGAAGAGCTTGGAAAAGACCGGGACTCTGGGAAAGATTAAAGGCAGAAGAAGATGAGGGCAACAGAGGATGAGATGGTTGGATGGCATCACCAACTTAATAGACATGAATTTGAACAAACTCTGATGAGATGGTGAAGGACAGAGGAGCCTGGTGTGCTGCGGTCCACAAGGTCACAAAGAGTTGGACGGGACTGAGTGACAGAACAACAACAAAAGGAGAACTGACAACCCCAAACCCTGGGGTGGCTCCACCTTCAGAGACGGCCTACACACTGTCTGGAGTGTGTTTCTTTTTAAATCCACTTCTTAACTGTCAACTGTTAAGTGCTCTTGGCACTTGCCACGAGCATTTGCCGGAGACTGAACGACAACAGCAGGGGTAATTGTCACCCGCCTCCTTGGAGCCTGAACCCTGCGCTGCTGCAGTTGCTGACCTTCAACTCCCCTTGAGGGCGATTCAGGGTGGAATGAGGCTCTCTGTGCTCCGGGGAATCTGGTGGAACAGGTCTTGTATAGTTAGATACTTCCAGGAACTGACTTCCTGATCACAATCCTTGCATCTCTTCCTGTCTAGAAAAGCACTAAACCCCTTCAAGGTGACATCAGCTCCTCGTGACCCGAAGCAAAGCTTTTGTAAAGTAAGTGCTTGATTGCACTGGACTCTCCCTTCATCAGAATCTTCTATCTTGACCTTCCCCCACTGCCTCTTGGAGCAGTCTCTTAGAGTTCTCCGAGGTGCTGTCTTCCGGCCACAGTCCTTGTTTTGCCCCAAATAGAACTTGAGTGGCAACTCTCAAGTTGTGCATCTTTTTAGTCAAGGGTAGCATCACCGACTCAATGGACACGAATCTGAGCAAACTCTGGAGGACAGTGAAGACAGGGAAGCCTGGTGTGCTGCAGTCCATGGGGGTCACAGGGAGAGTCAGACACGACTCAGCGACTAAACAGCAAAATAAGAAATGACAACCCCATCCCCCGGGGGCCACTCTCTCACTCTGTCTGTCTATGGAGTGTGTTTCTCTTTAATTAAACCTGCTTCTTCCCCATTGCTTTGTCTCTCACTGAATTCTTTCTGTGATGAGAAGTCAAGAACCTGAGCTTCCTTAAGCCCTGAAACCTGGTATGCGGTCTCAGTTAAAAGACCGTGGGTTCAAGCCCCAATCTAAGTTACACAGTTTCAAGACTGCAAACTTCAAACACCTCCTCTGAGCTCCCACTGCCCCTGAACACAGCGTGGTGCTCCTTTGGTGACAGCCAGCTCCCCTGGCTTCGTGGCCAGGCAGAATGTAAACTCAGAGTCTTGCTGGGGTCGCTCCCTGCTCCCCCAGCTCCGTCCTCTCCTGGAGCTGCTGAGCCACCCTCCCTAGCCTCGTGGGCTGGATGCCTGGCCCTTACCACCCCCCAGGCCAGGTAGGAGTGCTCTTGCTTCACTGCCTGGCCCCCAGGCCTGGCTGGGCCTCCACCCTCAGCCTCAGGAGGCCTGGGCCCAAGTCCTGCCTTTGTGGTCCTGGCCAAACCCCTTGCCCTCTCTGGACCTCAGCGTTTTCCTCGTGAAGATGGAGTGAGGTTCCCTGTCCCATTACAGGAAAGACCCTGGCGGCTGCAGGGTGTGGCTCACCCTGGAGGGAGTTTGGATTCATCTTGGGGGTGGAAGAGAGCTGCCTCCTGTAGCGCTCAGAACATCTCCCTTCCTGCCCTGCGCTCTCCTGAGTTCTCATACGCTGGGGCTGGGCTGCGGGAGGAACGTCTGGCCTGGGTCCCCTTCCCGTGTTCCCGGGGCCCCGCCGTCTCCTGTGGGACCTCGGGAGGATCATTTCAGCTCTCTGAAGCAGAAATAAGCATAATTACTGCTGCACAGAACGTTCTCAGGGTGGAGAGAGTGCCTGCTCACAGCAGGAACTCAGCACCGGGCAGAGCCTGGGTTGCTTCCTTGCTTCCTTGCTGCTGTTTAGTTGCAAAGTTGCGTCTGACTTATGGGCTGCAGTCTGCCAGGCTCCTCTGTCCATGGAATTTTCCAAACAAGAGTACTGGAGTGGGTTGCCATTTCCTTTTCCAGGGGATCTTCCCGACCCAGGGATTGAACCCATATCTCTTGTGTCTCCTGCATTGGCAGGTGGATGCTTTACCGATGAACCACCTGGGAAGCCCTTTGAGCATATGCACCTCATAGTAATTGTTCTTAACAAGATGGGATCTGGGACTTCCCTGGTGGCCCAGTGGTTAAGACTCTGCCCTTTATGATGCAGGTTCAATCCCTAGTCAGGGAACTAAGATCCCATATGCTGCGTGGCACAGCGGGGGGAAAAAAAATCTAAAGCAAAATACAAGATGGGATCATGTTGTAAGGCTCAGAAGCTGGGTGACAGCACATGGGGCAGCCCGTGTCCCCCCAAGTGTTATATCCGGGTTCCTTGTATGGAGGTGACATGGGGACCAAGAGCGATGGTGAGTGTCCTGCGCACCAAGGCCCCTGCCCCTTCCCCTCTCTTTGGATGACCAGTGAGTCCCCAGCATGTCCCATCTTGCAGGCTGGCTTCTCCAGGTGCTCTATCGCCCCCATCAAAGGCTAGGCACAGGCCCAACCAAGGCCCTCTTGGGCACCCTGAAGCTAGGTCTGTGGATGGCCGGTGAGCAATGGCCTCTGCCCAGACCCAGGTCCTTCATCACTACTGTTGATGAAAAATCAGTCAATAGTCCATCGAAGAAGGAAATGGAAAATGTTATTGGAGGCAACCTGAGGATTTTAGAGCTTCCCAAGTGGCACAGTGGTAAAAAAAAACCTGCCTGCTAATGCAGGAGATGCTGGTTTGATCCCTGGGTCCATGAAGATCCCTTGGAGAAGGAAATGGCAGCTTACTCCGGTATTCTTGCCTAGGAAATCCTATGGACAGAGGAGCCTGTTGGGCTACCGTCCATGGGGTCTCAAAGAGTTAGACATGACTGAGCAACCGAGCACGCGGGTGCACGTGCGCACACACACCCACACACTCTTACGAAAAGCTCTGAGGACTGTCCTTCCCCTTAGAGGTCAGAGCACAGTGATACACATGTTTGAGACAAAGAGGGTTACACTCAGATGACGTGTTCTTGACTGTTTGCACAATCTAGGTCTATATGTGGAAAGCAAATGGTGAGTCCTGGGGCGCTGTGGCCTTGTAGGAGATTAAGAAGAAAGGTTATCTCCAAGGGAGTTGTGACCCTTGGTGAGATTAAGAAGGAATGCTATCTTGATACTAAGAAGGCCTGGTTAAGGCAGACGCAGAGCATACACTGAGCGGGAGGGAGGAGGACCAAATGGGCAAAGAAAAAGTTTATGTTTCAATGTGTCTCCTCTTGCTGTAAATAAGAATTTCATGTCATCACTACCAACTACAGCCCTGTGAGTTCTGCCATCAGCCAGAGTCTTTACTGTTGTCCAGTCGCTCAGTTGTGTCCAACTTTTTGTTACCCCGTGGACTGCAGCACTCCAGGCTCCTCTGTCCTGCACTGTCTCCCAGAGTTGGCTCAAATTCATATCCACTGAGCTGGTAATACTGTCTCACCATCTCATCCTCTGCCGCCCCCTTCTCCTTTTGCCTGCACTCTTTCCCAGCACCAGGGGCTTGTCCATTGACTCAGCCCTTCAGATCAGGTGGCTTGGCTCCAAGGCCTTCTGGGTCTCTGTTTTCCAAACAAATGAGTCTCTGGGAGGCAAAATCAAGAACATATTTGATGAGGGAGCATGATGACCAGGTCGCTTTGCCCTCAAAGAACCTCAGGAGATGGGACCAGACAACAGTCTCCAGGTTGCAGATGAGGAACAGAAAGGGGGGCTGGCAACTGAGGCTGAATCGGGCTTTGGGGCCAGGGTCTGAGAAAGCCAAGGGCCAGGCCTGCTTCTTCACCTTCTTCCTTGTGCAGTGGGGCCTGGATTTGGCAGGACCGAGACCAGATCCCCGACGGCCAGCACCTCACGTTAGGAAACTGCTCCCATGGAGGTGGGACCTCCCAAAGGGTGAGGCCAGCGTGAGTGGAGAGTGGGGACTGGGCCAGCTGTGGGCACAGAACCCCGTTAGTCTTCGTGGGGGGCCTCACACAGAGCCCACAGCTCCGTGGGGCTCCCGCTGTCTCCTCTGACCACAGAATTAGGCTGCCGTGGGTCACATCTGACTCTCTCTCTGACTACCCCACTCAGAGCTCCTTTGACCTGTCATTTGAGGTAAAACAAAACAGGATATAAAAACAGTTCCCTAGGGACTCCTCTAGTGGCCTCGTGGTTAGGATTCTGGGCTTTCAGTTGTGTGGCCTGGGTTCAATCCCTGGTCAGGGAACTGAGATCTGGCTAACTCTGAGGCATGGCCAAAAAAGAAGGAAAGAAAAAGTCCCTGGTTGTTGTTCTGTCACTAAGCTGTGTCTGACTCTTTGCAACCCCAGGGACTGCAGCACACCAGGCTCCTCTGTCCCTTAACCAGCTTAAAAATGGCTTCCCCAAAAGCTGGACAGTTGTGGCAATAATTTAGGAGCAAAGAGAGGACTTTAAATTGTCCCTGGGGACTTCCCTGGTGATCCAGTGGTTAAGAATCCACCTGCCCGTGCAGGGGACACGGGTTCAATCCCTGGTCTGGGAAGATTCCACACGTTGTGGGGCAACTAAGTCCGTGGCCACAGCCACTGAAGCTTGTGCACCCAGAGCTTGTGCTGTGCCACAAGAGAAGCCTCCGCAGCGAGGAGCCGGTGCATCCCACCCAGAGGAGCCCCCGCTTGCTGCAACTAGAGAAAGCCCACGTGCAACAACCAGGATCCAGCGCAGACAAAAACAAATAAATGAAAATTAAAAATAAAATAAACTGTCCCTAGAATTACAAATATACATGGGAGGGGGTGACAGGTGTCCCCTGTACTCAGGCAGCATTGAGAGGCAGGTTCCCTGCGCCTGAACCTGTGCTGGGTCCCCTTAGTTGGGGGTGAGGGTAAAGGGAGAGAGGAACAGAAATGCTAGGGCCTCTCCATCCCTCTAGGCAAGAGGAGGAAGGGGTTGGCGGCCCTGGCAGACTCCTCCTCGCCCACCTTGGTCCTCCCTCCCTAGGCTCGTCTGGGGGTCTCATCCCTCAGCTGTTCATTCTCCAGGAGACTGTGGGCCCCTCGGAGCCTCAGGTTCCTCATTGTCAAACCAGAAATAAAACTCATCCTTCCCTCCCAAGTTCAGGGTGAAGAGTTGGCTACCTGGGGGCCTGTGTGGGGGTCGGGGGCACCATCGAAGTGGACAGCGTGACTCCCTTGCCATGAGAGTTTGTGCCTCTGTGGCCCATGGCCTCCCTCCCTCAGTCCTCCCAGGACACTTGTCAGGCTGTCTGTCCACACAGCCTTGGCGCTAACCAAATTATCCGGGCATCTGGCTCCAGGTCTGGCAGATTTCCTCGTGGCTCCACCCTCTCCAAATGGACAAGACCTGCAGATTAGATACCAATTAGGTCCCCACAATCCATCACTAGGTTTTCCTGGCCTGATGGGATTTCTGAGTGAGAGGAAGAAATCAGAGAGGCAGACTCCTGCCATTTCCGAAGTACCTTCTGGGTTCTGGGTGAGTTCCGGGAAGATTCTCTCCCCTCTTCCCACCCCGAACCCTGTCTACATCTCCTGCAGGAAGCCCCAGGAATGTCTCAGCTACAGCCCCCTTCCTCAGGTGGGTTTGTCTTTTCCTTTGGGCTCTGAGACCCTGTCCTCCAGCTAAGACCAACCAGCAACAATGGACCAGGGTCACAGCCCCTCTCTGGTTACAGGATGCTCTGAACTGTGAAGTCGCCCCAAAGGCTCAGCATCGTCATCCCCATCATCAATCACCACTGTCACTGTTTTCCTTCAAAACAGCCTTACAGCTGGATCTGTCCGGGTTTGAATTCCGGCTCTGCTGTGTGAGCACTGCCTGTGTGCTGTGGGCAGGTCCCTGGGCTCCTGAGCCTTGGTCTCCTCCCCTGCAGAATGGGGACAGCAGTGGACCATAAGCAAGGTGAGATTTTAATAGGAAGGTGAGTGCACAGCCCGAGCAGTGCCAGCCACACCACAATAACACACATCTTTGATAAATGGTGTTTAGTCAGTGGGATATCTGTATGGATATAACTGAATTTTTACCCTATTCCCAGTGTAATGGAGCAAGACCCTATGGTGCCTCCCCAGCACAGAACAACACCCCTCCTCCATCCAGCCCCTGTCTTCATGTCCTCTGCCTGTCTCTTGTATGTAGAAAAATCTTAGTCAAATAATACATTTAATCAGAAAAATGAGAAAAACACAGAAGCAAAGGGAAATAGTCAAACAAGACACAATAATAATAAGTTAGTCTTTAAACAAAGTCAAGGAGCTTTAGTTCTCCTTCAAGGACTATAGATAATATTCTGAGCTGTGTCCTTTGAGCTGTTTTGCAGGTACTGAAACCCTCACCAAGTGGAAGAAGTTAACTGTACAATGACTAGACTGTAGCATGACATAATGTGCTCCATCTGACACAATTCAGGGAATTGGCTTCAAGGAAATGGGAACAAACTGACCCTGGAACCAAAGACTAACAGTACTTAAAACAATCAAGATGATGCTGGTCAGACCACCACATAGCTGGTTTCAAGATGACTGTCAGAGCTGGCTGTGCTGTTCTGTACATAGCCACCCCACCTCCCCCACCTAGGCACCCTGGAAATTCCCCTTTAAAAACTTGTCCCTTGATCAGCAGTGGGAAGCTGGTTCTTTGGGGCATGAATCTACCTTCTCCCCAGGATTGCCAGTTTCCTCAATAAAGCTGTCTTTCCTTTTACCTAACACTTGGATTCTTCTTCTTTTTTTTTTAATACAGAATTTAACGTTTGTTCGCTTATTTATTTCTATTTTCGGCTCTGATGGGTCTTCACTACTGTGGTCAGGGTTTCTCTGGTTGTAACAGGCCTAGGCTACGCTTCATTGCACTGTGAAGGCTTCTTATTGGTGCAGAGTTCAGGTTCTGCGCATGGGCTTCACTTGTTGTTCCAAAGCATCTGGGATCGTCCTCGCCCAGGGATTGAACCCTTGTCCCCTGCCTTGGCAGGTGGATTCTTCTCTGCTGGACCACTAAGGCGATCCTCAGTACTGGATTATTGAGTGAGGAGCAACCAAACATGAATTTGGTAACACCCACACCATACATAAGATTTTTAGATCCTTTGAATTATGCTCTTATAGTTAGTGGTATAAACCCTTTATCTAGCACTGTGAGGTATGACAGCATATATGATATAGACTGACACTGAGGAACTGCTAGGCCAATAGGGAAGAAAAGGAAATACTATTTCTTTAAAATAAGACAGTAGCATCAAGTGCCAAGTTCATGATACAAGCTAGGTATTACAGAGATGCTGAGGATTTGAAGAATCTGCTCTGTTTGGAATGATGAGAACAGACATCATGGATTTAGAAGGATGGAATTTCCTAGGCAGAGAAGATGTGTAATTATATATATATATGTATATATATATATAGGTAAAGATACTTTCAAGCTTGCATGCATTAGGAAGCATGCCCATGTTTTATCTAGATGTTTTAGCAACATAAGCCTATCTTTATTTGGAAGATTGTACCCTGCAACATTTATTAATATACCACAGTACATGAACATAGACAATTACTAGCTTATAATTCAGAAATGACACTGCTTGTTTTTTCCTCTTTTTTTCTGATTATTTATTTGTTTTTTATTGAAGGATAATTGCTTTACAGAATTTTGCTGTTTTCTGTCAAACCTCAACATGAATCAGCCATGGGTATACATATATCCCCTCCCTTATGAGTCTCCCTTCCATCTCCCTCCCCATCAAACAATGAGGAAGGCAAGCACAGCTTCTAAAAGAAAACAAGGAAATATTTCCATTGGGTTATGCAAAACCTTCTTAAAGGGGATACAAAAAACGCTGACCATAAAGGAAATGATTGACAGGTTAGGCAAGACTAAAATTAAGAATTTTAGTGTTCTCTGTTCATTAAGAGAGAGAAAGGAGCTCCCCAGGTGGTGGTAGTGGTAAAGAATCCACCTGCCAAGGCAGGAGATGCAAGATCCCTTGGTGGGGAAGATCCCCAGAGGAGGGAATGGCAACCCATTCCAGTATTCTGGTCTGGGAACTCCCATGGACAGAGGAGCCTGGGGGGCTATATATAGCCCATGGGGTCGCAAAGAGTTGAACACAACTGAACAACTGAGAACACAAGAGAGAAAAGAGTAACTCACAAAGTGGGGAAAAAACATTTGAAATATAAATTTATAACAAAGGTTTGTATCTAGAATATATAGGAAATTTCTATGCATCGATATGATGAAGAGGATCCAAACAGGAGTGAACGACTTCACAGAAGAGAATCTGGAAGTGGTCAGTACTAAAAGCGTAGTCGTGCAGATGTGTTAGCTCTCAGAGAGTGAGATCACAGGCCAGCCACCACATCACAGCACTGTTCACATCACTGCTCACTGTTCACTGAGCCAGCTGGGCTCAGGAAACAACAGACGCCCCTCACTGCTGGTGAGGCTGTGGAGGGAATGCGATCCCACTGCTGGTGTGTGAGCGCTTGGTTACAGCCTCTCTGGGAGACCTTTTGATGATATCTTCTGAAGACACACTTCTATGACTTGTCAATTCCTCCCCTAAGTACATACAACGCAAAGTACACAGATGTTCCCCCCAAATCTTGTACCTGAGTGTTCACAGCAGCTTTGTTCATAATAGCCCTAAACCAGTAACCACCCCAAAGTCTCAGCAAGAGAATGGATACACAGCTGTGGTGTACCCATAGGATGGAAGGACAGACAGCACTGCCAATGAGCAAATCACAGCATCACTGCAGCAGCGTGTTCGAAGCCCCCCAAGACAATGCTGAGTGAGAAGAGCTGGACACACGGGAAAGAACGAAGCAGGCAATGCTGACGGGAGTTTGGCATGGGAGATGGCCGCTGCGGACGGGCCCAAGGAGGCTTTCTTGTTCTGGTTTTATGGGAGCATCCCATGGACAGAGGATGGGGTCACAAAGAGTCGGACAGGACTGAGCGTCTGAGCACACACAGGCCACTGGGGTTGACTGCGACCTGTGGTGGGCCGTTTTATGTCCACGTGGCCAGGCTATGGAACCCAGTTATTCAATCAAATACTAATCCAGGTGCTGCTGTGAAGGTATTTTGCAGACGTGATTAATGTCAGTGATCAGCTGACTTTCTATAAAGGAAATTATCCTGTATAATGTGGGTGGGGCTGATCCTACCAATCAAAAGGCCTGAAGAGCCAAACTGGGGTTTCCCCCAGGAAGAGGCACCTCTGCCGGTGGGCAGCAGTGTCAGCCCCCACCTGAGAGCTTCCTGCTTGCCCTCCCTGATGGCCTGCCCTGTGCCCTTCACACAGGGCCCTCTGTTTGAACATTTCAAACAGTGCCAAATGGGCTCAGAAGCTAGGGACCTTTCCCCAGGAGGCTGCAGTGAGTCCCCAGAGGCTACATTGGTGACACATTACCCTCTGGACCTGAGAGGTCTCTGGCAGGTGTCTCTCTGCTGGCATTTGGCTTCAGAGAAGATTTCTTCAAGTTCTGATAGGGTATTTAGAGAACGTTCTTGATGTGTCATTGACTTAATCCTGGGCTCAATAAACAAAAGGAAGAGGTCCGGTGGAGCCGGACAGGCAGGGTACTGTCCTGGGTCCCCACTTCACAGTGTACCTCTGTGGCCTTTGCCTCCTGTCCCGGAAATTCAGACAGGAGTGTCTGCCTCAGAACTCAGTGTAAGGCTTAGAGTGTGAAACGGAAGGTGTGTAAGACAATGTGTGGCACACAGGAAGGAAGGCTTTGCTAAGTGTGACCTGAAATGCTGATTTATTTTGTTTCTACTGTGCTAGTTCCCCTTATCCATGGGATTACATTTCCACAAGCCCCAGTGAGTACCTGAAACCGAAACTCTGCAACTCAGGTTGGGACTCAAACTCATGGTCTTTTAACTGAGATCACACCTCGTCTCCCTCCTTAATGACGTTCAGGTTCTTAATGTTTCACTGCAGAAAGAATTCAGTAGGGAACAAAGCAACAGGTAAGAAGTGGATTTATTTAAAGAGAAACACACTCCACAGACAGAACGTGGGCCATCTCAGAAGATGAGGGCAGCCACAAGATATGCGGGTTGTCAGTTTCTATAGGAATGAGTAATTTCATATGCTGCTGCTGCTGCTAAGTCGCTTCAGTCGTGTCCGACTCTGTGCGACCTCGTAGACAGCAGCCCACCAGGCTCTGCAGTCCCTGGGATGCTCCAGGCAAGAACACTGGAGGGGGTTGCCATTTCCTCCTCCAATGCATGAAAACGAAAAGTGAAAGTGAAGTCGTCAGTCGTGTCCGACTCTGCAACCCCATGGACTGCAGCCCACCAGGCTCCTCCGTCCTTGGGATTTTCCAGGCAAGAGGACTGGAGTGGGTGCCATTGCCTTCTCCGTTTCATAGGCTAATAATGAGTGGTTCTTTAGTTAGTAAGTCATGTCTGAGACTTTCACAACCCCGATGGATTGCAGCCCGCCAGGCTCCTCTGTCCACAGGATTTCCCAGGCAAGAGCACTGGAGTGGGCTGCTATTTCCTTCTCCAGGGGATCTTCCTGTAAGGGTCAAAACTGCACCTTCTGCTTGGAAGGTGGGTTCTTTACCACTGAGCCACTTGGGAAGCTTGTCAGTGTTTATAGGAGTGGGTAATTTTATAGAATTCCATAGGCTAATAAGTGGGAGAGTTCCATATACTTATGAAAGCGGTGGGGATTTCTCATAATTGGACCATCACCCACTTTTTGACCCTTAGAATTGGCCTTGGAACAGTCATGGAGCCTGTAGCTGTGTATTGAGCTTGCTAATGTGTGGAAAAAACTCTTAAAGAGACGGGACTATCAGACCACCTTACCCGTCCCCTGAGAAACCCATATGCAGGACAATAAGCAACAGTTAGAACTGGACATAGAACAACAGACTGGTTCAAAATCAGGAAAGGAATAAATTCAGGCTGTATATTGCCACCCTGCTTATTTAACTTATACACAGAGTACATTATGCAAAATGCTGGGCTGGAAGACTCACAAGCTGGAATCAGTATTGCCGGGAGTAATATGAACAACCTCAAACAGGCAGATGATACCATTCTAATGACAGAAGGTGAAGAGGAATTAAAGAGCCTCTTGATGAGGTGAAAGAGGAGAGTGAAAAAGCTGGTTTAAAACTCAACATTCAAAAAACAAAGATCATGACAATTGGTCTCATCGTTTCATGGCAAATAAATGGGAAAAAAAGTGGAAACAGTGGTGGATTTTATTTGCTTGGGCAAATAAATCCAAAATCACTGTGGATGGTGACTGCAGTCATGAAATTAAAAGATGCTGATTCCTTGGAAGAAAAGCTATGACCAACCTAGATAGCATATTAAAAAGCAGAGCTATTACTTAAAGCTATGGTTTTTCCAGTAGTCATGTATGGGTGTGAGACTTGGACCATAAAGAAGGCTGTGTGCCGAGGAACTGATGCCTTCGAACTGTGGTGCTGCTGGAGAAGACTCTTGAGAATCCCTTGGACTGCAAGGAGATCAAACCAGTTCTAAAGGAAATCAACCCTGAATATTCATTGGAAGGATTGATGCTGAAGATGAAGCTCCAGTACTTTGGCTACCTGATAAGACGAGCCGACTCATTGGGAAAGACCCTGATGCTGAAAAAGATTGAGGGCAGGAGAAGGGGGCAACAGAGGATGAGATGGTTGGATGGCATCACTGACTCAATGGACATGAGCTGAGCAAACTCCAGGAGAGGGAGAAGGACAGGGAAGCCTGGTGTGCTGCAATTCATGGGGTCACAAAAAATCGGACATGACTTAGTGACCGAATACCAGCAGTGTGTGGTAATGAATATATGATGCTCAAGGTCTGGTGGGAGTTGACTCATATGCCGTCTTGGACCTATTTGGTTCGACATCAGTTTATGTCATGCCCTTGGGCTATGTCACTCTTTTGAAGGTTGTGCCCTGCCCCTTTCCCTCCTGTTTTGAAACCACAGAAAATAAGAATATATATGCTGTGTTTTTCCCTATACATACATACATACCTACCGTTAAGTTATAAATTGAGCAGAGCAAGAGATTAACAACAATACTAATAAAAGAGAACAATTATAACAATATCCTGCAGTAAAACTTACGTGACTGTGGTCTCTCTCAAAGTACCTGGTTGTACGAATTTAATGCCTTTTCCAGCCTAACTAAGCATTTAGGCACTGGGGGCACAACTTTCGCAGTTTGAGGTGGGACAGCAAAACTAACACAAATGTTTTTTCCTTCTTTGCAATTTCACGGGTAGTAGATTTTTTTTCACACTGGAGATGTTAGCAACCTCAGCATATAATTTTTTTTCCCTCTCTTTACTAAGTTGAGAACTGAATCAGATTCCATTCATAATATTCCCCATCTCATTCTTCACCAAATCAAAGTGAGGAACACTCTGTTGACCCCCAGTAGGTCTCTGAGTGATGAAAAGGGTGGAGAGGCATTTGTGGGCAAACTCTGCTCTCGCATGGATGCCGCGCATATGTTGGTGTTCCCTCAAAACGGACATCAACACGCTTTTCCTCCCACCTTCAAAAAGCAGTGGGGTGACGGGGTGGCCACACACACACAATACCACACAGCATCTCTTCTCTCAAGCTTGGATTTTCACTGACAAACAGAACAAAGAGTGACTGAGCCGTCTTCCTCACTCACACATTACATGGAGAGAGGCATCAACTGTTTTGTCCAAACATCAAAACTAACTGCTAGACTCCTCATGTAGGTTTCACCTGGTATGAAACCTGCGTGCATCCGGGTACGCAGCTTCTCTTCTCTGACTGCCAACCTTGTCTTTCGATCAAGGAATCCTGCCAACGGCATCATGTACCTTCTGAACACAATGTCCTGGGCAGTGTACTCACGTCCTGGGGCTGCCTAAGCAAGATACTGTGAAACAGGCAGCTTAAACAACAGGAGTTTATGTTCTTTAAAAAACAACCGACTTGCTTCCTCTGGGCTGCGTGGAGACTGAGTCGCAGCACAGGGCATCTTGGCTGTGGCACGTGCGAGCTCCGTTGCTGCCCGTGGGCCTCTCTGGCTGCGGTGCAGCGGACTCAGTAGCCGCAGCACACTGGCACGGTTGTCCTGCGGCACCTGGGATCTTAGTTCCTGGGCCAGCGGTTGAACCCATGTCCCCTGCATTGGGAAGCAGATTCTTAACCACTGGTCGACTAGAGAAGTCCCAGAAATTTATGTTCTTACAGCTCTAGAGGGCAGGAGTTGAAGATCAGTGTGTTGGCAAGGGTGGTTTCGTCTGAGGCCTCTCTCCTTGGCTGGCAGACAACCACCCTTCTGGTCTCCCCCCTGGGCCTGTCTGTGTCCTAATCTCCTCTTCTTGTAAGGACACCAGGTCATATTGGATTAGGGTGCACCCCATGACTTCATTTAACTTAGTCACCTCATTTAACACCCTGTCTCTGCATTACAGTCTCATACTAAGGTACACTGGGGTTAGGAATTCAACTCACCTCTTTTGAAGTGGGTGGGGACAATTTATCCCAAAGCAGGTCTTCCTACTTTCTCAGCAGCAGTGTGACCTGCTTCTCTTTCCCTTCCAGAAGGAAGGGAGTGTTGAATGGTGTCTCTATGGTTTGCAGATCTTCTCTGCCTTTAGTGTCAAAATTAATCATTTTGGGGCTTCCCTGGTGGTCCAGTGGCTGAGACTCTGTGCTTCCACTGCTGGGGTCATGATCCCTGGTCAGGGGAGTTCCAACATGCTGAGTGGTACACAAAAAAAAAAAAAAAAAAAGGCAGTTTTCTGCTTGAAAGAATTATTTTTCTCGTTCCAGAAATAACCTGTGGTTTTACCTAGCAAAGCTGTAGTGTTGTCTGAAAAGGAGCTCCCGCCCCACTGACTGGCAAAGTTGCATCAGGCACTGCGCTGGAGCCAGGGCTAGATGGTGCCACCAGAACCATGTCAGGCCCTCAGGGTCACGCGTCCTCCTTGCTCTTCCTTTTCCAGCTTCTTTGTGGCAACATCACACCTGCAGAGTCACTGGCAGGGAACAGGCAGATCCACTCTCTGCATTTGCGCTGCTCTCCTGCTCCCATGAGGGCTTCCCTCATAGCTCAGTTGGTAAAGAATCCGCCTGCAATGCAGGAGACCTGGGTTTGATTCCTGGGTTGGGAAGATCCCCTGGAGAAGGAAATGGCAGCCCACTCCAGTACTCTCGCCTGGAGAATCCCATAGACAGAGGAGCCTGGCGGGCTGCAGTCCATGGGGTTGCAAGAGTAGGACACGACCTAGGGACTAAACCGCCACCACCACGTGCTCCCACATTCGTGTTTACAGCATCATCCGGCGTGTTTGCATACTCCTTGCAGCCCCACACTTAGGCCTTAATGAGGCGCTTTGAGCCATGTATCTCAGCTCTGAGTTGGGAGCTATAACGCAATACCATAGTAACAAAGAAAACGCAAATTTAACCCATGTGAACTCTAACAGGCAAATGATATGGAAATGTGTCACCCAAGGTGATCTGCCTTGGATTGTCCTTGTGGCTCATGCACAACGTTTGAGGTCGTGATGACGGTTAAGAACAGGGGGAGGACTTCCCTGGTGGTCCAGCGGGTAGGAATTTCCTGCCAGTGCAGGGGACATGGGTCTGGTCCCTGATCTGGAAGAGCCCACGTGCAGCAAGGCAGCCAAGCCCGTACTCCACGGCTGCTGGGCCCACGCGCCCGGGAGCCCGTGCTCCGCAACAGGAGAGGCCAGGGCAGTGGGCAGCCTGTGTGCCCGCAGCTAGAGAGGAGCCCCTGCTCACCGCACATGGAGAAGGCCTGAGGCCCAGTGCGGCCAAAAATAATAAACAATTTTAAAAGAAGAAAAAAAAGAACATAGGGAGAGTCATCATTGCGTCTAACTGCGTCCTAATCTGGGCCACCTGATGCGGAGAGCTGATTCATTTGAAAAGACCCTGATGCTGGGAAAGATTGAAGGTGGGAGGAGGAGGGGATGACAGAGGAGGAGATGGTTGGATGGCATCACCGACTCAATGGACATAAGTCTGAGAAAACTCTGGGAGCTGGTGATGGACAGGGAGGCCCAGCGTGCTGCAGCCCATGGGGTCACAGAGAGTCGGACACGGCTGAGTGACTGGACTGAACTGAATCTCCTCTTTGAGTCCTAACCTCCTCTTCTTGTAAGGGCATTGATCATACTGCATTAGGGCGCACCCCACGGCTTCATTTAACTTCATCACCTTGTTCAACACCCTGTTTGCACTACAATCTCATTCTAAGGTGTTGGGGTTAGGAGCACCAACAACGCAGCATCACACATCCGTGAAATTTATGTAACATTGCTCTCTTTCCTATCAGCACAAGCTACCCCCCCCCCCCCCCAAATCCCTGGATAAGCAACCAGCGATCTGCCCAGGCTCAACTTGGAGAAACGCTGTGCTCTGGTGATGGGAGAAACATGATCTCTGCCTTCAGAACCTTATGATCTTTCGTGAAGGTGTGCAGCCCTGCAAGAGAGGGGCTGTAAAGATGAGCTCCTGGTGCAAGGTGGTGGGCCGAGGCTTTGGCACCCCAAGACCTGGGTTCTAATCCCAGCTCCACCATTTACTAAGCTGTGTCATGCACCCCTCCCATCAGACTCTCTGGTTCACATCTGAGCCCTTGTTCTTATGGGACTACCCTCAGGCTGCCCCTGATTGGTCAAGAGGGCCAGGTCCTGACCGGAGAAAAGCCAATCAGAGCCCTTTCCCAGGAGTGTATTCCAGCCTGGAGCCAGTCCTGTAGAAAGAGATGCTGCGTTCAGAGTCTTTGGCCGTCCTACTCCTACCTAGTGAACAAGCCATCTGTGATGAAGGGGACGGAGCCACGTGGAGGGTGACCCAGTGAGGAAGCGCCGCTGAGGTTTCACTGCCCACCCCTTCTGTGGGGTCTAATAGGACCCTCCTGACATCCTCTGTTCTCACTCACTCAGCATGCAGATCACTCGGCATTCCTCACAATCTTCCTCCCCAACCCCATTAACAAAACAAACACTTCGGTGAATACTGTTGGTTTCACAGGAGATTCACACAGCGAGGTGCTGCCCAGCCCTTCTCCAATTTCCTCTTCTTTTTCTCTCTCCAACACCCCCAGTCCCAGCCCACAACCCCACCAAGCTCTGGTCTCAAACCCTGTCTTCCGCCTGCACTGCCTGTGTCCACATGCAGCAGTCTGCCTGCATAAACCCCGGCTTCCTCACAGTGACCCTCTGCGGTTCTGCAGAAAGGTCCCTGGGATCCCCATCCGTCCCGTACTCAAACCTAGAGGAACTTGAGAGGCTCTGTGAGCCGTAGGGTAGAGGGTTCTCTGGGAAAGAGAACCAGGCCTGGCTTTCCTGGCATAAGAGAAGCCATTTTAGGCTTAAGCTGTTTTGTGATCTAAGCTTGGCTGCAGTGCTTGCCCTTGGTCAGGTTCCAGTAACGATAGTCTTAAAGCGAAAGTTGCTCGGTAAGGGAACGAACAGAAGAGGGCAGGAACAAGTGACCTTCCTCAGACAGAAGTAACAGTAGGAAAAGAGAAAAAAGTAAAGTGGTGTTAGTCGCTCAGCCGTGTCCCATTCTTTGAGACCCCAGGGACTGTAACCCACCAGGCTCCTCTGTCCATGGAATTCTCCAGGCAAGAGTACTGGAGAGAACTGGAGTTGGTAGCCATTCCCCTTTTCAGGGGATCTTCCCGACCCAGTGATCCAACCCAGATTTCCTGCACTGTAGGCAGATTCTTTACCGTCTGAGCCCCCCAGAGAAGCCCAAAGAAGTAACAGTAGCGAAGGGAATAGGTCAGTTGTATAAAGGTAATAAGTTCTGTTTCAGTATAAAGATTAGCCTGAAACAATTTCTTAAGCTGTGGATCTAATCACCCTCAGGCAATCAACTACCAGATCAACTGGAACCTAAGGAATGATGATGACTTTTTCTGACTCTGTTAAAGCTTGAACTCTGTTGACCTTTGTCCCAATTCTGGGCTGAACTCTTTGCTCAAGCCCCTCCATGAATATGCATATACCAACCAAACCCACTTCATAAATAGGTCTCCGCAGCTCAGCTTAAAAGTTGCCCAGTTTTGCTGTTCGAGGAGATCCTGCTTTGGGAGAGAACCCAGCTTCCCTTACTTGTTGCAAATATGAATAATAAATCCTTCCTCTGCCAGCTCTTGGGCTTGGTTGTGTCTTTGGTGGAATCCAGTTTGAGGGTGTTGGCTCTACCCAGGGAGGTTGTGCAGTGTTCCTTCGGGTACCCGTGGCCCTCCTCGCTCCGATAGCTAGGGCTGTGCTGATGTTGGGCCTTCTAGGGAAGACCCACGAAGGAAGGGCCCGTCCTGAGAGCCTGGTCGCCAGGGAACAGAAGCCAGGCCTCTGTCGGGGAGTCAAGTGCAGTTGGGATCAGTCTTGGCCGCACATCCTGGCAGCTTGGGCCCTTTCTTATCTTTGAGTTTGTTTCTCACCTGCCAGAGCCTGGGAAGGTGAGAGGAGAAGGGGACGACAGAGGATGAGATGGCTGGATGGCATCACTGACTTGATGGACATGAGTTTGAGTAAGCTCCGGGAGCTGGTGATGGACAGAGAAGCCTGGCGTGCTGCAGTCATTGGGGTCACAAAGAGGTGGACATGACTGAGCAACTGAACTGAACTGAAGAGCCTGGGAAGTCTCCGCAAGCGGTGCCCCCGCTCCCGCTGTGGGCTGCTCAAGACAGAAAGAAAAACCCATGCATCCCATTAACTCCATCACAGGTGTGTCTTCTTGAGGGCTGTCAGGCATCGGGGCCCCAGGGACAGGACTTCATGACTTTGAGTCCCCAGAGACCCCAGTCCTCCCAGAGGTTGTTGACTAGAAACACGCACATACACACAAGGTGAGCATTTTGAGTTGAACATTTGTTTGTTTTACATTTATACTCCATTTTCTTCTTTTTTTAATGTGTATTTATTTATTTGGCCATTCCAGGTCTCAGCTGCAGCATGTGGGATCTAGTTTGCTGAGCAGGGCTCGAACCTGGTCCCTCTGCACTGGGTGTGCAGAGTCTTAGCCACTGGACCACCAGGGAAGCCTCAAGGGTTAAATATTATTTGGGACAAAATGAGGACTCTAGCCTGGGGGACAGCATTTCAGATAGCCCTGAGAAACTGTTCCAAAGAGGTAGCAGGGAAGGCTGGTTATACAAGTGATTTTCGTGAAAGGGGGATACGTGCAATCAAGCACTTATTTAATTTTTAATTAATTATTTGGTTGCAACAGAGCCTAACTAGGTCTTAGTTGCAGCACGTGGGATCGTCAGTCTTCTTTGTGGAGTGTGGGTCTTTAACTGAGGCATGCAAACTCTTAGTTCTGACATGTGGGCTCTAGTTGCCTGAACAAGGCTCTATCGGGGGCCCTGCATTGAACGTGCAGAGTCTTAGCCACTGGACCACCAAGGAAGTCCTCAAGCACATTTTTTTTTTTTCACACAAAGAGAACAAAATTAATTAGCCAAATTACACCAATTGTACATCATGTTAAACATATAGAGCCTGTATATTTCATTTATCTGATAGTGTCATACAATAGGTTCCAAACCAATAAATCATTAACTCCCTTAAATGCTTGAAAGATTCCATTATATAAATAAATCATACTCATAGCTTACTTTTTTATTAATGGGCAATTAAATTACTATTTGAAATCATCCTTTTTGAAAAATATCTTGGCCCAAACACATTTATTTTTTTGCAGAAAGTTCCTGCCTGTCTTGTGAAGGTTACTCTTGTTACATCTTCCTATATTTAGAATTACACTATTACAATCATTTACTTCAGTTCAGTTCCGTTGCTCATTTGTGTCTGACTCTTTGTGACCCCATGAGCTGTAGCACGCCAGCCCTCCCTGTCCATCACCAACTCCCGAAGTCAACCAAACTCATGTCCATTGAGTCGGTGATGCCATCCAGCCATCTCATCTTCTGTCATCCCCTTCTTCTCCTGCCCTCAATCTTACCCAGCATCAGGGTCTTTTCCAATCAGTCAGCCCTTCGCATCAGGTGGCCAAGTATTGGAGCTTCAGCTTCAACATCAGTCCTCCCTTCAGCATCAGTCCTTCCAGTGAACACCCAGGACTGAACTCCTTTAGGTTGGACTGGTTGGATCTCCTTGCAGTCCAAGGGACTCTCAAGAGTCTTCTCCAACACCACAGTTCAAAAGTATCAATTCTTAGATGCTCAGCTTTCTTCACCATCCAACTCTCACATCCACACATGACCACTGGAAAAACCATAGCCTTGAATAGACGGACTTTTGTTGGTAAAGTAATGTCTCTGCTTTTCAATATGCTATCTAGGTTGGCCATAACTTTCCTTCCAAGGAGTAAGTATCTTTTAATTTCATGGCTGCAATCACCATCTGCAGTGATTTGGGAGCCCCCAAAAATAAAGTCAGCCACTGTTTCCACTGTTTCCCCATCTCTTTCCCATGAAGTGACGGGACCAGATGCCATGATCTTAGTTTTCTGAATGTTGAGCCTTAAGCCAACTTTTTCACTCTCTTCTTTCACTTGCATCAAGAGGCTTTTTAGTTCCTCTTCTCTTTCTGCCATAAGGGTGGTGTCATCTGCATATCTGAGGTTATTGATATTTCTTCCGGCAATCTTGATTCCAGCTTGTGCTTCTTGCAGCCCAGCGTTTCTCATGATGTACTCTACATATAAGTTAAATAAGCAGGGTGACAGTATACAGCCTTTTTTTTTTAAATTTTTTAATTGTTTTTGCCATACATTGTCATGATATCACCATGGGTTTACATATGCTTCCCCTCCGGAACCCCCCCCCCTGCTCCCCCCCCCCCCCCCCCGACAGTATACAGCCTTGACATACTCCTTTTCCTATTCGGAACCAGTCTGTTGTTCCATGTCCAGTTCTGTTTCTTCCTGACCTCCTACATACAGGTTTCTCAAGAGGCAGGTCAGGTGGTCTGGTATTCCCATCTCTTTCAGAATTTTCCACAGTTTATTGTGATCCACACAGTCAAAGGCTTTGGCATAGTTAATAAAGCAGAAATAGATGGTTTTCTGGAACTCTCTTGCTTTTTTTGATGATCCAGCAGATGTTGGCAATTTGATCTCTGGTTCCTCTGCCTTTTCTAAAACCAGCTTGAACATATGGAAGTTCATGGTTCACATATTGCTGAAGCCTGGCTTGGAGAATTTTGAGCATCACTTTACTAGTGTGTGAAATGAGTGCAATTGTGCGGTAGTTTGAGCATTCTTTGGCATTGCCTTTCTTTGGGATAGGAATGAAAACGGACCTTTTCCAGTCCTGTGGCCACTGCTGAGTTTTCCCAATTTGCTGACATATTGAGTGCAGTGCTTTCACAGCATCATCTTTCATGATCTGAAATAGCTCAACTGGAATTCCATCACCTCCACTAGCTTTGTTTATAGTGAGGCTTTCTAAGGCCCACTTGACTTCACATTCCAGGATGTCTGGCTCTAGGTGAGTGATCACACCATCGTGACTATCTGGGTCGTGAAGATCTTTTTTGTACAGTTCTTCTGTATATTCTTGCCACCTCTTCTCAGTATCTTCTGCTTCTGTTAGGTCCCTACCATTTCTGTCCTTTATTGAGCCCATCTTTGCATGAAATGTTCCCTTGCTATCTCCAATTTTCTTGAAGAGAGCTCTAGTCTTTCCCATTCTATCGTTATCCTCTATTTCTTTGCACTGATCACTGAGGAAGGCTTTCTTATGTCTCCTTGCTGTGCTCTGAAATTCTGCATTCAAATGGGTATATTTTTCCTTTTCTCCTTTGCTTTTCACTTCGCTTCTTTTCACAGCTATTTGTAAGGCCTCCTCAGACAGCCATTTTGCTTTTTTGCATTTCTTTTTCTTGGGGATAGTCTTGATCCCTGTCTCCTGTACAATGTCATGAATTCATCAGGCACTCTGTCTATCAGATCTAATCCCTTAAATCTATTTCTCACTTCTACTATATAATCATAAGGGATTTGATTTAGATCATACCTGAATGGTTTAGTGGTTTTCCTCACTTTCTTCAATTTCAGTCTGAATTTGGCAATAAGGAGTTCATGATCTGAGCCACAGTCAGCTCCTGGTCTTCTTTTTGCTGACTGTATAGAGCTTCTCCATCTTTGGCTGCAAAGAATATAATCAGTCTGATTTTGGTGTTGGCCATCTGGTGATGTCTATGTGTAGAGTCCTTTCCTGTGTTGTTGGAAGAGGGTGTTTGCTATGATCAGTGCATTCTCTTGGCAAAACTCTGTTAGCCTTCGTTGGCCCTGCTTCATTCTGTACTCCAAGGCCAAATTTGCCTGTTACTCCAGGTGTTTCCTGACTTCCTACTTTTGCATTCCAGTCCTCTACAATGAAAAGGACATCTTTTTTGGGTGTTAGTTCTAGAAGGCCTTGTAGGTCTTCATAGGACCGTTCAGCTTCAGCTTCTTCAGCTAATCTCATGTCAAGCTGTATACTTTGGTCAGAGACTCAGTCACACATTTGGTAATGCAAGCAATAACAACCTTGTGAAACAGGCAGAATGCAAATAATGTAGCAATATGGTTGATGCCATAAGCCAGAATTCTAAGAGCTTCCTTTAGGTGCAGCCCAGTACAGCCTCAAGACTACATCTGTTGTGTACAAATCCTTATCTTTCGGGGAAATGATACATTGGCACTGTCCATAATCCACTTTCCCAATCCACTTTTCTAGAGTTACCAGAATAGCTCTCCTTTGCATAATTCAATTGTTCCCAAGATAAAGGGGCTGGGGCGGGGGGTTTAAAACTTAAGTGACTGGGACGTCCCTGGTGGTCCAGAGGTTGAGAATCCTCCTAACAATGCAGAGAAGGTGGGTTGGATCCCTGGTCGGGGAACTAAGATTCCACATGCCTTGGGGCATCGAAGGCCATGTGCCACAACTAGAGTGAAGCCTGGGCACCACAGCAACGATCCTGGGTGCCGAAAGTAAGACCTGGTACAGCCAAATAAATAAATATAAAAACCAAAAAAACAACTTAAATGACCATAGCCTAGTGTTAACCACCTAAATCTATCCCCTAATTATAGGAGGTTTTATTCCTTGGTTGAAATTTGGCTTGTTGCTCTGGTTAAGCTTGAGTAACTTTAGAGGAAAATTCGTATTTATTGCCAGGGTCAGAGCAGGTATTATTAATTGGTAAGTTGAGGGGATCCCATCTAAGATATCAACAGTAGCCTAAACAGGACTATAATTTCTTTCTTTTAGAATAAATTTTCTAAGAACCACCCAATTATACCCTTGGAGTGGAGAAACCCACCAAAGTAATCCAGAAGTACTAGACACAGGTAATTGGCCACAAACACAACAACTGGATTGATTTCATATGCAAAGGTTCAAGAAGTCAAGAAAGCATGATACATGGCCATGTGAGATCTTAGGCTAGCTGTCTACTTCTGATGTCTTCTCTCCCTCCTGTGAATGTAGTTTCTCCTCTGTTTGAGCATTGTTTTTTAAAAAATAATTTTGTTTATTTACTTTTGGTTGTGCTGGGTCTTCGCTGCAGGGTTTGGGCTTTTCTCTAGCTGGGGTGTGCGGTCCCCTCATTGTGGTGGCTTCTCTAGTGACAGGGCCCTAGGGCGTGTGGGGTCAGTAGTTGTGCCTCCCGGGTTCCAGAGCACCAGCCCAGTAATTGTGGGGCATGGGCTTAGTTGCTCAGTGGCATGTGGAATCTTCCGGGATCAGGAATGGAACTTGTGTCTCCTGCACTGACAGGCTAATTCTTTACCACTGAGCCACCAGGGAAGCCCTTGGGCATTGTTTTAAGGTGAGTTTAAGGTTAGACATCCTCTCTATAGACCAGGCTAGTGTGAAGGCCCTTTGTAAGTGGGAATAAACCCAATAGTCAATTCCGTTAGTTTCGCAGTGCATGAGTAGTTAAGAGTACCTGATAATGATCCTTCCTTCTAGTTGGAGCTAGTCCTTTAAATTATGTCTTTTCCAGTACGTATAACCAATCCCCTGGTTACTGGTCATGGGACATCTGATCTTCACCCAAAGATATATTACTGAGATAAGTTCCAGAAACTCTGAGTGTCCTTTTAACAATCCAGTTAAACTTTACAGTAAGGTAATATAACAGCAAGGAACTATCCAGGAAGTGAGACTTAATATATATAGACCTCCATTAACAAAGGATGGGCTTCCCTGGGGCTCAGCTGGTAAAAAAATCAGCCTGCAATTCGGGAGACCTGGGTTCGATCTCTGGGTTGGGAAGAGCCCCTGGAGAAGGGAACAGCTACTCACTCCAGTATTCTGGCCTAGAGAATTCCATGGACTGTATAGTCCATGGGTCACAAAGAGTCAGACACGACTGAGTGACTTTCACTTCCACTTCCATTAACAAAGGTGGGCTTTAACAGTCATTGAAACATAATCTTTTTTCTCTAGAATTACCCTAATTTCTACCAATATAACCAAATTAAGACTAATTTGCAAAATAACTTTGGTCTCAATAAATTTGACCTGATGATTTATATAACTATAATAGATCATATAAGTTTATTTTTTATTTTTTTTGCTTTGTTGAAACTTTTGTAAGGAGTCTCAGACTGAGCTTGGCTAGGAAAGTCATGCCAAGGGCTTGTCTAGGGTGAATTCCTCCATTTTCAAGGTCATCTAAACACCTTGAGATTTCTGTACTTGTTGTTTAGTCACTAAATCACCTCTGACTCTTTTGCAATGCCATGGACTGTAGCCCGTCATGATCCTCTGCCTATGGGATTTCCCAGGCAAGAATACTGGAGTGGGTTGCCATTCCTTCTCCAGAGGATCTTCCTGGACCAGGGATCAAACCCGGGTCTCCGGAACTGGCAGGAGGATTCTTCACCACTGAGCCTACTGGGGAAGCCCTGTTAGGAGGTAGTTTTCCTGATAAATATTTTATCTGATAGAGCTGCTGGGAACCTGTGAGTTTCCAATGTCTGGAGAGAGCAGATCAAAAGAAAAGATAAATATTTTAATTCTGCTTACCAAAGTACAATTTACCAAATTACTATAAGTCTCAATTAGTTTGAGGGGAAGATTTCTTTATACCTGGAATACATAGATGTAGACCAGTAATTTTTTAGATTAGAAACTATAAAAATTATAACCATATTCACCAGTTCACTCGGTCCTATGTAACTAATCCTTTTTGTGAACAATTTTTTGAGGTCATCAGGTTTCCCCAGCAGAATTCTTTAATTTCTTACCCATTTAGCGTTATGGCCTGAAAGTCAAAATACTATCCAAAAGTCCTTTCTATAAATCTTTTTGAAGACGAAGCATTTTCACAAAGGAAGGCATCAGAATAAAACCATAACTGTCTGTGATGACAAAAGATTTAAGAAGGCATATTTAAAACCTGATTATAGGGCTTCCCTAGTGGCTCCGTGGTAAAGAATCTGCCTGCCAATACAGCAGACACGGGTTTGAATTCCTGATCTAGGAGGCTCCCAAACGATAGGGAGCAACCAAGCCCAAGTGTCACAATTATTGAGCCTGTGCTCTAGAGTCTGGGAACCGCAACTACTGAGCCCACACACCCTAGGGCCCGAGCTGGGCAACCAGAGGAGCCGCTGCAATGAGAGGACCGCACACCGCGACTACAGAGTGGACTCTGCTCGCTGAAACTAGAGAAAAGTCCTCGCAGCGACAAAGACCCAGCGCAGCCAAAAAAAAATCTGATTAAAATGCAATTGACAAAGAAGCTTGGTTACTGCTGTGACATCCTACACTTGCAGATAACAACTAGAATTATGACTGATGACATTTTACCAGGCCGTATCCAATTTTTAGGAATTTCTATAACAGAATTTCTGGAGTATCTGTATTCATAAACTTTACCGTACCATATAACCTGAGATTTGGTACTCATTTGACAATGCTGTGCTCAAAAAATCGTGTCCAATTTTTTGCAACCCCGTGGACTGTAGCCCCCCAGGCTCCTCACCAGGGCCTCTTCCAAAGGATTGAGGTAAAGTAAGGTTCTGTGTGTAAAGTGCTTCACACCTGGGGCAGAGGTGGGGGAGTGTGCACCCAACACCGGCTCACACGTTCACATTCTTCATTTCACAGGGATCTTCTTGAGTTCTTTCTTTGACAGCTTCTTTCCTTCCCTCCATTTTTCCTGTTCTCTCTGAAACTCACTCACCTGGAGGGTGAAACCCCCTGAGTTTTTCCTCTCATGTCCTTGACCTTCTATCTCCTGTTTTTCCCTCTCTGACTCTTGGCTTTCTCAGAGATTTGATCATCTTTTCCTACCCTTCTCTTGAACTTACTTTATTTTTTTTTAACACTGATTTAACAGATAAGTTCTATTTAACCGCGCTGGGTCTTAGCTGCAGCTTTCAGCATCTTTTTAGTTGTGGCATGTGAACTCTCAGTGGCGGCAGATGGGCTCTAGTTCCTTGACCAGGGAGGGAACACAGGCTCTCTGCATTGGGAGTGCGGAACCTTCACCATAGGACCCCCAGGGAAGTTCCAAGCCTGACTTTAATTTGTGCTGCTATATGCTCTTTCTTATTCTCCACTGGTTTACTTTGCTAGAATTCAGCATTTAATAGGTACAATATCTTTTTCTCTCTGAAAATTCTAATCATAGTTAAACAAATTTTTTTTCTAAAAAGTCTCCAGCACAACTGCGTCCCTCTTAATTATCCTGTTTATGATTGTGTTCATTTTTCATATGACATGCTTTCCTCAAATGTCTGGTGAGCTTTAGCTGTCTGCTCATATTTAAAAGAGAGGCGTGCGTGCATGCTAAGTGGTCTCCAACTTTGTGTGACTCCATGGACTGTAGCCCACCAGGCTCCTCTGTCCTTGGGAATTCTCCAGGCAAGAATACTGGAGTGGGTTGCCATGCCCTCCTCCAGGGGATCTTCCATACCCAGTGATCAAACGTGTGTCTCTCCTGTCTTCTGCATTGGCAGGCAGGCTCTTTACCACTAGCACCACCTGGGAAGCCTGTAATTAAGGTTATGAACTTTAAAATAGTGAGAGAGATTTTCCTACATTAATCCCGGCAAGCCCAGTCTAAGTCTTTTGAGCCCTTAAGAGCAGAGGACTTTCTTCGGCTGTAGGCAGGAGATACAAGGAAGTCAGAGAGTTCCCAGGAGTGAGAAGGGTTGGACTTGCTGCCGCTGGAGTTGACTCTGATGGAGGCGCCCTGTGCAAGGAGCCGAGGCCTCAGGTTGCAAAGAATAGTCAGCAAGAAAGCAGGGATTCGGATCTATAACCACAAGGAAGCCGATCCACCAACGGCCTGAATGGACCTTGAAGCAGGTTCAGCCCCAGACCCTGCGGAGAGGAGCACAGCCCTGTCCAGCAGGCATCAGGCCATCTCCAGCCTCCCTCTGACTTGCACATGGGACCAGAGCGTGCCACTTTGGCGTAAGGATGACTGAGCTGGAGGCAAACAAGAGCCAGCAGATGCAGGAGGATGCCTTCCCAGGTCCCCCATCTGGGTGAAAGCAGAAACGTCTGAAAAGGGAGGCTGCCAGGAACCCCCTCTCCCGGAGAGAGTTTTCTGGCTGAAAAGAAGATGGGCCACTGTGCTGCTCAGCTGCTCAGCTGCTCAGCCGCGTCCGACTCCTCGGACCCCGGGGACTGCAGCCCACCAGGCTCCTCCGCCCCTGGGATTCTCTAGGCAAGAAGATTGGATAGGGTTGCCATTTCCTCCTCCAATGCATGAAAATGAAAATTGAAAGTGAAGTCGCTCAGCCGTGTGGGCCTCCTTGACACCCCTGGGGACTGCAGCCCACCAGGCTCCTCCGTCTGTGGGAGTTTCCAGGCAAGAGGACTGGAGTGGGTGCCAGTGCCTTCTCCGATGGGCCACTATGGACCTGCACAAACTAGCCTTACTTACTTCATCAGTCTCTTTGTGTATTTACCTTCCCACAGTTGGCTGCTCTTGAAAGCCTGACTCCCCTTCCTCTTTTTTTTTTTAAATGTTATTTATGATTCACTTATTTTTATATTTGGCTGCACTGGGTCTTTGCTACTGTGCACCGGCTTTAGTTGGGTCGAGCAGCCGCTACTCTAGTTGTGGCCTTCGGGCTTTTCTGTTCGGTGACTTCTCGTGTTTCAGAGCTTGGGCATGGAAGGGCATGCAGGCCTCAGGAGCTGTGGCGTGTGGGCCCTGTAGTCACAGCTCCCAGGCTCTAGCGCACAGGCTCGGTAGCTGTGGCAAACGGGCTTAGTTGCCCCAAGGCATGTGGCATCTTCCACAACCAGGGATCGAACCCGTGTCCCCCACACTGGTGGGTGGATTTTAAACCCCTGGACCACCAGGGAAGTCTTCCCCTTCCTTTGTCTTGTCACTTCTCTGAGGATTTAGTATTCTTTTGTTAAGATGCCATAGAAGCCCTGGTTCTAACCATGCCTGCTCCCACGTGTCAGGTGTCAGCGCAACATGCATGTCAACACCCTTGAGTTTGTTGTTCGCTTGTTAATCTGCCTTTAGTCAGTCTAATTTTACAGGGCCTGGGCCAGAGAACCTAGGAGGGTAGAAGGAAAAAGAATTTTTCTTCCCCTACACTGACTACACTGAAGCCAGGTCGGGCTCCTCACGGCCTCCCCTCTGAAGCCTGAGGAACGGGGTGAGCGAGCCAGACAGAAGCCGGAACGAGGACAGGACAGCCACAGGGGGCCTGCTGGAGGATGGTCGTACGGGGGTGTGTTGAGAGCAACAGCAGATTGCCACAGCGAGGCCGCCCCGAACATGGGGCCCAGGCTGGCACCCCTCCGTTCACCTGTGTGAGCTGACACTCTCTGCCCCTGCGCTTTCTCTGTGAAAGCCTGCCTGCGGGGGCCTCACCCCGCCTCACCCGAAGGCCTAAGCTCCAGGCTCCAGAGTGTTGGGAGCCCCACTAGGCACCTTCTGCACTTCCCATGGCTCCCCTCATTCCCTGTGAGGTGATGGACCCGGCTCTTTTCCTTAAAAAAAAAATTGTCTGCCCTAGATCTTTAGTTGTGGCATGTGGGATTTAAGTTCCTGGACCAGGGATTGAACCCAGGCCTCTTGTATTGGGAGCATACAGTCTTCGCCACTGGACCCCCAGGAAGTCCCCCCCTCCCCATTTGCACAATGACACCATGAGACAGTCATCGCCCCTCATAGCCCTGAACTAGCTCTCAACCACCACCAGTGGGGGCTCCTTCCTGGCAGAAGCGACCCTGGGGAAAGGCCTGGAGGTGAGAAGAGCTTGGTGGCCCCAGGGTCCGCAAGGGGCCGATGGGGGTGGGGTGGGGGAGACCTACGGGGTCTGCGGGCCACTCTGAGTCCAGGACTCAGAGGAGCGGAAAGCAGCTGTGGAGGTTGTGGGCTGGGCGGACGGAACCCCTCTGCGTGTGGGGGCTGCAGCGTCCCCTTGAAACTGGAGACAGCGGGGGCCTCAGGGTGGGAGGCTGTGGGCGGGAACACCAGGAAGAAGCCTCCGCAGGCCCGCCGGCTCTTACGTGCGGACGGTGGGGGCCGCGGGGCGGCCTGAGTCACCGGGCAGGGGCCTGGCAGGGGCCGCTCTCCCCGAGGCCCCGGTGGTCCTGGCAGGACCCGGTGGGGGTGAGGTGGGGAGGCCACAGAGGAGGCTGCCTGCACATGTGGAGTCTCAGGGGGATGTGTTTGCGGGAAGGGGGTCCTGGACGCTCCCCAGGAACCCCCAAAGCCGGACTCGAACACCCAGCAGTTATGACCAGGTGCCTGAGCCCCACGCACAGCCGCTGACTCCAGCCGGGGGGCCTCTGAAGCCTAGGGACCCCTCCTCCAGCTGCCCCCACACGCTGTCCTCCCAGTCCACACCTTTCACCTTTCACCTTTCTGCTCCTCTGGGTCCTGGACTCAGTGGCCCACAGACTCCACAGGTCTCCTCCCCGTTGGCCCCTTGCAGGCCCTGGGGCTGCCAGGCTCTGTCTCTCTTCCAGGCCTTTCCAGGCCACCCGCACCTGCCCAGGGTACAGCCCCTGGGGAGGCCAGCTCCCACGCCCGAGGTGAGTGGTGAGACACGGCACAGCTCACCAGCGGGTAGGACGATCAGAGGCTATGAGAAGCACTGGGGGTGCAGGGGACGAAGGTCAAGTCTGGGGCAGGCAGCAGGGCGGGATGGGGTAGGAAGGGGGTGACCAGGTGCAGGGAGTGGGCATCAGAGCCTCCGGGTGAAGCTGGGACCCTCAGCGGGCAGAGGGGCCCCAGGACCCCGCACCTCAGTTCCCGGAGAGGGACCTGCACAGAGGAACCCCTGGTGTCTCCGTCTGTCTGTCCGTGCCAGGCCCGGGGCTGGCGTTCCTGCCACGGTGCTCTTGTTTTCATGAGACAAAGGATCTGGCAAGCAGATGATAAGAACTACAAATAGAGGAAAGCAGGCAGGGATGGAGGGTCGGGAGAAAGCACTGGTGCCTTTGTGAGGGTCACGTGACTCAGTGCAAACAAGGGTGCCTGAGCCGCAGCACCAGGGGGGCAGGGCGGTTTCCGGGTCTGGGAGGGAGGTCAGCGACCCCTCATCCTGAGCACAGAAGCACCCCTGGGGGAGGGTGGGGGCTTCAGGGCCTGACCCCGGGAAGTCACGGTCACCCCGAATCCTCGTGGTGGACCAGACCCTGGGGTTGCGCTTCCTGAGTCTTCTTGCCCCACGGCCACCACCCGTCTTGTGTCCCGGGAGGCTGTCTCTCGTCTGCCCACCTTAGCAACCTGCTCTCTGTAGCTCTCGGGGGTGCGCGGGCAGGGAAAAGGCTGTGAACAAAGTGGTGGTGAAAGAGTTGGTTGGAAAATGTGCCTAAACCAGGGAGTGGGAGGGGTTGGTGGTGCCCGCAGGGGAATCTCCTCTTCCCAGCGCTGCCCTGTGGAGGGTGGTGTGCTGGGATGACAGGAGAAGCCTTTTGAAGCAGGAGCTGGGAGGGGCCTTGGGCAGGACCCTGGGGAAAAGCAGGAAAGCAGGACTGGGGCACAGAAGTGCCCGGGGGTGGGCTGCAAGCTATATTTTTACTTTTAAAAATATTTATTTGGCTGCGCCCAGTCTTGGCTGCGGCACACAGGATCTTTAGTCTTTGTGGTGGCTCATGGGATCTAGGTCCCTGACCAGGGATTCAACCCGAGTCCCCTGCATTGGGAGTGCAGTCTTAGCCACTAGACCACCAGGAAGTCCCTGCAATTTTTAGAAGGGAAGCGACCTGAGGAGGGCAGGTGGGAGGTGAGAGTGACAGGCTCCCTGGCCAGCACCCAGGAGGCCCGCCCAGGTCGGAGAAGCATCCTGCAGAGCGGAGGTCCAGGCAGAGGCACTGATAGACGGGAGGGGCCAGCAGGGAGAGCCCAGGATCCTGAGGTGCGACCCCAGGATTTCGGGGGAGGGTCATATTTGCACCAGGCGTTTAGGCTGAGCATCCAGAGGCGAGGACGCAGGTGTCCTGGACACTCAAACTGCCCGTGTGCAAGTGCGGGGTAGGGCAGGTCTCAGCTCAACCTGGAGTCCATCTAAGGCCCTCAGGATGGCTCTGCTCAGCCACCAGGGTCACCCAGCACCCCTAGAGCCCTGTGGTCTCACTGTCCACATCCATTTACCTACTCTCAAGCTCTTCCAGGTGATCAAAAAGTACTGCATTTTCAAAGAGAACTTGTTCTGGTAACACTCCTTTCCCCTCCCCACACTCCCTCCTTTGCTTTCTCAGTTTCACAGAAATACCTGGTCCTCACTGGCTTTGCTCTCCAGAGCACAAGCATAATAAACACCTTTTTCAAAGCCCCATTGCCTAACCCTTTGCCTGGTCTTGGCCAGTTTCCTCCAGGTCCCTGGGTCGTCATAGCACCATTTTCTTTTTTAAACAATAGATACCAAATGTGATTTGTGAGAACAATTATTAACTCACATCTTTACTATTTGAAGCACTCATGCAAACTGATTCCAAAACAAAACACCAACTCCCAAGGGTAAGTGGACCGGGAATACAAACTAAAGTCTGTCTTGCGAGCGCGCGCGTGCACACACAGACACAGACACACACACACACTGGGGTGAGGTGGGGTGAGCCCACCAGATGGGGCTCCTCCAGCCCCGGCCCTGCAGTCCCAGGCCCTTCCACGTGTAGAGGTTCAGTGACATGGAAAAGCACAGCCAGAGTCGAGGGGTGCCCTTCTGCTAAGTCTCATTCACCTCCTCTGTAAAATGGGGCCATAACCTGCCCTGAGGGTCTCCTGGAGCTGGTTTGAGCCCTGGCCCTGGCCTGGAGCAGGGCTCCCCCAGTGTGGGAGCATCCCATGAACCGTTAAGGACTGAATTGTGTCTCTCTAGAGTTCAACACGACTGCATTTGGAGGTGGGGCCTTTAAGGAGGCAATCAGGCTTAAAGGGGCCAAGATCCCATAGGACTGGCACCCCTATAATGAGAGGGAGAGGCCGCAGGGTGGGGGTGGGGCGGCAGCTGTCTACAAGCCCACCCACGACGCCACCCTGGCTGTGGCGGGCGTTAGGGCGGCGCTTGGTTAGGGCAGCGCCACTCTGCACACCCTTGCTTTCAGCAAGGACTGCTGCCCCGCTCCTGCACTCTGGACAACACCCCAGGGCAGGGAGGGCACACCTGGGGCCCCAGGCAAGTCAAGAAAGTGAAAGTCGATCAGTCTACCTTTGCGACCCCAGGGACTACAGCCCACCAGGCTCCTCGGTCCATGGAATTCTCCAGGCCAGACTACTGGAGCGGGTAGCCATTCCCTTCTCCAGGGGATCTTCCCAACCCAGGGATTGAACCCAGGTCTCTCACACTGCAGGCAGATTCTTTATCATCTGAGCCACCAGGGAAGCCCCAGACCTACACGGAAAAACAGATCCATCTGGAATTACATCCTAATCAAATGCAGACTAATGTTATACCATGAGCCCTGACTCTCGACTCATCACAAAAATTTTTGTAAAAAAAAAAAAAGTAGGGAACGCAATCTGCTGCAACTGTTTATTAGATTCAGAAGTCTACAAATTTGAGCTCTTAAGAAAAATTCACAAAATACTCAGTTGAAACCACATATCTGGTTCATCAAATTTCGAATATATTTTACTGTGCTGAACAATATATTCTAATGCTGTCTAAAACACAGCCAAATTATTTTTCATTCATTTGTACACATTCTGTCATTTTTTGAAAACCAAGATTAAGATTAAAAAATATTAAGAAAACTGCCCAATTACAACTACTGTTTCCCCATATACTGAAATATTTTCTGTGGGTGTATCTTCTCACTTTATTCATTTTTTACTTCTATACACCATATTGATTTATAAATGCACTTAGGGAGTTCTCATTTTACATTTCTCATAAATTCAAACAGCAACACCTTGTCAAAAGATTAATTTGCTTGGCAATGTAGAAGCCTGGACTGTTAAAAGCACTCACTGAAAATTATTTTTAAATTTATAGATCATATAAAACAAACAATTTCAAAGGGACAACGTCTTTAGACAATATTTTGAAATTACCTTAAGATGTGGAAATATCGATGAATCAATCTATCAAGTTAGACACCAGCTATTTTTGGTCTTTTATTTTTTGTTCCCTTTTTAATGAAGTATGTGTTGTGAATTTTGTTTCTCCAGGCCCTTCTTGTATCAGCTGATTAGGGCAGCCTTTAGCCCACGAGTCTCACCGTGCTGAGACACCCTCCCCTGCCCCAATGAAGAGAGGCCGAGGAGCCTTGACTCCAGACCCCCAGCTGTTAGAACCAAAGATTCCAAGGAAATAAAGCAAGGATGTGTATGGATAGACGGAAGTAACGCAAAACCAAAATTACAATGAAGCTTCTACTACATCAAAAAGAGAATTTCTCAAAACAAATGTTAAAAATCAGCCATGAAAACATATATGCCACATGAAAAAGTGTCAAAACAATCTGCCCAAAGCCAGCTGGTCTTCACTGCAGTCCGTGATGTGGTCACTGGTTCACGAAAAGAGGAATTTCTCCAGGAAACACGCACTGAAAACATCAGTGTTAAGAGCCGTAGCGATCCTGCAGAGAGAACCAACACGAGAGTCATCAGTGTCAGCACCGGTTCCTTGTTCTTGGCATCACCGAAACAGATGCCTCAGTGACGGGGGGAGCGGGAACCGGAGCCCCTGGGCGGTGGGGAGGGCCGTGAGGGGCACAAGGCCACGTGGTGAGCCCTCCGGGAAGCAGGCCTGGTGGGGAACAGAGGCACACGTGTGGAGTCTGAACCCCGAAATTCTGGGTCAGCTGAGTGGTCTCACAGGATCAGCTTAACCTCTGTGCCTCTGTTTCTTCATCTACAAAATGGGGATGATCATCTATAAAAAGGGATGTCACCTCCTTGGAGGGACTGATGTGGGCTCGGCTGACCTAAGGGACATGAAAGAGCTCTGGGAATTCTAGCCAAAGCTTGTGCCAACAACAGCCGCTGACCCAGGGCGGAGGAGCCCTCCACAGCAGGGTTGCCTCCCCAACCTGGAAGACGCCCCGTTAGAGGCATCAGAGTTCATGTCTATGATGGTCCTGCTCTCTGTGGCTGCATTTCCCGTTTATAAGTGTTCTAAAATTACTTGAAGTAAGCAGGAAGGTTCACGGGAATAGCCTTCAGATAACCAGAGCCGGCCTTAAGTGTTATACACAAGTGTGTTCCACCCTCGCCTCATTTAAAACATTGAAACACACACTCTAAATGCTCAATTTGGGGAACAGTTAAATAAATTACATGTATTTTTGCTCAACAGAATGTACTGAATAGCTTCCAAAGAATTTTGAATTACATGGAATTTTGAATTACACTGAACTTCATTCAATTCTTTGAATTACAAGAATTTTGAATTACCTAGATCTAAGACATAGCACTAGGTCTTAGGACCATCAGGGGCTCAAATACTGGCTCTGATAATTGCAAAACATCAGGAAGAAAAAAGAGGATGTAAAACCACATATACAATATAATCCTTTAACATTTTAAAACAGGTATGCAGAGAAATCTAGAATTAAAATAGAATAAACCAAAATAGTAATGAACGTTTTCCCTGGGAGGTGGGGCTATGGGTAACTTTGTTCTAAATATTTTTGTTTTTTAATATAAAAGAAAAGTAGGTAACGATCATGACAACTCCTGTAACAATTCCTCTGGAGTCATAAACTAGAAAATTTAAACAAATATGAAATTATAAGTTCTGGTTTTCATGATGTCCTGGGTTACACTGGTTACACATAAATCCTGGTTACACATAAATCCTGGTTACACATAAATCGAGAATATAAAATCTAATTTTCCAGCAACTGAAGAGTGGTCGAAATCTCATTTTCAAAACTATGAACCCACCATCAAACTCAGTTACCGTCACCCCCGTCTCACTGACCTGAATGGAAGTCATGACCCCGTTCGCAAAGACAGAGAGCTTTCCGGCCACCGACCTCACCCCCTGCTTGAACTGGGCCATGTCGGGAGCTGTGGGCAGCACACTGGTGAGGTTGTAGCTTCCTGCACACAGAGCAGATGTTGGCTTGTCACTCGTCCCTCCACCGCAGCAACGGCGCAGCTACAGCACAGCCAGCGCGCAGGGACCGGGCAGCCTGGAGGACGCGGCCCCTCCCCTCCACTGCCCACAGGCAGCAGCTGTGCTTAAGGAACAGGACCCGGGGTGGGCTTCAGTGCCAGCCCCACCACGAACCAGCTGCAAGCCCCCACACTGAGAGAGGACGTAGCACTAGGTCTTAGGGCCATCAGGGGCTCAAATACCAGCACTGATCATTCCAAGCTGTGTGTCTTTGGAGAGATTCCTTACCCTCTCTGGGCTCCTGTTTCCTCCAGGCGCTTAACACAAGACCTGACAGGTAAGAACTCAGTACGTGGCAGATGGGAGGACATCAGTAGGGTTTTCGGGCTCAGCATCAGTTCCCCCTTCTGGTGAAAGCCCTCCTTCCTTCTTTGGGAGGTCTCTCCTGATCCCCCACCAGACCACGTGTGGGTACATGACCCAGACCTGGCCAATCAGAGCCTTCCTGGGATTCCCATCTACTCAAGGGAGGGGACTGTCTGCTTGCTCTGGGGTTACTGGCGGGACAGCTGTCTGGGGCCAGGGCTGCCCCTCCCCTCACTCCTCAAGGAGGAGGAAGCCTGTCTCAGAGCAGGAGAAGGAGGCTCACTCGGGCAGGCAGTCAGACGGGCAAGGCTCCTGACGGCCAGCTCCCAGGCAGAGGCTGACCCTCACCTTCACCGAGGCCCAGGTCAGCTGGGTCTCTCTGCTGCCTAGGTTTTGGTTCGTCTCAGCACAGATGTGCACACGTGGCCACCAGCCCAGGTGACGTGCGTCCGAGTCATCAGCCATCAAGGGTCTCCGAGCTAAGTGGGCTTTGGTGGTGCGCTCTTGTCACCCAGTTGTGGTCAGGTGCTGGAGGGGCTCAGAGACTGAGCGACGCCAAATCCTGAGGTCCCCCAGGGAGCCAGCCCAGCTGCCCTCGGCTCCACGTGCAGCCCGTCTACACCCACCTGCCCCTTAAGCAGTAGAAGCTAGGTCTCTTGCCAGGAACAAAAGGGAAGACACACATTTACCCCCCAGCACAGGGGCCACTGGGAGAGACCCTGTGTTTCCCACAGCACTGTTCCCACGCTGACCACTGGGGGAGGGGCCCAGGGGCGGCTGCCTCCCCTGCTCTGCCTCCAGGAGACTTTTTAAAATTCGGTAGCCCTTTGCCGATGACGTCCCATGTGGCTCAGCTGGTAAAGAATCTGCCTGTAATGCAGGAGACCTGGGTTCGATCCCTGGGTTGGGAAGATCCCCTGGAGAAGGGAAAGGCTGCCCACTCCAGTATTCTGGCCTGGAGAATTCCATGGACTGCATAGTCCATGGGTCGCAAAGAGTCGGACATGGCTGAGCGACTTTCACCCACTTCACTTGCCAACGACAGAGCGGCAGCCTAGCCCAGGGGTGGGACTTGGGTTTGAAACTCAGAGCCACAAGGCTGCCAGCCTGGGGGATGAGTCTTAGGAGAAACAAAGAGCTCCTGGGAGACCCGGAGCACAAAGGGCTGAGTCACAGTCGCTCAGTGATGTCCAGAGGTCAGCGGAGGTGACCTCAGCACCAGCGCCTCCAGTTACAAGTTTCCAACTCAGCAGTGTTTAAAGGGGAGGGTGAGGCCGAGGTGGGAGGTTTAAGCTGGAACCAGAGCACCTCGGGGCGCACAGACATCCCTTTGCTCAGGCTGACACGACTCCAGTTTGTGCAGCTGAACTGGCGGGTGACGCCACCGCACAGCTGTGACGCGTGTCACACACGTTCAGCAAGTCGCCAAGCGAAACCGCCCGACCGCTGACTGACCGCTGCTTTGGGGGCCGACAGACCCCAAGAGGCCAGGTTCCTGGGCTTGGCGAGCCAGAGCCAGGAGGACAGGAGAGGGTGGCTGAGGGGCCTCGAGGGAGCCTCAAGACCTGGGGGCGGCAGCAAACACGCTGGGGTGCCCCCGTGATGCCGGGCAAGTGCGCATGGAGCCCGGACACAGGCGTCCGCAGCGCCCTGGCAGTCCCCCGGGGCCCTGTTCAGACTCAGATGATCAGAGTCATTTCTGGAAAGCAATACCCTAGAGGGGCAAGCTGGGCTGGCAGTTTCTTTTGTTCCAGCACTGCTCTCACAAAGCTACCTCTGCTCTGTCATCGGTGCGCTGAGTGGCGACCTTTGAGGCAGGCCCGGCTGACCCTGCTCTAGAGTGATCGCGGTGGCTGCCTCTGTGTGTTTCTTATCCAGTCCCTCCAAGATCCTGGAAGGGAACGGCACCCCCCGGAAATGCCAGGGTTAAGCCACACCCCCAGGAAGTATTTTTGCTTCACCAAGAGGCATTTCCAATCTGGAACTGTCTTCCCCTGAACTCCAAAGAGATTATAAAGGTGACTGTGATCCACCCCGTGAGCCGGTATTTCACGGATGGGGAAACAGTCTGGAGATAAGGAACACAGAACACGCTCTTAAAACCAGCTTTTGCCCTCTGTTGAAATGAACTCTAAATAAAGGGGTAAATATTTAATGAGAGTTGTTCAATGCGCTCCCATTTAGAGCAGTTATTAAAGGCATCTGATGAGAGATGCGGAGATGAGAGGGTAGTCCTGGTCTGAACCATCTGGGGGGTCTGGAATGGAGAGGGGAGTAGGCCCTTGGCTGCTGGGGAGGGGCTGGGGTCCCTGGGTGGCCTCGCATAACCAGGGCACCCCCATCGTGACTGCAAGTCCTCAGGATGGGAGTCGTCTTGGACCCAGAAGCGCCAAGAAAAGTAATGGACCTTTGTTCTCTGAAAGGGGACAGGAAGGTAAACACAGACTGGCCGCAGCCTGCCTTCAACAATTGGAAAAGGCTGCTCATTTGATCTCTGAAGGCTTTTTTTTTTTTTTTGACAAACAATGTTTCAGAGTGAGACTTCCAGTAACTTGAATTACAAAAACACATACAGCTGGGGGTGATTTTCAAACCTGACAGGTTCTCTGGCTGCTCTGCCTCTGTGCCAGGGTGCCCTCAAGGAGGCAGGCCTGACCCATGGGCCAGGCCGAGCACCCCTCTGCCCAGGGGAGGGGGTAGGGGGGCACACAAGGAAGAGGATGGGACATGGGAAGTTCGCAGATGAGAATGCAGCCCGGGAGCCACACCTGCCCCCACCCCTGGCCCCAGGCAGGGAGCCCCAGAAAGCAGCTTCTCCTGCAGAGGCCAGAGGGCGGCCCTGCTCTGCCTGTCTCCAGGTTGGTGCTTGGGGGGTGGAGTTGGGGGACAGCTAGAACCCTCCATCTCCTCCTCCCCCTCACTGCACCATGGCAGCCTGGCAGTGCCCGCTGTACCCCGAGGGCCACAGGGGCTCTTGAGACGCCCCCCAAACCCATCACAGAAGGCCTGAGGCACTGGGGTCTCCCCCCATGGCCTTCTCTGTTGAGGCTGTTCCTCTTTGGGCTTCTCTGCAGCTTCAAGGCGGCCCGTGTGGGTCCCTGCCTGCGCCCAGCTCTTCCAGGGCTGGAAACAGGGGCGCAGGCAGTGCTGGCCCTGAAAGCCTCGGAGAGCCCCTCCCCTGGGTGCCCCTGCTGATGAATGGGCTCCTGGAAGGACCTCAGAGGACCCTGCCCCTGGAAGGTTGGCTGTGACTCAAGAGGCACACTGGCCCTTCCCTGCCCCCGAGGCCTGATGGAGCGGGGGGGGGGCCAGAGCAGACCGACAGCTCAGCAGCAGAGGCCCAAGCAGAGGCGTGTGGTTCTTGATGTCCGTCGGGCCTGTGCACTGAGGCTGACTCCCTGGGGCGCCCAGATATCTCTTCATCGGGGTCTGGACCTTTCCCTCCACCTGCCTGGTTCCAAAGCCCCATCTGTCTCCCGGGAAGGCGGAGGCTGGTGGAATCACCTGTTCCATCTGCCCTGCCTACCCCTAGGGCCCGGGAGGGTTCGGGGGGCCTGCCGTGTCCAGATCCCAGGGGGCACTTCATAGAAAGTACCCCATTTACACCCCAGTACATGCCTCTGAGGCGGGTATTACCCACCCACTTTACAGAGGAGGAGACTGAGGCTGAAGGCACCTGAAATACTCCAGGACTCACAGTTAGGGAGTGGGTCACCTTACACAAGAGCCTGGGGCTGTCCCCTCCAAGGCTGCGACACCATACGAACCAGATCCCATGTTCACACTATGCTAGGAAACCCACCCATCCCCCCACACCCCTGGCTGCCTTGACAACATTTCAGGAAGACAACTTCCTGAAACTGCAGGTAACTTTGGGGAGGTTGCTTAAATGGCATGACTTGGCCTCTTCACATGCAAAGCCTGGAAAATAACTTCCGCCCTGCCTGACTTATAGGGACCGTGTGTATGTGTGTTTGTGTGCGCACACGCACACTCAGTCCCTCAGCTGTGTCTGACTCCCTGCGACTCCCACAGCCTGCCAGGCTCCTCTGTCCATGGGATTTCCCAGGCAAGAATACTGCAGTGGATTGCCATTTCCTCCTCCAGGGGATCTTCCTGACCCAGGGATTGAACCCATGACATCTTTTGCATCTCCTGCATCGGCAGGCAGGTTCTTTACAACTGTGCCACCTGGGAAGTCCTAGGAGCATCAAATAACGGCTGCCAACAGTCTTGGGAAGGTAAGAAGTCCTATGCAGAGAAGATGGAGGCGCGATGGAGGCTAGCCTCGTTGCCCGCCCGCCCGCCCTGCCCGTTACCTGCTGTCTGCTTCCTCTGCTCATCAAACAGGTCGGCTGAGCTGATGGAGGAACTTGCCGAAAGCCTCTCCAGCCGAGCCCTGGCTTCGTACTAGAGGAGAGCAGGAAGAAAAGGAGCGTTTAGGCTCCAAAACCCACGAGCAATTCTGTAGAAAGGCTCACTGAGGAGCTATCACGGCGCTGGGGTTCCGCAGTCACAAGGAGACAGATCAACGTCCAAAGTCATGGCCAAGGACGGTCGGGGGGGGGAGTCCAGAGTGAGGTTGACGGTGATGGCTCTGTCATGCTGCTGCCCTCACCCAGCTGCCAGGAAAGGCCGCTCCACGAGCCTCTCTCCCGACAGCCTTCTGTTCTTTGCTAACTGAACTTGAGTGCTGTCCACTTTAAGACAAGGCTGCCTTTAGGGGGTGGAGAACAACCAAGTGGCAGGTCTAAATACCCTCAGAATGCTGGTGGAATTTCTACTGCCACAAAATAAACTCAGTACACTTCAGGAAATAATTCTCTGCATTGTGCAAGAAGCCTAATGATAACCCACATCGCTAAGAATTTCGTGTAAGCACAAGACTACTTCACAAGGAGCAGGGACCTTTCAGGTTCCCCATTTCCATTTGAGTCTTACTGCTTAGCCAGACTCCGACGAGATAAGCTCATTAACATCTCTGAGAAAAGAGGCAACAACCTCTCTTCTGAAAATAAATAGACCTGCCTTCGAGAAACAGCTGTATACTTCATTTAGCTATGGTTAAGAAAATTACTAAGGAAATTACAGGTGTATCAAAAATTCCTGAAATTTATTCAAAAGGTATTGAATGGATGGCTATTCAAAACACTGGGAAAGGAATAAGAGGAAGATATAACACAGGCCCTACCTTCCCATCACTCTTCTAGATGGGGCAGCCAAGGGGGACCATTAGGCAGAAAGACGTGAGTTCGAGTCCTGCCCTGGGGACAGGGCAAACTTGCAGCCTGAGTCGGTCTCACTTAGGACTCCGCACCTCCTCCCACTCCTTCCACACCCCTGGCTTGCTTTCTGCTCTGTGGGGACCACACAGAAACTCTCTGGACACTTACATCAGCTTTGGCTTGCCTTCCGAAGTACATATCTGAGGAAATGGCTTTGACGTTGCCAAACTTCTTCTGAGCCTCATCTGTATTTTCAGCTGGCTCGTAGTCTGGCTTGCGGCGAGCGGTAGGTCTAGTTAGAAACAGCCAAGGCAAGAATGATATCAGCAAGGTGGTGGAGCAGGAGTTTCTCACATTATCCCCCAGAGAACACTGGTGTATGTGTGTGTGTGAGTGTGTGAGTGTGTAATTTGGTTTTTTTTTTGGCTGCACCAGGTCTTAGCGGCAGCATGCGAGATCTACTTCCCCAACCAGGGATTGAACCCACACCCTCAGCAATGAACGCGCAGAGTCCTAATCACTGGATCGCTGGGGAATTCCTGAGAACACTGGTTCTGAAAATCAGCCACAGATGGGCATGCCTTTGTGGGAGTCCGGGAGTCCAGGAGTCCAGCAGAGACGTTCCAACATGCTGCTAGAGCAAAAGAAACCCAAGACTGGTTGCATCGAAGAGGCTAAGAGGAAGAGTTTCACTGTGCTCACGTTATCCCTCCTCCACGGCAGCTGCTCAGTGCTAAGCGAGGCCCACTCGGCCTGCCACCTCTCCCAGAGGGAAAGGCAAGAGGCAGGTGGGAGGGTGCCCAGTTTCCAAGGATGCCTAGGGCCTCCTCATCCACCTGGAACACTGAGGGGATCTACATGGCTGAGGCGCTGGGAGGGGCCGCCAGGGCTGAGAACTCATCAAAGGCATGCGGATTCTACTAACCACTTCCTGGACTCCACGGGCCGCCGGCCTGCTCAAAAATCACTGGGTGCACTTTGCCTGTGGAGCCCCCAGTGGGCCCATGGGGGCCCTCCAGGGCTGACCCATGAATCCCCCTTCCCTGCACACGCCCTGGGGAATGTGAGCCCTTTGCAGACAGCTGGTGAGCATGTGCAGAGTGCCAGCCCGACTCTGGGATGGCAGAAAAGGCACCGATTTCAGCCTCCCAGGGCACCATCCCAAGGGAAGCAAGCAGGAGGCTCTCATCCCTGTGTGTGGGACAGAGAGAGGACAGGCCATCTTAAGACTTCACCCCCCAAAAGGGGAAAGCAGGGAGGAGAGAGTGCATCCACAGAAAAGGCCTAAGAACACCCCAGCGTCTCCAGCAGGGCCAACGGTTGATGGCATTTCTCATTAAAGCTCAGCTTTCTTTACTGTCCAACTCTCACATCCATACATGACTACTGGAAAAACCATAGCCTTGACTAGATGGACCTTTGTTGGCAAAGTAATGTATCTGCTTTTCAATATGCTATCTAGGTTGGCCATAACTTTCCTTCCAAGGAGTAAGTATCTTTTGATTTCATGGCTGCAATCACCATCTGCAGTGATTTGGGAGCCCCCCAAAATAAAGTAAGCCACTGTTTCCACTGTTTCCCCATCTCTTTCCCATGAAGTGATGGGACCAGATGCCAATGATCTTAGTTTTCTGAATGTTGAGCCTTAAGCCGACTTTTTCACTCTCCTCTTTTACTTTCATCAAGAGGCTTTTTAGTTCCTCTTCTCTTTCTGCCATAAGGATGGTGTCATCTGCATATCTGAGGTTATTGATATTTTTTCCGGCAATCTTGATTCCAGCTTGTGCTTCTTCCAGCCCAGCGTTTCTCAGGATGTACTCTGCACATAAGTTAAATAAGCAGGGTGACAGTATACAGCCTTGACGTACTCCTTTTCCTATTTGGAACCAGTCTGTTGTTCCATGTAAGCACATGCCATTTTACTTTTTAAAAAGCCAACAGCAGTAATTCTGTAAAGGGATTTTAGGCCACTTTAAAAAGCCTGTAAATTCTATTTAGAAAAAAAAAGAATAAATATCCAAACCACACAACATTTGAAGGAATTCTGCTACTTAAAATAGGCCTGTTAGAGAAGTTCTTCAGAGTTATCTGAGAGGCTGTTTGGGGGGCTATAGTCCCTAGTTTGGCTCAAATGAAACTCCTTTTTAGCCCTAATAAATAAATAAAATAGGCCTGTTATTTGACTCTTGAGTTCCACGGATCAACTGGTAAATCCTGAATACACTGTGATGCAGGTAAGACGCCGCTCCGAACTACACAGGCCACAAATGAGGAGGGCGACAGTGCATCCCAGTCACCGAGGACAATTCCAGGTCACACTTCTTCTCCCAACGTGCTAGGCCTGTCCTCCTACACTCCCAGCAGTTCCCTGGTGTGGACAGCATCCTATACAGCCCTTCATTCACGATCACCGGAAACTGGAGACAGTTCTTCGACAGGTAAGTGGAGAAACAGACTCAGCGATAAAGAGGGATGAACACAGCCACACGCGAGTCTCAAGCGCACTACAGACCGTTAAGGAAGTCTGTCTAACAGGGCCAGTTACTGCTCGACTCCAGTGTACGGCCTTCTAGGAAAGGCAAAGCTGTAAGTTCAGAAGAGAGACCAGGAAACAGAGAATATTCTTGAAATAATACAACACATTCATTTATGCAGGTTGGAGAATTTCCCTGGAGACACGTGGGGGCACCGTTTACAGCCCCACCCCTCTGGGGTCCGTACCTGTCCGTATAGCCTGTGTTTCTTGGAATTGGGTCAGTGTCTTTGATGCTCTCTTTCTTCCAATAGGAATCTGAACTGTCATCCCAGCTAGAGAAAGAACTGCTCCTTAACTCCATGGGCTCATCAAAGAACCTGTATGGGAAAGAGCAGAAGAGACTTTGGAGGGCCTTCCTGACGTCCACTCACATGGGGTACACGGGGACTGCACTTCCAGAGCTCCTTGAAGCTGGGGGCCGCCGTGTGCAACAGGAGCAGACACGAGGCGAATCGCCCCCAGGCCTTTTAGGTGTCCAGTCTTCTCTCCCCTCCCGAGTGGAAGGGGTCGTGTTTTCCAGGTGCTGTAGCTTCAGGCAGGAATCACCACCATACGCCTGGACAATCGAGGTGCCACCAGAAGGACAGATAATCTATATCCTTAGCTGACTTTAGTGAACAAAGAAATTAACCATCACTGCGCTAAGCCCTTAAGATCTGGGGGCAGTATTTATCACTGTGGCATAACCTAGTCTATCCCAACAGCACAGGTCATCCTTGAGGGTTACCTGACTATAGGCTGGTCATAAATAACACTTTAGAAGGGCTTCCCTGATGGTTTAGTCTGTAAAGAATCTGCCTGCAATGCAGGAGACCTGGGTTCAATCCCTGGGTGGAGAAGATCCCCTGGAGAAGGAAACAGTGACCCACTCCAATATTCCTGCCTGGAAAACCCCATGAAAGAGGAGCCTGGCGGGCTACAGTCCATGGGGTTGCAAAGAGTTGGACATGACTTAGCAACTAAACCACCATCAATGCTTCAGGACCTGGAGAACTGACCCCATTCTAGGAGTTCCTTGTTGGTAACCCTGTCATGTTAGCCATGGTAAGACATCACTCCTAACAGAAACGACCACTTAGTGTAAGTGATGCTAATCGGCCTCATTCTGGAGTCAGATGCAGAGCTATGACTGTTGATCACGGGACCATCCTGCAGATGCTCTTTCAGATGGGAGCCAGAAGTGGACTTAGTCTGTAGCATCTCAGCGGGGACACTGGCCTGCTGGGTCAGTTTACACTTTCATTAGCTGGTCATCAATGAGTAGGGAGTGGCTCAGAGAGCAAAACTCAATGGGAGCTTCAGGTCCTGTGTCGGGGGAGAAAAATCCTTGACGGAGAGCAGCAGGCTTTGCCTGGGATAGGACAGAAATAGACTGGTGAGGTGGAGGTGCCAGAGACGTACTCAGAAGTGACTGGGCCATCTCAGAATTCGTGACAGCTTAGGATGGAAAAAAAATCCAGCCAGACCCACACTCCTTATAAAGGCGGTTCAAGACGTTCAGAAGAGAGACTCAGATTCCAGTGCTTAGGTCTCAGGAAAGGAAGGAGGATGAAGGAGGATGCAGCGACTTTAGAGATGTTGCCAAGATGTTTCCGGAAGGTAAGAACAGAAGCACGCAGGAGACAAGTGAGGGCCAAACTCCGAGGGCGTAAGGAGTCGTTCAGAGATGAGCTAAGATGGCAGGAGTGGTAGTGGAATAAAATTAAATGTGCTCTTTTTTTCTTGCAGGAAACAAACAAACAACAACAAAAAGGAGGGGGCGATAAACCTGCTGTTTGAAGCAGATGGTGTGGCCTTATATGAGTGATAGAAAAAAAAGCAGAATTTCCAAACGTAGTTTCCGCGTTCTCTGGCAAGGAGGTCATTAACAACAAATCTTGTTACACCAGCCTTCTCTCTCCAGGAAGGGAAATCTGCCATGTTCAAAGCGTATCTGGATTTCAGCTAGAAACTGGGCAGGCTCTGCTTGGAGGAACAGAAACAACCAATCTCTCCTCACCTGGAAAGTTCCTTCCAAATGTTCGAGGACATATTTGTGATGGTCCCAGTGAAAGAATGAAGACTGATTCAATGAGGAATTTTAAACTACTTAATAAGCATCTGTGAGGGGCCAGGCCCTGGCTGAGGGAGGAGACGGGCTCAGTTCCCGCCTGGATGGGGCTGGCTGATCTGAGCTCAGGCCCTTCACAAGTCTTAGGTACTGGGACTCAGGGTTTTTTGAATTCAGTGTCACTCTGAGGAAATATTCTTCATCCATATAAGCCATAGTGCTTATCCTGGAATGCAGGGACATCAGATTTTTGTTTTTTTTTAATGGCTGGATAATTCAAGAATCAGGAGAGAAAGCCATTTGGCTAGCGCCCTGCTGATCAGCCACCAGACCCCGTTCTCTACCGTGTTCTCTGAGCTGCGGAGGGGGCGGGGGGCAGGCAGGGCGGTGGGGGCTCTTCCCACGGTTCACCAACGAGGCTCGCTGAGCTCTGACCCAGGGCGCACAGTGTGGGAAGCAGGTGGCGACTTGCTGGGGGAGGACGGGGTGACAGAACCCACTGAGGTCTGTGGAGCACCTGCCCTTCCTCAGAGACACACGTCCCTGCAGATCCCCAAGGCCTTATTGACTTTTTTGGGGGGCCACATGACTTGCGGGATCTCAGTTCCCAGCCAAGGACTGAACCCAGGGCCACGGCAGTGAAAGCATTGAGTCCTAACCACTGGATCGCTAGGGAATTCCTTTGATTGATTTTCTAATGCTTTGACTTCTAGATCCCAATTCTTAATGCTTTTCACTTATGTTTTCTCCCTCACTCTGGTTTCACTCAACCTGAAAACATTCCTTACATAGGCTTCCCTGGCGGTACTAGTGGTAAAGAACCTGCTGATACAGGAGACGGTTGGATCCTTATTCAATTTAGGATTTACAGCTGTAGACGGCTGTCTGTTCCACTGAAGGCCACGCTGGCTTTGTAACGCTGAACAAATTGTTCTAGTTTCATTATTTTGTACTCAATATATAATTACATTGTTTATATCCTGGAAATAATGGAACTCAAAAGGAAAAAAAAAAAAAGCCCAAAGATACAGCTGGTCTCATTTTTCATAGAAACAGCACTCTTTCATAATTCAATAGTATTCAAGTTCTAATGGGCTAATGAATAACTTGGAAACAGTGAGAGCTCTTCATGGAGACGCCTGCTTTCCCAGAGGCCATGTTTACCCGACTTCATCTGCCAAAGCAAGGATGGTTCTACCCGCAGTGGCTACGACCGAGGAGGCCCGGCGTTGACGTTCCCATCAGACAAACTGCAGGCGAGGACAAACAGCACACCGAGGTCTCTGGCAGGAATCCAGCCGGTGTGGTCAATATAAAAACACCATCTGCTCCCCGGCTTCAAGCCACAAATAATTGTTCCGTAGCGACGGAGGCCTTTCAGGCTGACTCACTGGACTAAGCTTTCGGAAAGGGAGGCCGATGGGATCCCCGAAGCTCCTGACGGGCGGACAGAGCCCCCCAGGAAGGAGCCCAGCAGTGGCCTGGGGCAGGCGAGGCTCCCCCAGCAGCTTCCCGGGGCGCATCCTCGGTCTCAGACGCCTCTCCTTCCAACTCCACTCCACTGGTGGAGCTGGAAACCCTATGCTCTCTGCAGGAGCTGTAATGAGTGGCGAAAGAATCAAACAGGCTTTTGCGGAGAAGCCCGGTGGGTGAGCGTAGACCCTGCACCACTGGGATTTCCCCGACAGAGATGTACTCCCTTATCTGAAGTGACCTGACACACAGGCAGCCTTCAAAGTTAGAGATTTAATTCTCTCCTGTAGAAAATGTATTTATTTAAAAGGCATGATTTGGGGTACTTCCCTGGCGGTCTGATGGCTAAGACTCAGCAATCCCAATGCAGGGGGCCTGGGTTTGACCCCTGCTCGGGGAACTAGATCCTGCCTGGCACAACTAGTGATAAAAGATCCTGCGTGCTGCACCTAAGACCTGGCACCGCCAAATTAATTCATTATTTTTAAAAGGCATGATTTGGGAGTTACCTCCAATTAACCTGAAACACAGGTTACTCACGGGAAAAGTGAAAGTGAAAGTTGCTCAGGCCATGTCCAACTCTTTGTGACCCCACAGACTATACAGTCCATGGAATTCTCCAGGCGAGGATACTGGAGTGGGGAGCCTTTCCCTTCTCCAGGGGGTCTTCCCAACCCAGGGACTGAACCCAGGTCTCCCACATTGCAGGCAGATTCTTTACCAGCTGAGCCACAAGGGAAGCCCAAGAATACAAGTGGGTAGCCTATCCCTTTTCTAGGGGATCTTCGCAACCCAGGAATTGAACTGGGGTCTCTTGCATTGCAGGTGGATTCTTTACCAACTGAGCTATCACGGAAGCCTGAGAGACAAACATAAAAAGCACTGTTGGGGAAACACCAGTGTCTCTGAAAAAGCACTGATGGGGAACACCTCTAAACTACTTTTTTTTCTGGTAAAAATCTGGACTTGAAGCGATTTGAAGTGATGCTAGGTGAAAGATTTAAAGATAGTTGACTGTATTACAATTCCTTACCTGTGAACTTTGATAGGAGAATACAGAATTTCAGAATTAGAGCCTAATTAGTTAACATACACTTCTATCTGTTAGGCGTATGGAACTGCTTCTAGGCCTGTGCAATTGCCAGACGACAGTGATGCCCTCCAAGATGTGAGTGGGGGTGTCTCCTCTAAGGACTGCCCATACTGACGGGCGCACGGTGGATCTTCCCAAACCCCAAACCTGAAGGTGGCCCTCGACATGGTTAATTGAAGTATAACAACAGCAATTAAGCATTCAGACTGAGTCACGTGTCTCTTGAACTGAGTTTCTATACAGTAATAAGAGCTAAACATGACATGAATAACGGTTAAAGCACTACCCACATGGCCTGTGTGCTTTCATTCATTAAACCCTCAGGCTGCCCTGAGAGGTGGACACTGCTGGTGTCCCTAGCCTACAGATAAGAGGCTGTGGCACAGGGAGGTTGGACGGGTCAGCCAAGGCCACACGGTCATTAAGCAGCAGGGCCAGGATTCAAGTCCAGGCTGCCCGGCTTCCCAGCTGGTCCCACTTCCTGACATCCCAGGCTTCCTCGGTGGCTGTTCAGCAGGCCTCCCCTCTCCCCGGAGCTGATCAGGTTCTTGGAGGAACCGCACAGAGTGAGTCAATTCAGGTTAAACTTGTTCTCGGTCTCTGCGGGCGGCTTGAACCTGAACCACGGCCTCTCCACGGCTGGCTTCACACTGGAGTCAGGTCACCTGGCCTTGTCGGAGGGCGAGGGCTGAAGGATGGGGCTGCATCCTGGGAACCCCTCAGACAGCAACAGTGGTTTTCATTCATACATAAACACACACAAATAGCATTCTTTAAAATTCTATATCCTGCCAACTGGGGACTCCAGAAGCTGGTGGTATAAAAATAAAAGAATCTGCTGAAGGCGCAGCTGGGAAATATTCCAACTGTTGGAATAAGACTAAACGACTTAACATATAGCTTTGGGGTTTTGTGTATTTCTCCAATTTCACATTTTAGATAAATACAACTTTCCCACCTCTGATTTTATTTTCAAACATTTCAAAGTTAGCAAACATCATTCACTAAAGTAGGGTACCCAAATTTTTCTCCAAAGGACATCCTTGACTCCAGACGAAGCTTTTAAAAACAACGAAGTAAACTTATTTGTATTTGTTCCTAATGTAAAAAAAAACCCAAAAACTAGTAAGTCTGTATCGATCGCTGCTTTTTAAAACAATACTTTCAGGGTGATTTTTAACAGATTACCTGGAGCTGGATGTAAAATATGAGTCATCACTGTCATCACCAAACTTTTTTCTTGGTTTTGCTGTGATTGGCGTTTCCTGTTCAATGGTCTGCATGTCTGAAGTCACTGAATGTGAAATACCACTTGAGAAAACAGAGAATAAGATGGAAAAAAAAAATATTAGTTCATGAAGATACTTTTGTTCACCAAAGAAGGCCTTTAATTTATACTCTCAACAAAAATAAACTTTATTCGAGGGGTTACAAACATGAACAATAAAAAAATATTTTCATGGTACAAGCACTAAAAATTACTGGAGCTTAGTGGGGACTGTAACTAATTAAACAAAGTACAGTCACATGTGAAAGTTATGTTTATGGCATCCATTTAGTGATAATCAGACCTATTTCATTTTAGCTAATAATCAAATTTGAAATTGTCTGTGCTGTAGTAAACACAGTTGTCCCTTGGTATCTGAGGGGGACTGGTTCCACGACCCCAGCAAACAAAAACAATCCTCAGGGACACACAATTTTTCAAGGCAGAGGCCCAGTGTGCCCTCCTTTGCTTGGCAAACTAAGGAAGCTATCCTTCTCTACTCCACCCTCCAAAAAGTCTTTAGTATTCCTTTGTATTTCAAATCGTTCCTAGTTACTAATAACACCAAATTCAAGGTAAGTGCTACACCTGCTGTGGTTTAGTTGCCAAGTTGTGTCTCTTTGCTGATCCCATGGAAATGCTATATAAATAACTGCAAATACTATGCAAATACGATGTAAATCATTGTCCTTAAGTATGGTATGTGCAGCAAATTTGTTTGAATGCTCAAACTACTGCACAACTGCACTTTCTGGGATTCTCCCTATCCCAATATATTCAGATCCCTGATTGGTTGACTCTGCAAAGGCAGAACCCCTAGATAAAGAGCGCTGAGGGCCGACTGCATTGAGGGCACGACTGAAGGAAGCGAACAAGGAGACATTTCTGAAGCGGAAACTAACAAGGGAAATCCACGTGTGATTGGCAAACTAGCTTAAATTCCGAAATCCAAGAAAGCAGAGTCTTACCTTCTGCTATTTCCGAATCCCATGCCAAGTCTCTCTGATTCTGCCTTTTTCTTGCCAGTCATGTTCATCTTTTCATCCTTCTTCATCTGAATTTCAAGATCTTTATAGGCTAATCGTAATGATGAAACACTGCCAGAAAAACCAAATGCTCCTTAAAACTTAGCGCTAATTCTGTGCTCCTAAGTTAAAATACCAAGAATGTTAAACATATCACATACTTTTAGCTTCTTGCAGCTTTCCATGATTAATGATTATAAAGGCAAGCTGGCATTTTTTTTGGGTAAAGATCTCTTTTGAGTAGATGCTCAAGAAAAGGTGCATGAGTTTACAGCTAATTTTTGGTTGCTGCTGAATCTAATTACTGTTCTAGGTTATATTACTTCCCGTATCATAATATGTCACAGCATAATATAGACTTGAATTACTTCCATGTGAAGTGAAGTGAAGTTGCTCAGTCGTGTCCGACTCTTTGCGACCCCGTGGGCTGTAGCCTACCAGGCTCCCCTGTCCATGGGATTTTCCAGGCAAGAGTATTGGAGTGTGGTGCCAGTTCCTTCTCCAGAGGATAGTAAAATGCAGATTTTTATTTTTTTTAACTATACTTCCACATTATGTAACAAAAGTATGAGATTAGTCTCACTGGTTTGTTCTGGTTTAAGATTTTATATGTGTGTGTGTGTGTGTGTGTGTGTGTGTGTGTGTGTGTGTGTTGTGTTGGGCTTAGTCTCTCAGTCAAGTCCAACTCTTTCTGAGTCCATGGACTGTAGCCCACCAGACTTCTCTGTCCATGGGATTTTCCAGGCAAGAATACTGGTGTGGGTTGCCATGCCCTCCTCCAGGGGATCTTTCCAACCCAGGGATCAAACCCAGGTCTCCAGCATTGCAGGCAGATTCTTTGCTGTCTGAACCACCAGGGAAGCTCAATATGAATATTGTAGTGGGTAGCCCATACCTTCTCCTGGGGGTCTTTCCAACTCAGGGATCAAACCTGAGTTTCCCGATTTGCAGATGGATTCTTTACTGGCTGAGCAACTGGGGAAGTCCAAATATATAGGGAATGACTCCAATATTCTTGCCTGGAGAATTCCATGGACAGAGGAGCCTGGCAGGCTACAGTCCACGGGGTCGCAAAGAGTCGGACACGACTGAGTGACTAACACTTTCACTTTTCATATATATATAAATATACTTGACTTAACAGGTAAATTACGAAGGGATTACCACATTGCAAAAGGATTCTTCAGTTCACAAGAAACTTTCCCATAGGGTCTCTCTCTCTCTTTTTTAAAAACTATTAATTTGGCGCAACAGGTCTTAGCTGTGGCATGTGGAATCTACTTCCCTGACCAGGGATTGCACCCAGGCTGCCTAGCACGAGAGCACAGAGTCTCAGCCACTGGACCACTGGGAAGTGCCCCATAAGGCCTCTGTATGGAACCAGGCTCTGAGAGCATTCAAGATGGAGCTTCCATCCCTCAGTCAACAGTCTCCTCTGCACAGAAAGTCAGATACTCATCGCCTATCTATCAAATGTTTGTAACAAATAATGCACCCAGTGGCTGGGGGTGGGGGTGGGGAGACGAATAAAACTGTCCACTACTCTTTTGCTTCCAAAAATGCTATAGATACTTAATTTCTTATGAAGAAAACCAGGCCTATATCAACAAGAGTATATTATCATATTAGTAAATGGCAACAGAATTTTAGGGACTTGAAAAATGATATACCTACATTATCAAGATTTCTAAGATATTGTCCATTTTATAAAATTATATAAAATCTCACAAATTCCTCATGAGAAAGGTATTATATAAACTCCCTAATAACATAAATATATTACTCTGCAGTGAAAGGAAGTGACAACAGAATTTCTTACTAGGAGAAAATGATCTTGCTTTTGCTGTTTCCCTTCTTAATGAGTCAAGCAGGATTTCTATTCTGTGTTTTGTTGTTGCTTATATATATGGTTCTCCCGCTAGGTATTTCTTTACGGCAAGAACATTGTTTTGTATGCTTGGAGTTTAACACAACCTAGCATTAAATAAATGGATGCCTTCTTTCTTTACAGGACCTAAATCAAATCCCTTATGACTATACAGTGGAAGCGAGAAACAGATTTCAGGGACTAGATCTGATAGACAAGTGCCTGATGAACTACAGACGGAAATTCATGACATTGAACAGGAGAAGGGATCAAGTCCATCCCCAAGAAAAAGAAATGCAAAAAAGCAAAATGGCTGTCTGAGGAGGCATTACAAATAGCTGTGAAAAGAAGAGAAGCGAAAAGCAAAGGAGAAAAGGAAAGATACACCCATTTGAATGCAGAGTTCCAAAAAATAGCGAGGAGAGATAAGAAAGCCTTCCTCAGCGATCAATGCAAAGAAATAGAGGAAAACAACAGAATGGGAAAGACTAGAGATTTCTTCAAGAAAATTAGAGATACCAAGGGACTATTTCATGCAAAGATGGGCTCAATAAAGGACAGAAATGGTAGGGACCTAACAGAAGCAGAAGATACTGAGAAGAGGTGGCAAGAATACACAGAAGAACTGTACAAAAAAGATCTTCAAGACCCAGATAGTCACGATGGTGTGATCACTCACCTAGAGCCAGACATCCTGGAATGTGAAGTCAAGTGGGCCTTAGAAAGCCTCACTATAAACAAAGCTGGTGGAGGTGATGGAATTCCAGTTGAGCTATTTCAAATCCTGAAAGATGATGCTGTGAAAGTGCTGCACTCAATAGGCCAGTAAATTTGGAAAACTCAGCAGTGGCCACAAGACTGGAAAAGGTCAGTTTTCATTCCAATCCCAAAGAAAGGCAATGTCAAAGAATGCTCAAACTACCACACAATTGCACTCATCTCACACGCTAGTAATGCTTAAAATTCTCCAAGCCAGGCTTCAGCAATACGTGAACTGTGAACTTCCAGATATTCAAGCTGGTTTTAGAAAAGACATCAAATTGCCAACATCTGATGGATCATCAAAAAAGCAAGAGAGTTCCAAAAAAACATCTATTTCTGCTTTATTGACTATGCCAAAGCCTTTGACTGTGTGGATCATAATAAACTGTGGAAAATTCTGAAAGAGATGGGAATACCAGACCACCTGACCTGCCTCTTGAGAAACCTGTATGCAGGTCAGGAAGCAACAGTTAGAACTGGACATGGAACAATAGACTGGTTCCAAATAGGAAAAGGAGTATGTCAAGGCTGTATATCGTCACTCTGCTTATTTAACTTATATGCAGAGTACATCATGAGAAACGCTGGGCTGCAAGAAGCACAAGCTGGAATCAAGATTGCTGGGAGAAATATGAATAACCTCAGATATGCAGATGACACCACCCTTATGGCAGAAAGAGAAGAGGAACTAAAAAGCCTCTTGATGCAAGTGAAAGAGGAGAGTGAAAAAGTTGGCTTAAGGCTCAACATTCAGAAAACTAAGATCATGGCATCTTGTCCCATCACTTCATGGGAAATAGATGGGGAAACAGTGCCAGACTTTATTTTTGGGGGCTCCCAAATCACTGCAGATGGTGATTGCAGCCATGAAATCAAAAGATACTTACTCCTTGGAAGGAAAGTTATGGCCAACCTAGATAGCATATTGAAAAGCAGAGACATTACTTTGCCAACAAAGGTCCATCTAGTCAAGGCTATGGTTTTTCTAGTAGTCATGTATGGATGTGAGAGTTGGACAGTGAAAAAGGCTGAGCACCGAAGAACTGATGCTTTTGAACTGTGTTGGAGAAGACTCTTGAGAGTCCCTTGGACTGCAAGGAGATGCAACCAGTCCATCCTAAAGGAGATCAGTCCTGGGTGTTCACTGGAAGGACTGATGTTGAAGCTGAAACTCCAATACTTTGGCCACCTCATGCAAAGAGTTGAATCATTGGAAAAGACCCTGATGCTGGGAAGGATTGGGGGCAGGAGGAGAAGGGGATGACAGAGGATGAGATGGCTGGATGGTATCACCGACTCAATGGACATGAGTTTGGGTGACTGCGGGAGTTGGTGATGAACAGGGAGGCCTGGCATGCTGCAATTCATGGGGTTGCAAAGAGTCGGACACGAATGAGCGACTGAACTGAACTGAACTGATTTTAACAAATGAAGTTGCAGAAGACTAACATAAAGCGTGGGCTCTCGTGGGGATTCCTCTGGTAGTCCAGGGGCTAAGACTCTGCACTCCTAATGCAGGGGGCCTGGGTTCAACCTCTGGTTGAGGAACTAAGGTCTCACATGCCGCAGCTAAGACCCAGCGCAGCCAAATAAATACACTGTCGTTTAGCCGCTAAGTTGTGTCCAACTGTTTTGCGACCCCATGGGCTGTAGCACGCCAGGCCCCTCTGTCCATGGGATTCTCCAGGCAAGAATACTGGGGTGGGTTGCCACTTCCTCCTCCAGGGGATCTTCTTGACCCAGCGATAAAACCCGAGTCTCCTGTGCCTCCTACTTTGGCAGGCAGATTCTTTACTACTGAGCCACCTTTGTGTGCTGCAGGCTTAGTCGCTCAGTTGTGTCCGACTCCTTGCGACCCCATGGACGGTAGCCCGCTAGGGGGATTCTCAGGCAAGAATGGGTTGCCATCCTTCTCCAGTGGATCTTCCCAACCCAGAGACTGAACCCAGGTCTCACGTATTGCAGGCGGATTCTTCACCATCTGAGCCACCAGGAAAGCCCCTTTGACATCTCAAATCACATTTAACCTAAATACAGTTTGGTGCTGCCCCCTAGGTGCTGTGAGTTAAATGACAATGAGGAGTAACTACCCATTTCAAATGATCCAGGCTTATCATAGGAAGTCCACTGAGCAAACTGAGCGTTTGCAAGTAGCAAGAAATTACACTGACTGAGCACCTACTATGCGCCAGGCCCTGTCTGATGCACTCTAATGAGCATTAACTAAATGAATCCCCTAACAATCATGTAAGTAAGTAGCAGTATTTTCTTCATTATACAGCCTGTAGTAATGAAGCCACGCTAAAAGAGTTAGGGGCTCAGATCATAAAGAATCTGCCTGCACTGCGGGAGACCCAGGTTCAATCCCTGGGTCAGGAAGATCCCCCAGAGGAGGGCATGGCAACCCATTCCAGTGTTCTTGCCTGGAGAATCCCCACGGACAGAGGAGCCTGGTGGGCTACAGTCCATGCGATCACAAAGACTCAGACGTGACTGAGTGGCTAACACACACACACAAGAGATACACATGGCAACAAGAGAAAACACCCTATAAATAAAATACACATGTGTGCAAAACAGGACTCCAAGATGCCTTTCCTCTCTTCTCTCTTATGACCCTGGACCCTTATACCCAGTCACCAGTCCTTTCCTGAAAGCCGTGTGTCTCTTCTGATTTCAACACAATGAAATCCTCTCAAGAACCTTAAGGAGCTACTAAAACAAGTCTCTAGTCTGGCCTCCTGGCTTCCAGTTCTTCCTCCATTCTTTCTGCACTGGACATCATGACCAAACGCACTTTAAAACACACCCCTGCTTCACGGCACTCTCCTCAGATATGATGTAAAACCCCTGGCTGGTCTGACTTCAGGTTGACCCATGCCATCATTCCAATGTCTCCAATCCAGGTAGGACCCCAGAGCCACCGTTTGGATTCCCTCTTCCTTCCTCCCTCTCTCTGCTGCCACCACCCCCAAGTCTGACTCTGAGACCTCTTCAAGACCCAGGCTCGGCACCTCTGGAGATACCACCGTACCCAAAACCTTTCATCATATGATTAGAAGTTAGTCGCCAGGTCCAATGGGGCTTCTCATTAGAAACACTTTTCATTACTGAGATATAATTCACGTATCATAAAATTCACCTTTTTAAAATGCACAATTCAGTTTAGCATATTCATAAGGCTGTCACCATCACCTCTATCTAATTCCAGAACATTTTCATCACCCCAGAAGAAACCCCACCCACCTACAGTCCCATTCAATTCTCCCCTTTGCCCGTGCCCCTGGAAACCACGTCTGCTTCTGTCTCTTGATTTGCCTGATTTGAACGGCCCATATCTAAGGAATCATAAAATATGTGGTCTTTGTGGCCAGTGTCTTTCTCAGTGTCAATTTTTCAAGTGTTGTGCATGCTGCACCATGTACCAGTACCTCATCCCTTTTCATGGCTAAATAATATTCCACTGCACAGACACACACATTTCGTTCATCTGTTCACTAGTTGGTGGACATCTGGGTTGTTTCTGCGTTTCAGCTACAGGGATTAACACTGCTACGAACATGTGTACAAGTTTTTGTGTGACTTTGTGGGCATATATGTTCCTTTCTCTGAGAATATACTGCAGAGTGGATATATACTGGGTCATACAGTAACTTTGCCACCAGCAAAGCGTGAGGGCTCCAGTTTCTTAATTCTCACCAACACTTGTTGCCTGTCTTCTTGATCAGTCCCTGAGAGTGAGGAGGTGTCTCCCTGAGGCTCTGACTTGCATTTCCCTGAGGACTAACGGCGCTGAGCATCTTTCCTGTGGCAGCACCTCCTGACTCAGTCATGTCTTTCCCTTCTTGTTGACCCCACCCAAATCCTGTCCACGCAACTTCAACTGGAAACGGTGGCTGCCCTCCCTAAATACTGGTCTCTTGCCTTCTCATCTACATGCCCACGTGGTATTAACTCTCATAAAGCCAAATTTTGCATTTCCTTCCTCAGACACAGATGTAAAAATAAATGGCATTTGGAAAGCAAATCTCAGATTCATTTAGTTAATAGCTTTGCGTGCTACATGCGTGCTGAGTCACCTCAGTCCTGTCTGACTCCTTGCGACCCCATGGACTGTGGCCTGCCAGGCTCCTCTGTCCTTGGGATATTCTCCAGGCAAGAATACTGGAGCGGGTCGCCATGCCCTACTCCAAGGGGTCTTCCCGACCCAGGGATCGAACCCCAGTCTCTTGCGTCCCCTGCACTGGCAGGCAGGTTCTTTACCACCAGCACCACCTTGGGAAGCCCAGTTAATAGCTGTGGTCACTAGAATCAAATTATGATTTGATCAGACTTACATGGATTCTTCCTTAGGTGCTGCCCGGGACAGAAGGTCTTCCTGAGAATTCATTTTATCGACGGCTTGGGCTTGCTTTTCAATTTCATTAAAGCACGTATTTGACAGTTTCTGGGCTCCCAAGCTTCCTTTTTTGGCCCCAAGCTGGAGGATACAGCAGAAGATGACGTTTTACCCAAACTGTTTAAAAACGTTTGCAATGACAGCTGACAGTTGCTGAGGGTTACCACTTAGTCCTCACGACTCTGTGAGGCCGGCGCGGTCATCATCTCTGGGTGATGGAGGAGGACCTGAGCTCTTGTCAGGAAAATGACTGGACCAAGATCACACAGCTGGCAGTGACGAGGTCAGGATTCAGACCTCGCACCCGCGTCCAGGGCAGGGGCTCTGAAGGGAACCTCAGAAGCTGAACGTTAAACCGCTGACAACCCGCCCAGCCTCGCCCGGCAGCACCTTTAGAAACGGCAGGGTGACAGAAATCCCAGGGAGCCTCGGTGGATTTTGTTTTCAGAGCTTTACCGCTGACAGAGAAATGTGAAACACTCACTGCAGAAAATTTTCACCATGTATAACGTCACTCCATTGAACAAAACGAACATTTTACCAAAGCCACGTTTATCAGGCTGTAGCTCAGAAACAATGGAAGTAAAATGACAAAGTGGCTTCCTCAAGTCCATAAGCCGTTTTAGAGCTAAATCACCAGACATTTTATACATAATACTCACTCCTCTTTTAGCTTGATTTGGTTTCTTTTTTATGATAGAAGAAACCTCTGTCAAAAGAGAAAAAGTAGAAAGTCAGACCACTGGAAATACATAATTTTCCTATTTTCAGTGTATTTTTTTCTAAATTCTAAGATACTGTATTTTATGATTTAAGAGACTATAACATTTTTCCACATTAGTTTGTCACCCAGAGACTCAAGCACATCAATGTATTTCAGATGAACAGAGCTTCATCAAAATAGAGTTCTCAGCATTTCCGGATCGCATCCAAACTCATAGAGTATATATTTTGGTTGGGGGGAGAACACCACGTTGCAGACATAAACAGCCTCAGCTTGCCTCATTCACCACTTTCTTCAGCAGCATTTTGTATATTAGAGCAAACTCGCCTAGTAATCTCTACTCTTCAAAAACTTTCAAAATCGTTTTAGAATATAAAGTTAGCCAGGCATTATGTAGACAATAAAAGCAGCCAGTGAAGTGCTTTTCCACCCTGATTCATGTACAGATTTCATCAGACTAACCAATCAGAAATAGAAACATTCTATTATTTTGGTAGCACTGCTTACTAAATTGCACAAAAATATATGATGCTTTTAGATAAAGTTTCTTAGAAATTGTTTTCTGGGTAAATTTTAATCATAGATTACATATTCTGGTTTTAGAATTATGTGTAAGAGACCCAGTAAGAATAAAATCTTATTTTCTTTTCTTAAAAAGATGAGAATGTGATTTAACAGGAAAAGACAGTATAAAACCACAAAAATTAAAATTTTTAGTCCTTAATGAAAGAATAACATTACACTTTGAGTATAAAAAAAGACATTCATGGAAATCCTCCTTTTCTTCACTTTCTTTTAGATATGCACTGCGGCAGTCACATAACCTGCTTTAAGCTTCCTACACATCTATTAACATGATGGAAATACCTGGAACATTTCTAATACTTTAGTTATTTTTCACCAAAGCTGTTGCTTTCCAATTAATGCAATGTAATATGCACTAATTTCAGATTACATTTCCCTGATAATGAAAAGTTAGAGATTAAGTTCACTTAACATAAAATCAGAAAGAAGACAATGCTTAAATTCTTCCGTAACTAGGAACGATGCGGCTGCTCTGCCCTCTGCCTACGCTGGGACACGAACCAGCGAATCAAAGAGCATCGAGAGCAGCCTCTGCCAGGTGCCAAGCTGGCCCAAACTGAACAGCATCTTTGGTTTAAATAAATCTCATTACATTGTAAGTTCTTGGCAGAATGTACAGACAGGATTCATTTTTTTCTTAATTGACCTCACTCCAAATCAGACTTCAGGGTAACACATACCGCCCACAGCAGCCTTTGTTGGTACACTGAGACCTTCCACACTTGGTCCTTGTGCTGGTACACCTGAAAGTTAAAAAATACTGATATCAATGCAGAAAACAGAGTCATCAGATGTGCTTTGGAATATGTAACACATCCAACTTGTTCAGTGTTACAAATCTTATCCAGGTAGCTCAAAGATTGTCTTTTCTTTTTAGCTCCATATTTGATCACTTTAAGAATTTTAATTTAAAAGTCCATTAAAATAGAAGTGTATTTTGTATCTAGTTGCTTTGTTAGTGGTCTCCCTAATCATTATACTTTGGAATTCTACCTTATGGTCTGGTGTTTTAAAGTAAACTGTTCTGAGATACCTAGTACATATGTGGACTATACACCCAACATATGTTAACATTTGGCAGGTCTAATGTGAATCACATCAGTGATAGAAACTGAAATTTTCAGTTGCCAAGAAATCTGCTGAGTTTTCTAGTTGATCTAAAAAGCTGATCCTGGTTAGGAATTCCATTAAGGTTTTTATTTTTAAAATACGTTACTCTCTTAATTTTATTTTATTACTTTAAAATGGATAAACAAAATGTAGCATATCCATGCAAAAGAGTGGATATTATTTGGCCAAAAAAGAAAGGAATGGACCTTCCTGACCCCCTTCTCATGAAGAGCTGAATGAGTCTCCCTTCTGCGCTCTCTACTTGATGATAAACGCCACTTATTGCCCAACCTTCCAGCAAATCCTCGTCTGAAGGCTCCTTAGGACCATCACCTGATCTTGAGGTTGGTGACTCTTTAGTCCTTTCTGGTACACTAAGTTCCTTAGAGCAGTTCCAGGCTTGACTCTCACAGGCCAGCACGACTGAGGGGCCTACCCGCCAGCGGTTCACTGATCAGGTGAAAAATGATACCTTGTTGTTGTTAATTTACACCAATTTTCTGGCTAACAAAAAAAGGGTCAGTTTTAAAACAGAAAATGTTGATGTTTTGATCCATGGGTGGTTTTTTTCAAATGTAAGCAAGTGATGTAAGTAGATTTACAATAAATATAACCCTAAAATAAAACCACCAGACGTGAATTATTAGACATCAGCTACTGGCAGAATGGGTGTTCATGTGCTCAGCGGCTTAGGTCATGTCCCGCTCTTTGTAACTCCTGGTAGACTGTAGTCCACCAGGCTCCTCTGTCCATGGGATTCGCCACTCAAGAATACTCAAATGGACTGCCATTTTCTCCTCCACGGATCTTCTTGACCCCGGATCGAACCCATGTCTCCCATGTCTCCTGCACGGGAGGTGGATTCTTTACTGCTGAGCCACCGGGGAAGCCCATAGTTTTCTAAACTGGAATCTTGTCTTTTGATTATAAGATAGTTGTAGGTAAAGGATCTGCCTGCAATTCAGGAGACTCCAGTTCAATTCCTGGGTTGGGAAGATCTGCTGGAGAAAGGATAGGCTACCCACTCCAGCATTCTTGGGCTTCCCTTGTGGCTCAGCTGGTAAAGAATTCACCTGCAATGCAGGAGACCTGGGTTCGATCCCTAGGTTGGGAAGATCCCCTGGAGAAGGGAATGGCTACCCACTCCAGTAATCTGGCCTGGAGAATTCCATGGATTGTATAGTCCATGGGGTTGCAAAGAGTGGGACATGACTGGGCCACTTTCACTTACTTTTCTGATTATAAAAGTAATATATACTCATGATAAAAGTTCAGTCACTTCAAAATTGTATCAAGTTGAAAGTAAAAATCCTCAGCAATTTCATTTTCCAGTGTTAACTGTATGTGTGATTTTGGCTACTTGTTTTTTACAAAAGTGAGGTCATACATACTCCGTGTTCAGTAGCTCTCTCTCCCCGCTCTCTAATGGACCATGGGCATCTTTCCCTATTCCTGGTCAAAGCAGGGGTCTCGTTTTCTAGAAGTTCCGCAGAGGTTCGGGGCACACGGGCTGGCACTACAACACGAGTCTCGGTGTTACCTTCACTGCTTGCTGAAGGTGTGTCCGTGATCCTCAGGGTTAAAGAAGGCGCCGGCTGTGCTGATGCCCACCCTGTGCCGCTCATCTGAAGCCAGGGGAGAAAAGTCGTTACCAGCAAAGCACAAAAAGTCATGAAAAACAAGCTTCAGGGGAAGTGAGTCACTGAGTCCAGTCCACATGCCAGGGGAGGGGGTTAAGCCCCACGTCCTGAAGGGTGGAAAGTATAGGCATGATTTGGAATTTTCTGTAAGGAAGACTGTCCCTTCCCTCCATTCCTTTATGCGATCATCCATTCACATCAGTAACGGACTCATGGATATTGGTCAAGTCTTTGTATTACAGCCCAGTATTATCATTATTTTGTCGTTCAAACGGATCCAGCTCTGACCATTCAGCCACGTCCTCGTCCAATCCCCCGCCCTGGCCTCCTAGCACTCCCTTACTTTCAGCACCACTGGGTACCCCAGGCTCCTCTGCCTATGCAGCTCCAGTCCTAGAACTGGCCACCTCTCCAAAGGCAGCCCTGGTTCCTTTCATCGGAGACCAGCATTTAGCAATGAGGGTGTGAGTACTGAGCAGGCCTGTCGTCCTGGGGTGGCTCTGTCTCTAGGCCTCATCGTGGACAGTGCTAGGTCATATACCTTGTGTGACACACCAGCCCACGTGCACACACAGATTTAGTTAGTTCTCCATCATGTGTTCATCCTCTCAATAGCCTTGAGAGCTGTTCTATGTACACAGCTAACAGGGGCAATGAGATTCAAGTTCCTTTTCAAACCTGGGTTTACAAAACATGTCTTCATTCTTTCTTTTGGCTACACTGTGAAGCTTGTGGGATCTTCGTTCCTTGACCAGGGATCAAACTTGCACTCCCCCCATGGGAAGCGCAGAGCTGTAACCACTGGACTGTCAGGGAAGTCCCCCACACTGTCTTTGTTCTTTGTCTACTGCAAAGCTCTGAACTGCATTGGGCAGGCCCCTAGTAAGACTTCCTCTGCCTCCCAGGAAGCTGGGTACAGGGCATGGGACTGAAGTCTAGATGGCAGGATGTGAGCAGAAGCGATGCCACCTCCAGACTGTAAAAGGCTGGGGCATTGCTTCCCTGGATGTGGATGTCTGTCCTTCTCCCACCGGCCGGGAAAGGTCATGAACTGGGGCGGCCCCTCCGGACCCTGAGATGAGAGCCAGGCAATGAGATGAGCAGCCCTGGATGACCCTGAACTACTGCTGGGAAACTTGTTGAAGTGACTGTTTCAGAGCTGTTGATTACAGCAGCTCAGCCTCTGTCCTAACTGAAACACTTTAAATATATGCCCTTTAAAATTTATGTCAGGGGAGCACACCTTCAAACTATGTAAAGTGTCACACATACCTCAGGAGAAGCGTGAGAGGCGAAAAAATCTTCCTCCTTTGGTGGCAGGGACGAGGGAGGGACCACACAGCTGTCGAGCCACAGCTGGAACAGAACACACGCACCGCTCAGCGCCTGGCCTGCCTCTGAGGGTTTCTTTAACGCAGCTCCCTGCCTTTCTAGAGCCTGTCTGCTAAAGGTTCGTACTTCCCATCATTATACAGTCAGGGCCCCTGAGCGCGCTTTAGCAGTGCATCGATCCACTAACCTGTGCTGCCAGGCCCTGTGGAAGGCAGAAGGCGGTTCCCCAAGCCATCTCTGAAAAGGGGAGATCAGGACTTCACGTTGGGGTGTACGTTCCACAGCACCGCCAGTCGCCATGGCGGTGGGCTGTGGAGTCCATGTTTGTGAATTCACCTACTCTGCAGTTGACCTGTGACCCCAGGTCTTTGCCAGCCTGCCTGGACACGTGCAGAGCAGCAGAGAATGCGTCCCCCGAGGTGCGACGCTCGGGTCCCTGCTTCAGCTTCTGCTGCAAGCACGGGTGCTTTTTACGGCCTGCTGGCTGACATACTTTCCACGTTTCTGTGCTTTTTGTTGGTATCCGTCACTTACGACGGCCCCAGTCTCAGTGCTGAGTGCCACCTCGCAGAACTAAGCACAGAGATGCAGTTAGACGAGCTTCACTCAGCTCACGCCACAGTGCCCTTGGCCACGGGCTCAGAGTCAACCTGTCAACAACGCGCACTGAAGAAGACGTCTCTATTTTTTTAAGGGATTTTTTTTTTTTTTTTTAGTGCAGACCATTTTTAAAGTCTTCATTTAATCTGATACAATATTGCTTCTGTTTCATGTTTTGGTCAAGGAACGGGGGATCTTAGCTCCCCAATCAGGGATTGAACCCGTGCCCCCCACCACAACGGAAGGTGAAGTCTCAATCAATGGAAGTGAAGGGAAAGTCACCCAGTCATGTCCGACTCTTTGCAACCCCATGGACTATACAGTCCATGGAATTCTCCAGGCCAGAATACTGGAGTGGGTAGCCATCCCTTCTCCAGGGGATCCTCCCAATCCAGGGATCAAACCCAGGTCTCCCGCATTGCAGGCGGAATCTTTACCAGCTGAGTCACAAGGGAAGCTCGACAGAGTGGTAATAATTAAGAATGATACCCACATTTCTGACTTAGGTAACTTGGCAGATGATGATGATGCCAATTATTAGAGCTAGGAAATACTGGAGAGGGAGCGTGATGTAAGGGAAGATGATGAACGTATATATTTAGTCATAATATAAAAACGTAAAGTCATATGATACAGTTAGCTCTTTTTTTATAAATATTTGTTATACCGTGAACATGTAATTCTTATAATGTTAACAACCTTTAAACTTTTCACTTCATGCATTATTTTCTTCCTAAGTCTATTGGCACATTTTTATTATTAGAAATAGATACAAAGACCAATGGGAAGCCAGGGAATTCCCTGAAAGAGGTGTCCTCAAACCAAAAGTATGTAAAAGGAGGTCAGCGCTGAGCAGCTGACAAATAAAAGCGATGCTGCTGGATTGTCGTGTAGCGCTCATGGCAATGTTTTTTTGAGCAGGATGGTGAATAATGACAACCCGCTCCGTGCTGTTTCCTTGTAAGAGAATCTGGCCAGGAAGTTTCGTGGTTTGGGGTATGCGGGACCTCTACCGAAAGGAACGATCCTGGGATGGAGACCCGCCCCCATGCTTACGTCAGTGCCGTGCTTCCGGGTGGCCTGGGAGGCCAGCCCCTTGATCCTCTCCCTGTAGAGCTGGGCGGCACGGCTGTTGTACTTGGCGTTGGTGTCGCTGGTGTCACACCCGTGCTGATGGAAGAAGGAAGACTGCGGAGGAAAGGGCACGGGTTAACGGCAGGGCTGCGCTCAGTCCAGCAGGGTGACCAGAACCAGGACCGCACGCCTTGAAGGGCCTTTGTGAAAATACTAGTGAAAACCAAACAGTTTAAACCGTGAAAGACTTTCATGAAAGTTTTCCTTGTAGAAGGAGTAATGCCTTCCATAGACGTTACAATGATATTCTGGTAAAAGTAGACGTGAGATGTGCCTCCCAGAACAAGATAACTGGGCCCTCACTGCCCCACTAGAGCACCTCCATCGTCCTGAACGTTATCTGAGTGGACGCTTTCGACTCAGGACTACGTCTAACTTGAGCGATCGACCTTAGCTTAGAGTTCGACTAAATTGGAACCTTCTTTTCTTTGCATCTATACGGAGGTGATTTATTTATGTGTTTAGGGTCTGCCGCGTGACTTATGGGATCCCAGATCCCCAAACAAGGACTGAACCTGGGCCATAGCAGAAAGAACCTGGAATCCCAACCAGGAGGCCACCACAGGGGCTCCCTAAGTTGGAATGTCTGACAAACGAGTTACATAAGAGCCAAGCTAACCCTCTCCTTTGTTGAGCACCATTTCCTCATCAGTGGAGACCACAGGACAGGCAAGGGACTGAAGCAGGTTCTTAGAGGACTCTGCTTGCAGCGCCTCTGAAGCATCTCTGTATAGACATGAATTAAAGTATTCACAGCTTAATTAAAGCAGGTGTTTAAAAGCCTATGTGAGTGATCCTTTTGTGAATTCAGCAGGACAAATAATGGTAAGGGCACCCACACGCACCGGGTCCCATCTAAGTTGTTGGTGGGCACCATCGCATCAAACCCTCATGGCCACACTCTCAGACAATTCCTGTTTATAGGCGAGCCAGAAGCCAAGAGGTCCAAGCTGCCCAGAGTCACACAGACTGGCGAGGGGCCAAGCCGGCATTCAGACCCAAGCTTCTGCTTGAGCCGAGCGACCACTGGCTAACCTGCCCCCTCCACTCCCCCACATCAGCTGGCTGAGACAGGAAACTGCTCTCTGGAGCTGGGTGGGGACCTTCCAACTTAGGGAGGTTTAGAAATAAGGACAGAGACTATCGAACCCACAGTATTAAGGTGAAGAACAAGTCTGTGGATATAATGAACATGGGCATGGTTTTCTAATCACATGCTTGAAATACTGAAGGCTTCCATTCTCAACAGGGGAATGTTTCTTGGAAAGTGAAAAGAAAAAAAACTTAGTTTCTACTTTGTAGCCTTCCAAAGATCACCCCTGATCACCCCTACTGGTCAAAAACCATAGTCCTTGGTATTTAGTTTCTCTCACTAGGGAAAATTAAATCCAATTTAAATTTAAAACAAGCTAATTGATGAATTTAAATTTCATTTTTCTGCTTAGGGAACAGTAATAAAAAAAAAGGCCAAGACACTGATCCAAAGGAAACTGGTATTTTGAAAATTATTCTTTTAGATTTACTATTTTAATTTTGAATATTTAATTGAAGCTCGATATAAATTTTACTTGAAATGGATACCAATTTGGTTTCTAATACTTTGAGTATTTATTTTTATTTATTTACTTGGCTGCACCTGGTCTTAGTTGCAGCACACGGGAGCTTCACTGGGGCATGTGGGATCTAGTTCCCTGACCCGTGATCAAACCTGGGACCCCCAGCATTAGGAGTGAGGAGTCTTAGCCACTGGACCACCAGGGAAGTCCCTTTCTAAAAAAAAAAATACATATACATTTATTTTTATTTATTGATTTCTAATACTTTGAACATTTAATGGTATGTCTCAGGGAATTCTACTTACTCAACCTATATCATCTTGGCATACTGCTATAAACAAATAATGGCATTTTATATAAAGGGAGATTTTGCTGGCTAGATTTATAAGGCTGCCAGTTTAGTGTGTTAGAAATCAGATATATTGAATTTGTAAATGAAGTTTAAAATGTTTGAGGATCCTTAGCTAGGTTTGTAAATGGGGTTAAGGAAATTTGCCCTTTTATTATAAATTAATTGAACACTTCAAAAGCTACTTTTACAGAGACATTACTAAGTTTATAAATTGATACAAGATTTTTATACACTATATTTGAAGATTTGGAAAATGGCTTTTTTAATTTGTAGATTTAATAAATAAAACTGAAATGAAAGAAGCTTGAAACATTCCATCTGAGTACAAAAGACACCCTCAGATATTAAAGAACTGTATTATCATGGAGAAGCCTCCCAGCCCCTCTACGTCATCACCTCCTGCTTTCCTTTTCTTCTTCATTTGCTTCTTTACTTGCTCTCTGTCTCTGCCAGTAAGGGAGGCGTCTCAGTCCTCTTGTCCATCACTTTATCCGAGCCCAGGGCTTCACGTTTATCAGGTTCCTAACAGATTTCTGGATAAACAAGCCATCTGGGTCATCCCGCCATAAGCCCACCATGTCCCCGCTGTCCAGCAGAGCCTCCTGAACTCTTACGTGCAAACGCTGAACTTCTTTACGAGCGCAACACACACATGTACAAGAAGAAAATGAGAAATCTGACAGTGAACTTACTGCATTAGCATTTCCTCCAACTTGCATGCATCGCAATTGAAACCAAGACCAGTTAGAATCCAACTCTGTAGATCTAAATGGAAAAAAAATATTTTGAAACGTTAACACTGTTCCTCCCCAGAATCAAGCCACCCGACTCTTGAGGATAAGATTTCCTCAGTCTGCAGGATCCTCAAGAAGTCTGTCTCCGTAACAGTGACACATGCTTCTGGGATGCTGGGGCTCCTGGTTGAATGTCAGTTGGTACAAGCTGCTCCTGCACCCTCTCACCCCTCTCAGAGGCCAAGGCTCCGAAAAGAGATAGACTGTTTGGAGTTTTTCCAGGCCAGCTATTGATTTGTTCAGTTTGACCACTAACAGCAGCCTGGAGGATGCTCACAGTCTTATCAAGTGGAAGGGACCCACTCAACATCACCACCACCAGTCAGTCAGTTCAGTCGCTCAGTCGTGTCCTACTCTCTGCGACCCCAAAACCGCAGCACACCAGGCCTTCCTGTCCAACACCAACTCCCGGAGTCCACCCAAACCCATGTCCATCGAGTTGGTGATGCCATCCAACCATCTCATCCTCTGTCGTTCCCTTCTCCTCCTGCCCTCATTCTTTGCCAGGATCAAGGTCTTTTCCAGTGAGTCAACTCTTCTCATGAGGTGGCCAAAGTATTGGAGCTTCAGCTTCAACATCAGTCCTTCCAATGAACACCCAGGACTGATCTCCTTTAGGATGGACTGGTTGGATCTCCTTGTAGTCCAAGGGACTCTCAAGAGTCTTCTCCAACACAACAGTTCAAAAGCATCAATTCTTCGACTACCATCAGGGAGGGGAGAAAACCCAGGATTTAATGTTGCTGAAGTGAACACTGTGTGCCTCCTATCACCACTGTACCTTGTACCCTACTTGTTTATAATCTAAGAGCAAGGTAAAAGCAGTAACTATAGTCCCTAACTATAAAAATTTACCAAGTGATCACTCTAGACAATCTTAGGAATCTTTCTATTGAATCCATAGACATGAGCAAAAAACAAGGCTGTCCCTACATTCAACACTAGCGTTTCCCACACTAACTGGTAACGAACACGGACATTTTGAAATGGGTATAAGTTGAACCTCCATCCTTTACTAAACGGGCAAGGTAGAAAGAAAAGAAGCTCCACAGTCATCAAAAAATATCCTTTTTACACTGCCTTTCCTGTTTCTCTTATTTCGCTGCCTATTGGTATTGTTTAACTTTTGTAAATGTTAGGACATTATTTTGAAGCCAATAGCTACCTTAAGATCAATACTAATACATATTATTATTAAATATACATAGGACAAACTGACTTCATGGTAATATATAAAAAGTAAAAAATTAAGCCCTACTTTATAAGAAACAGATTTCTTAAAAAGACAAAAAAAAAAATCTTTCTCTGGAATCTGAATACCAAGCAAGGTGATTCAATTATGTATATTGTTCTGAAATTCTTTCTCTGAAAGATCTTGCTTAGTAATCACATTTTCATGAATTCCCCTAGGTTGAGTTAGGTGCCATCCCACCTCTTGGGACGCAAGGTGGCAGTCAACAGCACAATCTCTGGAGGGAGCTTTAAAGTACAAATCTCTACTCTGTCATTACAAGCTGTATGGCCTTGGAGAAATTACTTAACCTCTCTGCATGTTACTTTCATCATCTGTAAAGTAGGGATAATTATAGTACTATCTATTTCAGTCTTATAGAAATTAAATAAGCTAATATTGGAAAGGTGCTCAGCTCATGGTCAATACCATATGGCTAAGTTTCTCACCACCACCACCACCAGCACTACCATCACCACCATCATCACCATCACCATCACCACCATCATCACAATCACCACCATCACACCATCATCACCATCAGCACCATCATCACAATCACCACCATCACACCATCATCACCATCAGCACCATCATCACAATCACCACCACCGCCATCACCACCGCCAACACCGTCACCACCAGCACTACCATCACCATCACCGCCATCACCACCATCACCACCATCATCACCATCACCATCACCATCACCATCACCATCACCACCATCATCACAATCACCACCAGCACTACCATCACCGCCATCATCACCACCACCACCATCACCATCACCACCATCACTGCCATCACCACCACCGCCATCACCACCGCCAACACCGTCACCACCAGCACTACCATCACCATCACCGCCATCACCATCATCACTACCATCACCACCATCACCACCATCATCACTGTGGTGACTCTGTCACACTGTTTTAAGCAGCAAGCTCCAGAGGACAGGAACACCTCATATTTTTCTCTCAACTCCGAGCACAGGCACATAATAGGTACCTCGCTTTAAATATTTTTAAAAGTTCTAAAATTGAGGCTATATGTACTCAGATTTGCTAACCTGCCTCACAATTTTTAATCATAAACTACCTTTAAAAAAACACCAAGCATTTCATTCTTTTATACAAAGGTATTTGTATTTTACTTATATATTTTTGGTTGTACCCCATAGCATGTGGGATCTTAGTTCCTGGACCAGGGACCAAACCCGCTCCCAGTGCCCAGGAAACTCAGAGTTTTAAACCACTGAACCACCAGGGCAGTCCCCAAGCCAAATCTCTCTCTCTATATATATATTTCTTAGAAATGAAAATAAGAACTGATTGTGCTTAAACTGACGTGACAGAGATTTTCTCTGCTAACATTGGAATTTCAAACTAAAAGGTTGATGATCCTGGACTCTGAATATAGTCAACCTTAAGAGGCCACTCGAACTGCTGCTCAGTTCCCATTCCTACAGGAGGAGGTGACTCCTTGCAGGTTGTGTCTCACCTTTAATTTAGATTAAGAGAAGAGGAAAAGGCAAGAGTCTGTGACAGTGCTGAGAAAAAGTAAAGAAAGGAAAGCAGGAGAAGTTGGAGAATTAGCATCACTTTAACAAAATAGCTTCCATTAACAAATCAGGTCAATGAAAACACAGGTTTCCCACAACTTCTGCAATTCTTATATGTCAAGACATAACTGCCTTAAAAACTGCATGGATCAGCTTCACTGATGGATGCTGTAGTCAGTATTTTTTTTGGTAAGTAGAGCATTTAAATAGATTTCAGAAACTTATGAAATCAGAACGAATCTCACAAATAAACATGACAAAGTTATCATGTAATCAGAGAATTTAAGGGGAGTAAATTACACCATAACTAGTAATCTAGACTCTCACAGACAGGCAGCCACTTGTTTATGACTGGCTTGATGGGCTAATTCAAGGTCATGAGAGGTGCTGCCTTTCTAAGCTAGCATCATAAAAAGGTTCTCCTCTTGTGTCCACTAAGCCGGCACCCAGATAATTCTGATCTGATCACTGTCAACAAGCTGGCGGCTTGCCACCTGCCAGGATCCCTGCGAGTTCATTTGCTCACTCCTCCCAAAGCCCTAGGAAGAGTATAAGCCTTCTGTCTCCACTTCCAAGGGAAGGAGACGGAGACAGAGAGGTAAGGAGCACACCCAGAGCGAGTGGGATGGCAGCAGGATTCAGACCCCCAGCAGCCAAGCTCCCGCGTCCTCACTCTCAGGGCCCACCCAGCCCTGCCTCGTGAACCTCAGGGGTGCCCACTGCGCCCAGGTCCACGTCACTCTTCCCCTCCCAAGTGCACCCCTCATGGGCCTCAGGAGTATAAAGTTTCAGCTCCCTGCTGGCAGTCAGTCAAGACCCTGCCAAGGTCATGCAGACCTTCCCCTCTGAATCTCACATCTCCTCATTTTCCTATGCATTAAAAACTAGCTCCCAGACACTCCACTTTTCCCCCATCTCTACACCTTTTCTTCTGTTTATTTGTTTGACTGCTACGGGTCTTAGTTGCCGTGGCGGCAGGGGTGGTTTAGACGCTAACTCTGGCGACCCCGTGGACTGCAGCCAGTCAGGCTCTCCTGTCCATGGGATTCCCCAGGCAAGAGTGCTGCAGTGGGCTGCCATTTCCCTTCTCCAGGGGATCTTCCCGACCCAGGGATCGACCCACGTGTCCTGCATTGCAGGCTGATTCTTTACCGCTGAGCCACCAGGGAAGCCTCTTAGCTGTGACCTGTGGGGTCCAGTTCCCCGACCAGGGGTTGAACCTGGGCCCCTGCACTGGGAGCACAGAGGCTTAGCCGCTGGACCCCCAGGGAAGCCCCTCTAGACTTCTTCTTGCTGTCTGAGTGCTGCCCTCCTTGTCTTTCCATTATCAAAATCACAGCAGGCCTTTGAAGTTCGCTGCGACTGCTACCTTCTGTTTAAACTTTGCCTAATTCTCCAAGCAGAAGGAGACAGTGCTGTTTCTATCAGGGCTCTGTACAGACTACTTTACTATTTACGTTGTATCTGTACCCCCAGCCCAACAATGGTGATTAAGGTTGAGGAGACCTCTCAGGGCTTGTGAGACACTGGTGAACAAGAAGCAAGGTCAGAGAGGAGCTGGGGAGACTTGGTGCCACGGCCCGGGGGGGGGGGCCGGGGGCGGGGGGGGGGGGGGGGGGGGGGGCGGGGCCAGACTGACAGGTCCATCCTGCCCGCGCGCCCCCGCAAATGCCTAACCTCCCTTTCCCTTTTTGCTTGGCAAAAGCCAGAGTTCATGATTTTTTCCTTTGCAAACGTATTGACTTGAAATTCTAAAAAAAACCAAAGCAAAATATAGGTCTGATAAAAGAAACATCCCACCCATGCCAAACTGTTACTATGTTCATGAGGAGGAAACGGGACTTTGTGTGTGTGTGTGTGGGGGGGAACTTTGTGAGTGTGTGTGTGTGTGTGTGTGTGTGTGTGTGTGTGTGTGCGCGCGCGCGAGCACATGTGATGTGTGGCCGGCTCGCAGGGGGAGAGAAAGAAGAGGGAAGGCAGTTCTAGAGGAGGGACTTCCACTTCCTACTTTAAGACTGTTTGGATTCTTTTTTCCAATGAACTAACGTTTGTAATTTTTTTTTCTTTTTTAATCAACGAAAAATGTTTAAAGAGTAGCCTTCCATCTCTGGGAAAAAAAAAAAATCCTTAATTACTCTTATCATCCTTGACTTTCTCCTGCCCAAATCCTCGACTGCTGCCCTCAGGTTATATGTACAGAGATTTTTTATTTTTCCTTAATGGCTGGTTTTGAATCATGGACAAGCATCGTGATTCATCCGGTTACATTTGTCTAACTTTTCCAAGGGTGGTGATTAAAACTGCAACAGCCCAAACAGACCCTGCTGGCCAGCCTCGGCCGGCTCTCATCGGCCCTTCCCTCAGCGGGGGACGCGTCGGCAAGCCCCCGGCTCCCCGGGATGGCGTAGACTGGCAGTGTGCTGTGTGGGGAAGGGAAGGCCGCCTGGGGACGGGCCGAGCGGACGGGAAGCCGGCCGACGGCACACAGGGTCTGGGCATCCGGGGCAGAGCGGGTCGCCGCGTGTTACCTGGTGACAGTCCACCTGGGGGGAAAAGGAAGCGCAGATAAACCTGCCCTGGCAACCACATCCCTCCACATTTGAAAAAGACGCGAGAACCGGAGAGTGTGTTAAAAATATCCTGCATCGAAGGAAAAAGACAAGGCGGGAAGCTGACAGATGCCCTGAAAGTAGTAAGAACACAGGAGAATTCCCTGCCCCAAATCACTGCCTATGGAGTTAAACGGCTATAGTATTTAACCCATTCTGCCTTTATAAACTGATTTCTGAGAAAAATAATTCATGAAAGCACATAAAGTTTTTTAGGTTAGTATAGTTTAAAGATTATAATATTAATAGATTACTCCACCGGAACAAATACTCTTTGTGGTAATCACGTTGTAGGATCAATGTATTCCTTAAGTCATAACAGGAAGGGAAACAGGTGAACTGTTCCCAAATCCTAAAGGAAATCAACCCTGAATACTCATTGGAAAGACTGATGCTGAAGCTGAAACTCCAATACTTTGGCCACCTGATGCAAAGAACTGACTCATTGGAAAAGACCCTGATCCTGGGAAAGACTGAAGGCAGGAGGAGAAGGGGACGACAGAGGATGAGATGGTTGGATGGCATCACCCACTCGACGGACATGAGTTTGAGTAAACTCCAGGAGTTGGTGATGGACAGGGAGGCCTGATGTGCTGCAGTCCACGGGGTCACAAAGACTTGGACATGACTTAGCATCTGAACAACGGCAACAAAGGAAAAGGAAATAGTGCCTCAGACCCTAGATTCTGACTGTGTCTTCAACACCACTGCCTCAGCTCTCAGGCCAGGCTCCACAGAATAGCAACGGAATAGAAAATTACTCATTTTCCCAGTTTACTCAGTTACCGTTAGCCTTAAATCTCCTTGACTCAACCAACCTCTCATGTCACTTGATGGCAAAGCAAACGCAAAGGAAAAGGGGAGAGAGACCCATGGAACGTTGCACACTCCCCGCCCCCAGGAGAGAGGCCCCCTTACCGGATGAAACTCAGGTGGACGCCCAGTGACCGGTGGCCCCCTGAGCAGTCAATGCAGAGGAATACCCCGTAGGTGACGCTGGCCCAGCTGGGGTTCTTGGCACCGCAGTCAAAGCACACCTGGAAGAGGAGTTCAGAACTCAGCCGCCAACCGATTCTGATTTTCCAGACGAGCCGTCGTATAGGACAACACAGAGTTTGGCTTGAAAGCTGCTTGAGCCTCACAGTTTAAACCGATTATTAGAGGGAACTCCCTGGTGGTCCCGTGATAAGGACCACTGCTGGGGCCCAGGTTCAAGCCCTGGTCAAGGAACTAAGACCCCACAAGCGGTGCGGTACAGCCAAAGATAAAGAAATAAATAAACTGGCTATTAGAAAATATCTCACCTCGATTTTTTTTAAAACCTCAAATTTCTACTTCGTTTATATGATATTATTATATTACACACATTACATATTAATATAAATATTATTATATATTAATATAAATATTAATACAGTGCATTAATTACATAATAAATGACATATTATTGTATATCTATTATAACACTTCCCCTGTGCTCAGTGGTAAAGCATCCACCTGTAGTGCAGGAGATGCAGGAGACACGAATTCCACCCCTGGGTCGGGAGGATCCCCTGCAGGAGGAAATGGCAACCCACTTCAGTATTTCTTGCTGGGAAAATCCCATGGACAGAGGAGCCTGGCAGACTACGGTCCATTGGGTCACAAAGAGTCGAAGCACACATACAGGTTATTATAACACTAGGCGGTGCGTGTAGTGAGGTAAACTCAGGTGTGTTTATCGTCTCAAATATGATGCATGAAGCATCAGCAGGGCTCCTCCTCTGGCACGGGAACAGACACCAGACAGGGATGTCCTGCTGGAAACGCCCACGGCCTTACGGTCCCCTGGGCGGTGGCTCTCCACTGGACGGCAGCTGTTCATGCGTGTTACTCGTGTTTCTTTCCTCCTCAGCCAGAGGAGGCAGAGAGCGTAGTAGACAGACTCCAAGAAGCCCCTGGGATCCTGCCTTCCTGGTCCTAAGTGAAGTGAAGTCGCCCAGTTATGTCCGACTCTTTGCGACCCCATGGACTGTAGCCCACCAGGCTCCTCCATCCATGGAATTTTCTAGGCAAGAGTACTGGAGTGGGTTGCCATTTCCTTCTAGGGGGTGGGGGTGAGGGTCAGGCTTCCCTTGTGGCTCAGCTGGTAAGGAATCCACCTGCAATGTGGGAGACCTGGGTTCGACCCCAGGGAAGATCCCCTGGAGAAGGGAAAGGCTACCCACTCTGGCCTGGAGAATTCCATGGACTATACAGGGTCGCAAAGAGACGGACACGACCGAGCAACTTTCACTTCACTAGGGGATCTTCCCGACCCAAGGATCGAACCCGGGTCTCTCACATTGCGGGCAGAGGCTTTACCGTCTGCGCCACCAGGGAATCCCAAATCCTGGTCCTAAACCCTCATGTAATCCCTACCCTCACTCTGCCCAGGAGACTTGTGTGCCGGTGTGTCATTTCCGGGTTCCGTCCTAAAAGGCCCTGCGGCATCCTTTCTCTCTCTGGCTCCCTCTCCCCTGGATCGCTGGCTCTGGGGGACACCAGCTGCCACGTCCGGAGGACACAGGGCAGCCTAGTGGAGGGACCCACGTGGGGAGGAACCGAGGCCTTCAGTCCGACAGCCAGTGGGAAGCGGAGGCCGGCTGACCGCGGGGTGGGCGGGCTTGGGGTAGGAGCCCCAGCCTTCAGCGGCTGCAGCCTCAGGAGAGACCCTGAACCCGCCAGCCTCAAGTCAGCATTCTTCGTCTGATAACAGGAGCACAGACGCAGTGCTTGTCACGGAAATTAATGCTACTGATTAATTAGAGTTGCAAGGACAGGACTGCTAAGGATTCCACTAACAACAGAATTGTTTTCCAGGAGAGAAAAAAAGAAACCTGTATTTTCGCCAGCTGAGCCCCTCTCCCCCAGATTCCTGGCCCTCAAAACCTGTGTGAGACAAGCTGTGTTTATTGTTTAAGATGCTGAGTTCTGCAACGGATACTGATACGGAGTATCGCCGCGGGCCGCTGTGTCCTTCACGACCTCTGCCCCCTCCACTCTCGCAGCGATGCCCACGGAGCACGCCCCCTCCTGCACAGAGCGTGCCTGGCACTCCCACGAGCCCTGGGGACCCTTCCCCGTAATCAGCACAGAGCCCAGATGTGGTGAGAGCTCAATAAATGTTGTCCGTGTATTTTTTTTATCTCCCACAGAGCCTGAAAGATAGTGACGTACCCACACTAAGCATTCAGTAAATATACAAATGAACAATTTGTAAAAAATATCGCCAGCTCAAAAATTATCACCAGCCCCCTCAGCACTGACTGGAGTCAAACATTCTTCATCTAATAAGACATAAAAGTATTCTAAAATACACAGTGCTTGTCATGGAATTAATATTTGTAATGAATTCAAACCAGAACAAAAGAGCAGTAAAAATTCCACGAATAGGACGTTTCTTAAAAAAGCTCCCAAATTTCAGATATGCTTTTCAGGCAGAGCCCGCTCTGTGAAGGTTGTTTCAGCTCTAACCATGAAGAGAGATCTGGCTTCCGTGAAAACACACGTGGATTTTCCAAAGCCCTTCAGGGTGACAGGTTCACGTGAAGCCCATGAGAACAGTGGCGGAGGGGTGACAGTTGACATGAGAGACGCCGGTCATTCACTTCGGTGTTTGTTGACGCCCTGCCGTATGCCGACACCGTGGCACGGCCTGAGGTATTAAGAAGCGGATGGCGGAACCGACTCCACACACTTGCCGAGTCCCTCCCCTTCCTCGCGACAGGCCACCAATGGAGGAGAAATGCACGCACGTTTAGCCGCTTCAGTCGTGTCCGACTCTGCGATCCCCTGGACTGGAGCCCGCCAGGCTCTTCTGTCCATGGGGATTCTCCCGGCAGGAATACTAGAGTGGGTTGCCAGGCCCTCCTCCAGGGGATCTTCCCGACCCAGGGATCAAACTCAAGTCTCCTGTGTCTCCAGCACTGGCAGGAGGATTCCTTACCACTAGGCCCACCTGGGACATGAAAATGAAGACGCCCCGGGGTAATAGGCATTAGAGTAAGGAATGCCCTCTAGTGGGCTGCCACACAGTGGGACCGACTCTGCCAAAGGTGCCATCCCCCTGCAAGAGGCCGCTGTAATTCCTCATTCACTCTGCCAACAGCTGCCACTATCGGGAAGCCCCTGGCACACGTGGAGTGACGAACAAAGGTGGCCTGGGAAGCCTCCGCCTGAAGGGAGCTCACAGTAATCTAGCAGTCCTAGCAGGGAAGACAATGCTAGTTATGATGCTGAACCTCAGTAAGCAAGGATAGGATGCAAAGTTTTCTAGACAAGGTCCAGGTGGCATCTGGGACATCAAGAATAGAGTCTAAAAGGGCAGTAAGTGGCCAAAGCCTGTACAGGAAGTGGCCCTATGCAGGGAGATGACCCAGAGGCTGGGAGCACACAGCCAAGAGCTGGCAAGTCCGAGAATCACTCCCGAGGTGGTCGCAAGGCTGGCTGTGAAAAGACAGCATCAGGGTTTCTAACAAGTGGCCTCAGCATCTTCCTGACCCACCAACTAAGGATGAAGCTCCACGGGAGCTGGGGCCTTGCTCGCCTGAGCTGAGCTCTGAGCGCTGAGCCTGATACAAGGTTTTAAGTTTAGTCGCTCAGTCGTGTCCGACTCTTTGCGACCCCCTGGACTGTAGCCTACCAGAATCCTCCATTCATGGGATTTTCCAGGCAAGAGAACCGGAGTGGGTTGCAATTTCCTTCTACCAGAGGATCTTCCCAACCCAGGGATCGAACCCGGGTCTCCCATTTTGTAGGCAGACGCTCTACCATCTGAGCCACCAGGGACGTCAACTCAAGGGCTGCAGACACAGGTGGTCGAAGAGCTCCTGAGCCCAGACTGTGACCTGTGGAGGCTGAGGTCAGAGGGCAGCTAGAAATCCCAGCCTGGCTCTCACAAGCGCTGCCTTGGTTCTCCTGCTGGAACGGGGACTCCTCTGTGCTTTGATATGCAGCCCTAAACCAAAATGCCAAAAAATCGGTGCTTCTGAACTGTGGTGTTGGAGAAAACTCTTGAGAGTCCTTTGGACAGCAAGGAGATCAGACCGGTCAATCCTAAAGGAAATCAACCCTGAATATTCATTGGAAGGACTGATGCTGAAGCTGAAACGCCAATACTTTGGCCACCTGATGCAAAGAGCCAACTCATTGGAAAAGACCCTGATGCTGGGAAAGACTGAAGGCAGGAGGAGACGGGGACAACAGGATGAGACAGTTGGATGGCATTACTGACTCAATGGACATGAATTTGAGCAAACTCTGGGAGATGATGGAGGACGGGGAAGCCTGGAGTGCTGCAATCCATGGGGTCATAAAGAGTTGGACATGGCTTAGTGACTGAACAACAATGACAAACCAAAGTGGAGATATGGTTTTCTAAGCAAAATATCAGCTCTTATGGTAATAAAAATAATTTTGGACTAGCAGTTTGTTTTGCCTTGTGTGAGAATAATAATTACTATAGAAATCACAGCTAATATGTTCCATGCCAGGCATTGTTGCTTGTCAATGAAATCTTTCTAAAAGTGCCGTATAAGAAGGCACTTTTCTTATCCCCATCAGGGCCAGCTTCTGGGCGTGTACGTGACCCATGCATTCACGCACACGGGGCCCTGCATGGCACACAGAAGGGCCCGTGAGTGGTTGATGCTCTGCTGTGCCATCCTGAAATTCTTAATACTTTTCCAGCAAGAGCCCTGCATGTTCACTTTGCATGTTTCAAGTTCCCTGCAAAGTTTATAAAGCCAGTCTTCATGCCCATGTTAGAGGAAACTAAGGAAATATGAAGTGAAGGGTCATAGCTAGGAAGTAGTATCACAGGGATGGGACCCCAGACAGGCAGTCTGCCCTCGAGCACACTCCTCACCCCTTCACTGCGCTGCCTCTCTCCAGGCCAGGTGGCCCTTGATCTGTCCTCTAGACACAGGACCACTAGCTCCAAAAAGGCAGCAACCTGTCCCTTTTCCCACTGGCACATCCTGAGTGCTTTGCAGTGCCCGGCACGCCGCAGGCGCTTAACTGGCATTTGCTGAATGAATAACTCAAACAATCAATGTAACATCAAGGAACAGCTGAGAAGGGAAGGATTCCACAAACTAGAAAAACTGACCCTTTGAGTTAAACCTTTGATCCAGAGCAAATACTCACCATACACAGAGAGGGAGAAGTTGGACACCGCATTCTAAAAATAAACCAAAGTGTTTTTAAGTACCTTTCCTGGGTCATGTGTCTTAGAGCTCTTTTTAACCTTCTCATTTTAAAAATGCTTATTAATTCCTCCACATCATTACAACTAGTTTCCATCTTTGCTTAGGTAATGATAATTAGTTTTCATCTTTGCTTAGGTAATGGTTTATTGTGTGTGTGTGCATGCTAAGTAGCTTCAGTTGTGTTCAACTCTGTGCAACCCGATGGACTGTGGCCCACCAGACTCCTCTGTTCATAGGATTCTCCAGGCAAGAACACTGGAATCGGTTGCCATGCCCTGCCCTCCTCCAGGGGATCTTCCTGACCCAAGGATGGAAACTGCGTCTTTTACATCTTCTCCATTGGCGGGCAGTTCTTTAGCACTAGCGCCACCTGGAAAGCCCAGTGGGTTATTCTCTTTGCGACTCCATGGACTTAGACAGTCCATGGAATTCTCCAGGCCAGAATGCTAGAGTGGCTAGCCTTTCCCTTCTCCAGGGGATCTTCCCAACCCAGGGATCGAACCCAGGTCTCCCGCATTGCAGGTGGATTCTTTACCAGCTGAGCCACAAGAGAAGCCCTGTGGTTTATTCCTAACACTCAAACAAATAAAAAGTCTTAGTCAAGGAATGTAGCACCATACTGTGGAACACTACCATAAACTATTTTTGCTCAATGGTTTTATTAATCCTACTACAGAATATAAATTTACAGGTGTGTTGTTCATAATTAAAATTATAATAACAAAAATAGCTGATATGTATCAATGGCCAGTATATAGGTACAACTCTAAGTGTTTTTCTTGGATTTTCTCATTTAATCCTCACAATAACTCTCTGAATTAGACCCGGCTCATGCCCCATTTTCAGATGAGGAAAATAAGGCACAAAGTGGTCAAGTAATCTGCCCAAAGTGACGGGAAGTCACGGGGTCTGGACAACAATTTATAGGCAAGCCCACACATGTCCTTCAAAAGCGTTCTTGGTATAAAGACACTGACTTCTTATTTAAAAGGGGCACCTTCCTGTTGATGAGTTCAGTCAGTGAGAACATGTGTTGTGTTTCTGAGATAATAAAATACAATATGGTTTCTACACTGCTAACTCTAGATCCTTATTTAGTTTACAGCAACCACTCTTTATAAACAGATTCACGAAAATTTGGAAATCAAGAATACAGCAAAGAAATCGGCACTGGAGAACTCCTGGAACCTTTCTCCTCCGGTCTTTCTTACATTCATCAGATGGCACCTCCAATAAACGGCTTCCTTTTGTACTTCTCTTAGACTGTAAAAATACTGGCTACCCTCCACCTAGACTGAAAGACATCAACATGCTGTAAAACTCTGGGACTTTCTGTGCCATCACATCATGGCTCATGACCATGCTGGTTAACAGCTGTTCACTTTGGAGGTGGCAGTGGGGGCCAGGCAGAACAGTCACGGAGAAGAGGGGAGAGTCCATGCTGACATGACCGCCCTTTGCACTGGCCAGGTTCCACGCCAACCTGTGATCCTCATTGAGGGCGTCACTTTAGCCTGATGTGTCATCCCATCTCTAGCCAGTCACAAAGAGTGCTAAGAGTCGTAGGGGTGGGAAATGGCCCCTGATGAAGAAAAAAAGGAAAACCCCAATCTCCAAGGAGATCCAAAAGGAAGGAAGGGAAAGGGTCTGTGCTGGGCTTTCTTAGCAAGAGTTGAGAGTTCCAAGTCACTTAGCAGCAACTACTTAGCAGCTTCATCAGACACGGAGATTGAGGCTGCCACCAAAGGACACAGGGACCCAACCAACCTCCAACTGGCACCTCTGGGGAGCCTCAGAGGTGAGCTCAAAGGTGGGGAGGAGGCATGCCCAGCTTGCCCAGCGCCCAGCGCTACCAGCTGGAGTTTCTGACCCGGTGCATGCTTCCTGGCTGGGTCACAGGTGGCCTGCGGGGCCTGTCCCCAGTCTCAGGAGCCCCGTGTACGCCCCCCTCTCCTCCAGCCCTCTCTCAGGTCTCTGAGCTCGCCCCCAGCTCTCTCAGGAACCCAAGTGTCCATTCTGCTGCCCCCTCCAAGCCCCCTCTGCCGGCTCGTAAGCTCCCAGGCCCCGTACGCCCCTGAGACCCCCAGATGCTCTCGCCTCCCGCCCCCAGGACTGCCCAAGTGTCCGCCCAGGCTCGGACCTTGGCGTGCGCCCCCTCCCGCGCCCCTCCCTTGCTGAAGCGAGGAGGGCAGCGCACCGACCCGACCCAGGCCAGGCCCAGCCGCTGCGGCCGCACAGTGCGACGTGTCACACAGGCCGGGCCGGCTCCTCCTCCCCGCGGCCGCGGCCACTGGCGCCGCAGGGGCCGCCCGCGGGATCCCGCAGGGATGCCAGGCGAGCCTGAACGCTCCAGGCGGCCGCTACCTTGTTGGTGGGCACCGAACGGAGGCGCTTGAAGATGGTCAGGATGTCTTGCTTGCTGGGGTCCCCCATGATCACCCAAGACCCGGGACGCAGCCGGCCCCGCCAACCGGGAAGGGCAGAGCTGCGGCGGTTGCCGCCTCGGGGAGGTAGACGCCGGCCGAGGGGCGGGGCTGCCCGGCGAGATCCGACCCCGCCTCCCGACGGCCCCGCCCCGGCCCCGCCCACCGCGGCCCACGCGCCCCTCGCGCCGCCCGCTCAAGCCCCGCCCCGGCGCGGCAGGCGCATGCGCAGGGGGCCTCCGGGCCTCTACCTGGCCTTGGCTCCGGGCGGTGCTCGCCGCAGGCGCGCCCGGGGCTGGGTTAGGCCGGCGCTCGCCGCTGCCCGAGGCGCCGCCTCTTCGGATGACGCACTCCTTCCTCGGCTGCAGTCGGGCGGTACCTCCAAGTGCCAGAGGAGAAAACTTGCAGGGCTAGGGCCTCCCTTCCGTTTCCCGATGCCCGAGGGCAGGATTTTCTCTAGTCGCCTTTTGATGTATTTATTTATTTTGCCTCCAGCTAAAGCTGAGGCCCGGGCGGGAAACGTCCTGTGGCGAAATTGGTTTTCTTAAAGTATCGGTTTGGGTATATCAGTTATTGTTCAGTCGCTAGGTCGTGTCGGACTCTCTGCATCCCGGTGGACTGCAGCCCGGCCGGGCTTCCCTGTCCTTCACGCTCTCCTGGAATTTGCTCAGACTCATGTCCACTGAGTCGGTGATGCCATCCAGCCATCTCATCCTCTGCTGCCCCCTTCAATCTTTCCCAGCATCAGGGTCTTTTCTAATGAATCAGCTCTTCTCATCAGGTGGCCAAAGTATTGAAACTTCAGCTTCAGTCCTTCCAGTGAATCTTCCCGGTTGATTGCCTTTAGGATTGGCTGGTTTGATCTCCTTGCTGTCCAAGGGACTCTCAAGAGTCTTCTTCAACACCACAGTTCGAAAGCATCAATTCTTCAGCATTCAGCCTTCTTTATGGTCCAGCACTCACATCCATACATGACTACTGGAAAAACCATAGCTTTGACTATGTGGACCTTTGTTTGGAAAATAATGTCTCTGCTTTTTAATACACCGTCTTATGTTTGTCATAGCTTTTCTTCCAAGGAGCAAGCGTCTTTTAATTTCATGGCTGGAGTCAGCATCCTCAGTGATTTTGGAGCCCAAGAAAATAGTCTGTCACTGTCTCCATTTTTCCCAATCTATTTGCCATGGAGTGATGGGACCAGATGCCACGATCTTAGTTTTCTGAATGTTGAGTTTTAAGCCAGCTTTTTCACTCTCCTCTTTCACTTTCATCAAGAGGCTCTTTCTTTCTTCTTGCTTTCTGCCATAAGGGTGGTGTCATCTGCATATCTGAGGTTATTTCTCATATTTCAAATATTTCATATTTCTCCTGGCAATCTTGATTCCAGTTTGTGCTTTATCCAGCCTGACATTTCATGTGATGTACTCTGCATGTACAGTCATGTATGGATGTGAGAGTTGGACTATAAAGAAAGCTGAGTGCCGAAGAATTGATGTTTTTGAACTGTGTGTTAGAGAAGACTCTTGAGAGTCCCTTGGACTCCAAGGAGATCCAACTAGTCCATCCTAAAGGAAATCAGTCCTGAATATTCATTGGAAGGATTGATGTTGAAGCTGAAACTCCAATACTTTGGCCATGTGATGTGAAAAACTGACTCATTGGAAAAGACCCTGAAGCTGGGAAGGATTGAGGGCAGGAGGAGAAGGGGATGACAGAGGATGAGATGGTTGGATGGCATCACCGACTCGATGAACATGAATTTGAGCAAGCTCCCAGAGTTGGTGATGGACAGGGAAGCCTGGTGTGTTGCAGTCCATGAGGTCACAAAGAGTCAGACATAACTGAGTGACTGAACTGAACTCTGCATGTAAGTTGAATAAGCAGGGTGATAATATTCAGCCTTGTACTCCCTTCTGATTTTGAACCAGTTCATTATTCCATGTCAGGGTAAATCAGTGAAAGAAAGCAATTCTCCTGAGGCAAAAGATGCTTACTGGGATATGATGAAAGCAGACAAGAAGAGAAGCTGGCTTTTTTCTATCCTTTGGCTGACGTTACTACCTGGAGGGTTTAAACGCTTGGAGAAGGGTACCTCTTTTGCTTAGTGGGTTGGAGCCACAAGGTAAGTGTCACTCGCAGGTCAGGAGAAGGCTAACAGGTTTTGTAGTCCAGGCCCAGTTCAGCCAGCTCCCTTGCAGCTTTGCGACCTTGGTCAGATCACCTCTCTGAAGCTGGGCTGCTCCTCCCTACCATGGGGTGAGGGCTGGGGAATCACTGCTGGGCAGTTCAGGAAAGCAGCTTCCCAGTGAACCCAGGGAAAGGCTTGGGCAGTTGTCTTTCTGCTTTTGAGGCGCAGTGAGGCATGTTCTCTCAGCCAGTCTGGTTAGATACCCTCAGGGAAGTTGGAAGCTTGCAGGGCTGGAAGTATTCCAAGGAAGGGAAATGTATCACCTTCCAGAGAAGTAAGTTTCTTTTGCAGTAAGTTTCAGCTCTGACTGCAAGTTCTTCCTTGTATTGAAGTATTACTTCCCTGGTGGCTCAGTGGTAAAGAATCTGCCTGTCAATGCAGGAGACAGGTTCGATCCCTGGGTTGGGAAGATCTCCTGGAGGAGAAAATGGCAACCCACTCCAGGATCCTTACCTGGAGAACCCCATGGACCGAGGAACCTGGCGGGCAACAGTCTATGGGGTCACAAAGAGTCAGACATGACTTAATGACTAAACAATAGCAACAACATCGCTATGGTCCCTGTCCTTTGTGTCCCTAGGTACTGGTTTGATCCTACATAGAATACCCTTTCTGATGAGAATGAAATCTTCTTACCAAGTTATATGTCAGATTCAGGGTATTGTCTATTCTGAGAAGAAGAAGATGTACAATAAAATGTAGACAGTTTCTACACTAACTGAGGCATAAAAGGACTAAAGGAAAAAAAAAATACCATCAGTGTTTTTTTCTCATCTGCTTAAGTGTTCTTCCTAGAACTTATTACACCTAATTCCATAATATGTCATAACTCCTCTCAACTGAATATAAGTTTTTGAGATCAGATGTGTCTACCTTTTTATTCCCAGCACCTAAAACAAAGCCTGACACATATAATATATTCAGTAAGGATGTGTGGAATAGGCTTAGAACGTAGAAAGCTGCGAAAAATGTGATTCAGCATAATAATGAGAAACGGTTGGATAATGTTTAAAATTATAACTTGAGCCCCTCAGAGAACTGGGGTTGCAAAGCAACCAAGTAAACAGAATTCCAAAGAGAGAAGCGCCTCCTTGAGACAGATGGAACACAGAACTCTGTCACCTTTGATGAAGAACAGGGGAAAGAGGTGGCTGCCATACAAGTGGGCAAAAGGAAATCAATTAAAATTTTAATGAATTCTTCGAGGACAAGCGTGGACTAGCATGTCGGTTTGGAGTAGTTAGGGTCCTCAGAAACAGAGCTTGCTGTCTTCATTCACAAGTTCTTTTCTATAAAACCTCCATCAGAAGCCTTTCTCCACAAGAAGGATGGAGACAAGAGAGATGGACAGAAACCCCTTGCTGGGCAAGCATCCGACTTTTGGTGCATGGACGTAGAAGCTCACCCGCTCCCTTCTCTCCTAGAAAGCAAAAGCATCAAACTCAGTCTCCCTAGGCAAACAGCCATGGCTGCCAGGGGTAGAAGCCAAATCCATAATCCCAAATTCTGAAGAGGATAGGAAGTCCTCCTGCTCTCAAAATAGTCTAGGCAGAAACTCATTGTTTCAGATCTGAGAAAAATAGAAGGGCCCAGTCAATAGGCAGGTCCACATTGCCTTCTGGGTATTGTCCTTCCTCTCTGCCTTTTATGAAGAGAGCCTGGTATGCCATCTGAACACATGGTATACCATGTGAACATCTGGTATACTCACAGGTAACGTAACAGCCATGTTACCTGTGGCCAGGTAACATCTTAGGAAAAACCCCAATGATATTTTTGGCCAGGGGCTTCCCAGGTGGTGCAGTTGGTAAAGAATCTGCCTGCTCAGTTCAGGAGACACAAGAGATGCAGGTTAGATCCCTGGGTCAGGAAGATCCCCTGGAGAAGGGAATGGCTATGCACTCCAGTATTCTTGCCTGGAGAATCCCATGGACAGAGGAGACTGGCAGGCTACAGTCCATGGGCTCACAAAGAGCTGGACATGGCTGAGTGACTAACACTTCAACTTCCCAGGTGGCAGGCACAGTTGGCAAAGAATCTGCTTGTTCAATGCAGGAGACACAAAAGATGCGAGTTCAATCCCTGAGGTTGCAGAGTGGGACATGAATGAGTGTGCATGCACACTGTTTGGCCAACCCAATATTTAGTTTATTCAGTTGAACAGGACCTTGCTGAAGGCCTAGTGCCACTCTAGGAAAAACTAGACATGCTTAGACAGTCATATGATGAATCACAAAGGGAGAATAAGCAGAGACCTTATCCTTGCCCCAGTGGACTTTAGTTTGTGCTGAGAACAAATTGCTGACTTACAAAGGCACAACATAAGAGCTGTGAGTGGTGTTTGTTCAGTGCCTTACTGAGGATGGTAGCCCAGGAGACAGCCTCTCACATTACCTTGAGGTACTGTTTCAAAGAGGTAAGGGGGGAGCCTGGATATATTTTTTTTTCCTGGAAAAAGTGGTCATTGAACATCCAAAGATCATTGCAAATCACAAATAACAGGCATCTCAAATGAGTGATTTTAGCACTTTTCTCTTTATGGGAAGACACAAGACTCTGCAGTCTCTGATATTTTTCCTTAGTTGTGTGTCTTAACTAACTAGGGGCCAGTATCCAAAGCACATGCTTCTTTCTGCTTGTCTCCATGCTGAATCCCCCTCAGTGCACTGTCAGGGGGTGACTGCAGTGGGTACTGGCTTGAATCTTGTAGAAGTGGAATGGCAGGCACCATATTTTTTCTTTACAAAGCGAACACTAGCTGTTAGACACGTCATTTCTGTACAGGTCAGTTACTTTTGAAAGTGACTTCATGGATCATGAGCAGCTCAATCTGATTTCCACCAACCTCTATATGCTCAGGCAGTGCACTTGTTATTAAAGTGACTTTAGTTTGCTTGCCTGCCATGGCAAACTGACGCTGGGTTGTGGTGAAGGAGAGCACAGCTTTTATTGCAGGCACCAAGCAAGGAGAATGGGCAGCTCATGCTCAAAGACCCAGACTCTTCAATGGCTTTCAGGGAATTTTTTGTTTTTAATTAAGAAACTCATTTATTTTTAATTGCAGGATCATTGCTTTACAATACTGTGTTCAGTTCAGTTCAGTCACTCAGTCATGTCCAACTCTTTGTGACCCCATGCACCACAGCACGCCAGGCCTCACTGTCCATCACCAACTCCCAGAGTCCACCCAAACCCATGTCCATTGAGTCGGTGATGCCATCCAACCATCTCATCCTCTGTCCTCCCCTTTCCTCCTGCCCTCAATCTTTCCCAGCATCAGAATCTTTTCCAATGAGTCAGCTCTTCGCATCAGGTGGTCAAAGTATTGGAGTTTCAGCTTTAAAATCAATCCCACCAACGAACACCCAGGACTGATTTCCTTTAGGATGGACTGGTTGGATCTCCTTGCAGCTCAAGGGACTCTCAAGAGTCTTCTCCAACACCACAGTTCAAAAGCATCAATTTTTCGGCACTCAGCTTTCTTTATAGTCCAACTCTCACATCCATACATGACCACTGGAAAAACCATAGCCTTGACTAGATGGACCTTTGTTGACAAAGTAATGTCTCTGCTTAGTATGCTGTCTAGGTTAGTCATAACTTTCCTTCCAAGGAGTAAGCGTCTTTTAATTTCATGGCTGCAGTCACCATCTGCAGTGATTTTGGAGCCCAAAAAAATAAAGTCAGCCACTGTTTCCACTGTTTCCCCATCTATTTGCCATGAAGTGATGGGACAAGATGCCATGATCTTAGTTTTCTGAATGTTGAGCTTTAAACCAACTTTTCCACTCTCCTCTTTCACTTTCAGCAAGAGGTTTGTTCACTCTTCTTCACTTTCTGCCATAAAGGTGGTGTCATCGGCATATCTGAGGTTATTCATATTTCTCCTGGCAATCTTGATTCCAGCTTGTGCTTCTTCTAGCCCAGCATTTCTCATTGTGTACTCTGCATATAAGTTAAATAAGCAGGGTGACAATATACAGCCTTGACATACTCTTTTTCCTATTTGGAACCAGTCAGTTGTTCCATGTCCAGTTCTAACTGTTGCTTCCTGACCTGCATACAGGTTTCTCAAGAGGCAGGTCAGGTGGTCTGGTATTCCCATCTCTTTCAGAATTTTCCACAGTTTATTGTGAACCACACAGTCAAAGGCTTTGGCATAGTCAATAAAGCAGAAATAGATGTTTTTTTGGAACTCTCTTGCTTTTTTGATGATCCAGCGGATGTTGGCAATTTGATGTCTGGTTCCTCTGCCTTTTGTAAAACCAGCTTGAACATCTGGAAGCTCACAGTTCATGTATTGCTGAAGCCTGGCTTGGAGAATTTTGAGCATTACTTTACTAGTGTGTGAGATGAGTGCAGTTGTGCAGTAGTTCGAGCATTCTTTGGCAGTGCCTTTCTTTGGGACTGGAATAAAAACTGACCTTTTCCAGTCCTGTGGCCACTGCTGAGTTTTCCAAATTTGCTGGCATTATTGTGTTAGTTTCTGCCACACACTGACATGAATCAGTCATAGGTATACCAACGTTTCCCTCCCTCTTGAGCCTCCTTCCCACCTACCACCCCATCCCACCCCTCTAGGTTGTCACAGAACACTGGGTTTAGCTCCCTGTGTCATAGAGCAACAAGGGAATGGGTTTTAAAGACAACATTTGGATGAGGGTTTCTGCTCATGGGCTTCCTTCTGACTGGTTGGTGGTGAGTTAACAGGGTGATGTTTCAGGAAACTTCTCCTTCCAACCAGTCTGGGGTCAGCATGTTATTAACATCCTCCACCTGGGTGGGGAGGGGGCCCATCTTAGTTTCTGCAGAACAACTCAGATAGACATCAGATTGTTATGCTAATTGTTGTGAGGAGGAACTGGGTCTCTGCTTTATTGATGAGCCAGTTTTGTGACTGCTTTTCCTTGTTTCTGCATTCCCTCATCTCCTTAATGAGTAGATGCTTGAGTCTGGCCTTTGGAACTCAGGGAAGTCCTGGGAAAATAAACCTATTTTTCACAAACAAGAAACAGGGGACATGGAGGGGCTTTTGTATCCAGGAGGACCCTGTAGGGTCCTTCTTGGTTTCACACTTCTGGAAATTCACAGAAGTGTCCTTTTTTTTTTGCGACACTGCACAGCTTATAGGATCTTAGTTCCCAGACCAGGGGTGAACCCGTGCCCTCCTCTGTGGAAGCACAGCGTCCTAACCAATAGACTGCCAGGGGATTCCCCTTGATTGATTTTTTTTTTTTTTTAACTAGAAATTTAAGCTGATGCCATTACCTCCTTTAATGGGTTAAAAGATTTGAAATCCTCATTCGGTTCAGTCGCTCAGGCATGTCTGACTCTTTGTGACCCCATGGGCTGTAGGATTCCAGGCCTCCCTGTCCATCATCAATTCCCGGAGCTAACTCAAACTCATGTCCATCGAGTCGGTGATGCCATCCAACCATCTCATCCTCTGTCGTCCCTTTCTCCTGCCTTCAATCTTTCCCAGCATCAGGGTCTTTCCCAATGAGTCAGTTCTTCACATCAGGTGGCCAAAGTATTGGAGTTTCAGCTTCAACATCAGTCCTTCCAATGACTATTCAGGAATGATTTCCTTTAGGATGGACTAGTTTGGTCTCCTTGGAGTCCAAGGGACTCTCAAGAGTCTTCTCCAACACCACAGTTCAAAAGCATCAATTCTTCAGTGCTCAGCTCTCTTTATAGTCCAACTCTCACATCCATACATGACTACCGGAAAAACCATGGCTTTGACTAGATGGACCTTTGGTGGCAAAGTAATGTCTCTGCTTTTTAATATGCTGTCTAAGTTGGTCATAACTTTCCTTACAAGGAGTAAGCATCTTTTAATTTCATGACTGCAGTCACCATCTGCAGTGATTTTGGAGCCCAAGAAAATAAAGTCTGTCATTGTTTCCATTGCTTCCCCATCTATTTACCATGAAGTAATGGACCGGATGCCGTGATCTTAGTTTTCTGAATGTTGAGTTTTAAGCCAGCTTTTTCACTTTCCTCTTTCACTTTCATCAAGAGTCTGACTCTTCGTGACCCACAGACCGTAGCCCACCAGGCTCCTTAGTCCATGGGCTTCTCCAGGCAAGAATACTGGAGAGGGTTGCCACTTCCTCCTCCAAGGGATCTTTCCAACCCAGGGATTGAACCCACATCTCCTGTGTCTCCTGCATTGCAAGTGGATTCTTTGCCTGCTGAGCCATTAGGGAAGATCCCAAGACAAGTTTTTAGAGGAAGTATATTTAGGGACATGAGAAACGTTCATGATCAAATATTAAAAGACTGAAGCAGGGTACCCAACCACATTCAGAGTATGATCCCAATTCTGTAAAACACACACACATTAATGCTAAGGACAGTGAAACACGTGCGTGTGTGTACCTACAGAAAAAAGACTAGAAAAAATGCACCAGGATATCGGCAGTGTTACTCTGCATGTTAGGACTTGAACGCTTTTCTGGATACTTTTGCTTAGCTTCCAAAGTTTCATCTGAACCTTCGTCCCTTTTACAGTGACAACATTGTGATTTGAAAACATTGTAGAGGGGCAGGAGCAGCCTGGCTATCTTACTGGGGAGTGGCCGATAAGCTGCGCGTGGTTCACTAGCAGTCAGTTTCCCCTCGTTGATCAAATGCCATGAGCTGGGGGCCGTTTGTTCTCAGGCCTCTGGGCCAGGCACTTGGGTTCTGTGGCCTTCAGCGCTGTGTGTCACGGCTGTAGCCTGCTCATCAAGCCAGGCTGTTAGTTATCCTTTCCTCAGAGAGTGATGTTGTTATTATTTCTTTAATTAAAAAAGTATTTATATATTTGTGCTGGATCTTTGTTGAAGCTTGTGAACACTCAGTTGTGAAAGTAGCTCAGTCGGAAAGTGACCGACTCTTGGCTCCAGGCCAGAATACTGGGGTGGGTAGCCTTTTCCTTCTCCAGGGGATCTTCCCAACCCAGGGATCAAACCCAGGTCTCCCGCACTTCGGGCAGGTTCTTTCCCAGCTGAGCCACAAGGGAAGCCCAAGAATACTGGAGTGGGTAACTTATCTCTTCTCCGGCAGCTCTTCCCAACCCAGGGATCAAACCGGGTCTCCCGCATTGCAGGCAGATTCTTTACCAGCTGAGCTATCTCCTGGGAAATCCCCAGAGAATGATGCTACTTATGCAGTTCATCTGTTCCTTCCTTCATTCATTTCTTAGCCTTTCCCCCAGAGGATTCAAAGAAGAAGTCTAAAACAGTGTGATCTGGGTTTTTTTGGATGCTTCAAAATTGATTTGTTTCTTTTCATTTTAGTCCCACCAGCACTGGGGCTAGAGAGACGGTAAGGCGCCGGCCCTGAACCAATGAGCTTGATGTCAGCAGTGACAACGTGCTGTCCAGAGTACACGGGGGTCTCTCGGGTCAGGTGGCTCTGATAGAGATGACTCCCATCCTGGTGGGTACCAGCGATGAGCGGCCCTGGGGACAGGCACGCCCTCACCCGCCGAGGCCGGCGCTCTCGTAGTCCAACAGCGCGACCTAGAGGGCAGGGACGGCACTGCACCCCCCGCGTCTGAACCTCGCTAGCTGTGTGGTAGCTGTTGGACCTTGGGCGAGTTACCTAACCTCTCTGTGCTTCAGGTGCCTCACCTATGGAAATAGCAATAACAATGTTTACTTAGTTCAGAGTGTTGCTGTGTTAAATGTTAATAAATGTCAAAGAGTTTAGAACAAGTTCTGGCATAGAGTGAAATACAAATGTTCACTACTGCCATTTAAAATAACCCCCCAGACCCAAAATACTCTTGTCATTTATTGATGAGCAAACCAAGGCTCAGAGAAATTAAGTATTTTGTTCAAGGTAACATAACTAGTTAAAGTCCCACAATCAGAGTCTAGTTTGAGTGCAGGGAATACGACCTTACAGTCCATGCTCTTGACCACTGGCTTCATCTTTTCACCTTTGTAAGACTTTATGTTTCAGAGAAGAAAAAAATATTTTATCAGATTTTGGTGTGGGAAGTCTAGCCTTCTTATATACAGTTTCATATATGAATGAATACGTGGCTTGGAGGAAGCATTCACGCCCAGCATCTGGTTGGGGAGGATCTGGCATCTCCATCTATACTTTGGTTATTATCCGCTTGAGTTGGGATGGTATTTGGGGGCAAGACCACTTTCATAAAGTGGTGCCTTATACCTGAGTGTTTTAACAAGCACTTTCACACTGTTGACCCCAAATGATGATGAGAAAGAAAAGATAGGAACCATTTCCCCACTGTCCAGGTGACGAAACTGAGGGTCGGAGATGTGAAGGGACTTGCCTGTGGACACGAGGTGCCCATCCGACCCTGGGGGGCAGCTCTCTCTCCACTACCCGGCTGCCCCTGAGCCCTCCCTGCCCTTGCCAGGGATGGGAGGTCATGCTGGCTTGGTGTCCCTTGCTCCCTGGGCTTGCTCTCTTTTTAAGAACAATTTTTAACATAAAAGAAAATTATTTATTTGGCTGCGTTGGGTCTTAGTTGCGTCATGGGGATCTTTCATTGGGGCGTACGGACCCTCTAGTTGTGGTACATGCGCTTAGTGGCCCCGTGGTATATAGGATCTTAATTCCCCAAAGTGAAAGTCTCTCAGTCATGTCTGACTCTTTGCAACACCAGGGACTATACAGTCCCTGGAATTCTCCAGGCCAGAATACTGGAGTGAGTAGCCTTTCCCTTCTCCGGGGGATCTTCCCAACCCAGGGATTGAACCCATGTCTCCCAAATTGCAGGTGGATTCTTTACCAGCTGAGCCACAAGGGAAGCCCAAGAATACTGGAGTGGGTAGCCTAGCCCTTCTCCAGAGGATCTTCCTGACCCAGGAATCAAACCTTGGTCTCCTGCATTGCAGGCGGAGTCTTTACCAGCTGCGCTACCAGGGAAGCCCTTAGTTCCCCAGTCAGGGATCACACGGATGTCCGCTGCATTGCAAAGTGGATCTTTACCTCCTGGACCATCAGGGAAGTCCCCTCCCTGGCTCTCTTTGTCCACTGTCCCTGCTTTCTTGGCCCAGTCTGTGGCTGATTGATCTCTAGGTCCCCAGGGCTCAGCTCCTATGGCCTAGAGCTAGCTTAGAAGTGTCTGCTGGTCGTATGAAGAAATCAAGGAGTACACAGAATTGTGGGTACATAGCGCAGCTCTGACTTGCTCAGAGTGTGGCCCCGGGTCAGCGTCCCCTGGGGACTTGTTAGCTATGCAGACTCTGGGCCTCAGAAACTCTGGAATGCGGCTCTGCAAGCTAGGCTGTAACAAGCCCTCTGGATGTTTGAGAACAAGAGCCCTTTGGAGCCGGGCACTGGAGTTCCGGCCCCACGTCTGCCCCTGACTTGCTGTGTGGCGTGATGCAAGCCGCTCAAGCTCTCTGGTCTATAAAACGGGGCCCACTGTTGTGAGGATGTTTCTATGGTCCTTTGCAAGGAGGGGTGGCTCTGCACAGGGCCTGGCGTGTAGCCGATTCATGTTTAGCCCAAGGCTGGTTGTGAACGGCAGGCTGAGAAGCTGTCTGTCCCCCAGGAGTGTGGGATCAGCCTGGGTCCTCTGGACCTGTGCTTGGCAGTGGCCCTGCCTGGTGGGGGATGAGCCTCAGACCTCAGGCCTCAGCAGCTTCTGTTCCCCAGCCTCAGCCTCCCCGCCAAGGCAGCCCCAGGTCTGTCCATTAAGGTGCTGTGCCCACCCCCCTCTCCTGCTCGCTTCTTCTGGAGACGAGTCAGCCCAGGGGGTCACTGCCGGCCTGGCTGAGGGAAAACCCCTGAGAGGGGCACAGACCTCCTGCAGGTGTCTGGGGAAAGGGCTGGTGAGGGGCACAGAGGTAGCTGCCCGGGTCATTGGGTCAGACAGAGGCCATTTGCCCTCTGAGCATGACCAGGGGGGCTTGGAGAGGATGAAATACCTGCCCCCATGTGCTGAGGGGACTGTGGTGGACTGCTGAGGGTCCCCTGGGGAACGTGTGGGTGCAGCAGAGGTCTGAGGGGAGAAGGGGCAGTGGCAATGGGGCCGGGGAAGACAGAGGCAGAGGGGACCTGGTGGCCTGGCACGGAGGGCGAGGGAGGGGCGGCCAAGGACACCAGGTGGTCCTGACTGGGGCCGGGGGAGGCGGTGCCAGGCACCTGTGGCCTGTGGCCCCGAGTGTAAGCTCCAGCCAGGAGGCAGGCATTGCTCTGGCTTGGAGAGGATGAGGATGAGGCCCGGGGTGGATGAAGGTTTCCAGCTGGCCCTGAGAGCCAGGACAGAAGAGGGCAGCAGGCAGTGAGGGCCCGTCAGGATTCCTTGCAGGAGCTCTGGGAGGGCACAGGAAGCAGAGAAAAGAGGTTGTTTCACCCTGACTCTTGAGGGTGCCTCCTGCTCAGCCACTGTGTGCTTTATCCATTGATGGAGGGAGCGAGAACGGGCTTGCCCTCAAGAATACTGCAGACACAGGTGTTAACTCCTGGTTCCTAGTTCACTCCGAGGTTCTGTCATAGGACCTTGGGCGGGGCACTGGACTTGTTTCTAGACGGGGTTTCTTCTGTAAAGTGGGGACTTCAGCCTCCCCTGTGGGCTGGCACCGCAGTACATGAGCACACAGAGTGCCCAGGACCGGCCAGCCCAGCTCAGGCCATGGGACCAGGAGCCTGCCCTGACCCTGCTTGTCTCGTGGAGGCTGCCTGGGGCCGCAGCCGGAAGCTGGTGACTGCCCGGGGCAGCAGGCAGCCTTGATGGGCTCAGCGCCTCCTCAGAAGCAGAGAGCAGGGCCCACCTCACTCGCAGCGTGTTTGGAGTCGGGCAGTTCTTTGCAGATGATGCCGGTGAAGCGGGCCCGACACATAGCGGGTGCTCGGGACATGTTTCCAAAGAAGCTGGGGCCATGAGTGGTCTCTGGTCTGGTCCTGCTGTCTGGGCCTCGGGGACGGGGAGGGAAGTGCCAGCCTGCTGCCCGTGCTGGGGGCACCGAGGCCACACACAGAAGCAGGCTGGAGGGAGAGAAGCACCCCGAGGGGCTCAGGTTCCTCGAATCCCAAGCCTCTAGCTTGGCAGGGACGGTGGCACAGGGACTTGGGCCCTGGGTGGTGCTCTTTCGCCTGGGGTCTTTCCCGGCTCCGAACGCCGGTGAAGACATGCCCACCAGCTGGTGTGTGAGGGAGGCACACAGACGACGCAGGGACAGTCGTGATCACGAGATCAACTGTTTATTGATATTTTTTTTTTTCTAAAATACTATACGTTTAAAGAAACTCCTAAACTGAAAAAAGACTTGACAATTTTTGGTACATCTGTAGCAAAGGAATGAGGATTCTGCTGGTAAGTTTCCAGGACAGATAGACATGCATCCTCAGGACAGACAGACACACATCCACTTTCCAAGCAAGACATCAAGCTCACTGGAAACACGGAGTGAAATGCATAGCTTGTGATGGCGGCCGCCATTTCTCCCATGTCTGAGTTACACGAGTGAAGTTTTGCCCTCCCTCGCTGGCCCCGTGCCGACAGGGCAGCTTCCTGCCCCAGCCCGCCTGCTCCCTGGGCTGCAGGGTGCTCAGAGGAGACCCTTGTGCTGTGGGATGAGCCCCAGCTTTTGTTTGCTCACGAGGAACACAGATGACAGTGAGATCTGCAGCTGCTTGCAAAGACGCGGGAGTTTTGTACAGTGTTCTGCTACTGAGGACTAAGGCTAGCTGGACTGAGGACGCTGGACTCCCAGCTGGCCAGTGAGGACAGACTTCCCTACGGCAAGCTCCACTGGGCCCAGCCGACCAGCCAGGCCTATGCCCGAATGGTCTTCAAGCAGTTTACAAATTGAAGCCACTGTCAAAAGCCGTTCAATGTCATGAACACAGTAGACGAGCTCTTTAGATTCTCTGAATATCAAATAGTATATACAGATATACACCAAGACATGGCAGTCTAACATAGAGCATCTTAACTACAGATGCATTCACTTGAAAGGTTAGTCTTATATTTTAACCTTTCAAAAATCACTGATAAAATTGTTAATTTGCAAGAGTAAAGTTCTAAGCACAAAATAGATTTTAAATATGGCGACTTTAGAGAGGACCATATAAGGTTCTTTGTGAAACTCACATTTGGAGGCCCCAAATGCGGAGAGCACTCACAGTGGAAACCCAACCGCGTGTTCCCATCTCTCCACTGCAGTCGCTTGCCTCAGACACGGTCTGTCCAGGCTGCCGGCTCTCGCCCCAGGCAGTGGCGCAGGTGATTAACAGAACAGCATGGAAACAGAGATACTTCCTTAAGACTACTGGTGGACATCGACCTATGCCATGATTTAAGTATAAATGAATGGAAGAATGGGAATATAAAAAAGTAACTGTGCACAGCCTTTAGATCAAAAACCTCCAAGCGTTCACTCAGAAAATGGCATGTAAGTTTGTTCATTTAGGTTTTAGCAGGTGATGGGACTTGTCAGAGAAAGGAATCAGTGGAGCAAGGATTAGTGGGACCCACTGTTGCCGTCAATGTGGAGGAGAGGAGGAAAGACGAGGTCAAGAATACACGGATCCGCGATAAGCCGACACACAGTGCGGGGGCGGGGGCGCCGGTCCCTGCTGTCTGCAGCTTCCTGCGACCGGCTCTCTCCAGCCGCACTGTGGAAAGGGGGCCGAGCCCCAGGGGAGATGACCAGCGTGTCTGTCTCCAGGAGACACCATGAAGCCAAGAGCACCGGGGCCACCATCTTCTGCGGGAGCGGAGTGGACGCCCCCGGGGCTGGCTGCAGGGGCCGCTGCCTGGGGCCACCGGCTAACAGAGCTGCTGGGCCTCCGCCCCGCCCCTCCGCCAGCCCGCGCGCTGGCCCGTCACTGGACCGCCTCGACGTAGTTCGCGGGGTAGAGGCCGACCTGCCCGCTGTCCAGGCGCCCGCTGCACCAGCCCTGCTCGTCCTCGCCCCCGACCTTGGTCAGCTCGTCCCCTGCAAGACAGAAGCGGCGGTCCTGGTGAGCCCCCCCGGCCCGCTGAGGGGCCCTGACACGGGCGGGAGGCGCGGGCGTTCTCCTGGGGTGGCGGGGGCCTGGCTCTTCCTCTCCCAAGTCACGTCTGAAGGTGCCTGTCTAGCGGGGGTGGCTCTGAGAGACCCAAGACCTCCGCATCTCACACAGTGACCCTCCAGCGCCTCAGAGACCGCGGGACTGTGCCCTGACTGCGCCAGGCCAGGTCCAAGGCCTCGTTCCACGGGGTCTGTGCCACCCCCCACTGCCCTTCCTCCCCAGCCCGGCCCACGCGGTCTCTTGAATCTCCTCCAGCACTGCTGCCGTGGCCTCCGCGCCGTCATATAGTCTGCGTCCAGACTGCGGCTGTGGGAGGCGTGCGCCCGTTATTCTCTCCCCAGTACCTAGCTCAGAGCAGATCCTCTGACCTTAAGAAACCAAGCTCTCCCATCACCCCGAGAGTGCTGGCGTGCTTCTGGACTCTCCCCACGGCTCTGTGTGCCAGTGCAGTTGGACTGAGCCTCTGTTTACTCAAGTGAGAAGGAGCCTCCACTTTGTGCCAAGGCCCTGGGCGGTGGAGGGGACATGGAGATGAGAGAGGACAGATGGAACCCGGCCCCTCAAGGAGACAGGCCAGGGGACAAGGACCACAGGTGTGGTCAGGGCTCAGGGGGAGAAGGTGCAGGCCTGGCCTTCTGTTCAGGGTGGCCAGAGCAGCCCAGACCAGGGGACGGGGAAGAGTGGCCTGGTGACCAGCCCGCGGGGACAGCTCTGAGAACTGGCAAAGAAGGGCCTGCTGAGGTGCCGTCTTCACGGTTCAGTTTGCAGCTTTGCGTTTCTCGCTGGCGTTTTGGCTCACTTTTCAGGCTTAGCTGCACTGTTGTCCTCAGGCAACTATGCCTTGTTTAGCGGCACTCCCCTGGCCCCTCATTCTGGGAGCAGAGGCCGGCAGGGCCTATACCCAGGGCTCTTGGAGCTGCTGGGAGACCGAGGCACTGTGAGGCTGGGGGTGAAACCACGAGGACCCGGGCCGGCACCAGCACGGAGCGAGCGCCTGGTCCTCGAGGGCTGCCCTGACTCCCACGAGAGACAGCCGGCCCTCTGGCCGCGGCTGGGCACCCACTTCTGCCGGCACCGGTGCTTCTGCGAGTCTGACTGGCAACGTCAGGAGCTGATGCAGGGGGCCGCAGGGTGGGTGTCACGAGTGGGAAACCCGTCTCCTCCCACCCTGGGGGCCCCCTGTGCTCCGGCAGGGCCGACACGGACGCCTGGAGTCTCTCTCATCTGGCCTCGCAGGGCGAGGCTCCCAGGAGCAGACGGGCACCAGCTCTGAGAGGGGGGCGTGTGGTAGGAAGTTCACCAGGTGGGGACCCAGGCCCAGAGAAGCGGGGAGCAGCCAGAGCATGCTCGAGACAGGAGGAAGCGGTGTGGCCGGGAACTGATGTGACCTCGGGGGGAAAGAAAATAACCCAGAAAACAGACAAAACTGACCGGAACCTGCCAAGTCATAAAAATGGAAACTGGTGATTAGATTCATTTCAGTTTGCTTTAGATAACGAGACACTTTAAATCTATAAAACTGCTGACAAGTCCAAAAGATAAGATTTAGAGGGAAGTCCCTGGTGGTCCAGTGGGTAGGACTTGTGCTTTCACTGCTGGGGCCCAGGTTCAATCCCTCATGGGGGAACTACAAGCCCGCAAGCCACATAACAGGGCCAAATTAAAAAAAAAAATCAGAAAGAATAAAAAATTAAAAAAATCAATCAATCAACAAACAAAGTAGACAAAGTAGAGGGGGGACAACCCCAGTCAAGGATGTTGGAAAGCCCAAGGGAATTCCCTGCTGGTCCAGTGGTTAGGAGTCCACGTTTCCACTACAGGGGGGCATGCGTTTGATCCCTGGTTGGGCAATTAAGATCCTGAGAGCCACAAGGCATGGCCAAAAACAACCAAACAAACCCGACAAAGGTGTTTAAAGACACACGAGAACTTCCCACAAGCAGCCTGAGTCACCCTGTGCCCAACTCTCGGCTGAAGTGGGTAGCTGGCTACTTTCTTGGGGCTGAGAGGAGGCCACCGTCAGACACAGCTCTCATCCAGGGTGGGCGGGAGGCCGGACGCAGAGTCTGTCCCAGAGATGGAGAGGGCGGGGCGCACCTCAGCCTGCGCTGCTTGAGGCAGGGCCCAGCACCCCCACAGTGGAGGGCTGGGGTGATGCCGGGTCTGGGGTGGCTCCAAGGGGGGAAAGGCAGAGGAAGCACCCTGGCTCCCTTTGGGCTGTTTGAGCCAGGCCGACCAAACCTCTGGGGACAGGCTCCAAGACAGTGCTCTGCAGACAGAGGGCTGCAGCCCGTCTGGTGACTGCAACCGGCATTAGAAAAGTAAACAGAAACCAGGAGGAAAAATTTCCACACACAGAGCTCATACAGTCAGGATCCAGGCTGTTCCATAAAACCTGGGTTTCAGCTACTGGCAACAAAGCTGTGTTGGTGGTAGGGCTGCAGGGAAGGGCGGGAGGCAAAGCCCCGAGAAGAGGCTCTGGGGGCCGTGGGGACGCTGCCATTGTGCTGGGGTCTGGGCCCTCTGCCCACTGTGGGCCTCTCAAGAAAGGCTCCCCTGGGGACTCGCAGGGCACCGTCTGCAGGGAGTCTGCAGGGTAGCCGGCTGGCCTGGATCCATGTCTCTTATGTGCAGGCCTTAGCCCGGCTGGGGTGGCATCTTGGGCAAAGGCACGGGGCACCTTGCTGTCTTCTAACCTTTGGTATTGAGCCTTTACTACATTTGAAATGGAAGGTGGGATGAGGCGGGGAACACACAAATGGAACTAGACTTAAAAAATACAGGCTGTGACTTCCCTGCTGGTGCAGTGGGTAAGAATCCACCTGCCAATGCCAGGGACATGGGTTAGATCCTCAGTCCGGGAAGATTCCACATGCCATGGAGCAACTAAGCTCCTGCACCACGACTATTGAGCCCAGGCTCTAGAGCCCGGGAGTTGCAAGTACTGAAGCCCGCACACTTAGAGCCTATGCCGCAAACAGAGGAGCCACCGCAGAGGGCAGCCCCTGCTCGCCATAAACAGAGGAGGCCTGTCCACAGCAACGAAGACCCAGTGTGGCCGAACAAACACAGACTGGAAGCAGTGGTCCCAGAGGCCAGCGGGCGTCCACCTACCAGCTTTGAAGCTCAGCTCGTCGTGCTCCTGCCCTTCATAGTCGTAAAGGGCCCGGACCCGCACTTCCGTCCCCGAGGGGGTGTCCTCATCAAAGGGATTTGAGTCCCCGTTGGCATCCGTGGAGGAGAATGGGTTGTTAGACTCATCGTCTGACCAGTCCGTGGGGTAGCTCTGGGTCTTCTCGTAGCTGCTCACGCTGCAAGAAAGGGTTGACCCAGCGGCCCTGAGCAGGGGGCTGGAAGACGCCTGAGGCCCTGCCCGAGCCTCAGACCCTGCCCAGGGAGGCCGGGGAGCCCTTGGGCTGGGCTGGCACTCCTGCAGAGCATGGGCCCCTCATCAGCACCCGTGTTCCTGTGCTCCCGGGCTGGACCTCGACGAGGGTTAACATAGGGCAGAGAAAAAGCAACCACAGACTGTTACGCTGGTGCCTCCCTCCCTGAGAAATCGAGAAGCCAGAGACCGTCCACCAGCCGGGCTGCCTCCTGCAGGCCTCATGCATTGCCCTGAGTGTCGAGGGGGCGAGACCTTGGACAGAGAGAGAGGAGAGACAGAGAGAGCGAGTTGGAAGCCAGAGGGAAACGTTTGTTCACCAACTTTTTGGCCTTAATGTCCTCCTTCTCACTGACGGTGCTCCCCGTGTCGTCCTCATCCTCGAAGGGGTTGTAGCTGGACAGGGACTGCGCTGACCGTTCGGGGTTGCCCGGGACACTAAGGTCACTACGGGGAGAGAGAGAGCTTTCAGGGGACCCCAACTCGGCGGCCCCCACGGTCCTGGCTGCTCCCAGCTGCAAGATCACAGGGCCAGGATTTGAAGGGACAAATCAGCTCCCTGTCACCTGGCAGGAGTGTGATGTTGGAGCAGAAAGACGGCTGGCCCTAGGGAGACACTTAGCAACACTCCAGCTCCTGAATACGCTTGAAGCGTCCGGGGAAGACCAAGACCCCACCTTCCCTCCTTGCGTCTGAATGCAGTCTGTCCTAGACAGGAGCCCTGGCTGCGCACGCTGTTGCTGGAGCACAGTGCTTCTGGGCTCAAGGCTTCTCTCCAGAGTCCTCCACCTGGCCCTCTGCGGAGGGCTGGCAGGCCGACACCCTGTAGGGCTCAGCCTGGGGCTCTCCAGACCCCACAGCCCGCAGCGCCCTCTCCTTCTGATGACAAAAGGGTCCAATAGCCTCCTCCCTGGGTGTTCTGGGTCTGCAACTTCCAAGATCAGAACCAAATAAAGGAAGAAAGGAAGGACCCCTTCTGTGCTCCAGAGAGAGAGAAAAACCCGCCTGCTAACTGCCTACTGTGTGCCAGGCCCAGAGGGGAACAAAGAGAACTCTGACTGCAGCCTAGCCTGAGAAAAGACAGCCAGGTGATGAAATGCAGTGACTACAGGGACTGAGCATAGAATAAGACGGTAAAGAGACAAGACGGGCTCCGAGAGCCTGGGGACCCCACCGAGGAATTCTGAGCAGGCAGGCCCGACCCCTAAGCTGCAGGGCAGGGCTGCCCGGGACAGCACCACCTCCGGCCTCCTAACCAGGGCAGCAAGGAGCTGGCACACTAAGTGGTGGGTGGATGGCTCAGCCAGGGAGGGGGAGGGGAGGGGAGGACATACCTCAGATGCCCCCAGTGACCCCCAGTGGCCACCCACTGCCGCATGGGTTTCAGGCCTGGCCAGGGGCACTGGGCCTATGCCTGCCTGCTGCCTATGTATGGGCCACATGTCTGAGACCCCTCCTTGGCACCTTTCTCCAGCTGACCTTCTGAGAGGGGCTGGGTGCTGGGCAGCTGAATTTGTGCAGCAACCCTGGCCGGTATGGACCACGCTACCCCCGCCCCTAGGTGCTGGCCTGACCCCTGGCATGTGCTCACGGCTACAGTCACTTAGCCAAGCCCACCTGCCCAGGCACTGGCACAGCAGCTGAGTGACGAGCAGCCACATCAACCCAGGGAGCCCGGGTGGGGGCTTCAGGGCCCAGGACCACAGAAAGCCCCTGGAACCATGCTGACCCTTCCCAGGAGGCCCGGAGCCCGAGGTGTGTTATTACTCAGCGCGGCGTGGAGGCCCTGGGGCCCTGGGGGCAGCAGCAGCCTCGGCTCTGCGGAGGACGGCAACGCTTATCTGCTGGGAACTCTGATCCTCCTCGAGCACATGCTTCCCGGGAGGTTCTGAGGACCTCAGTGCCACCTGTTCAACCCAAACTCAGAAACGACCAATGCTCTCGGCAGAGGGAATCTGAAGAAGGGGGCACTGGACCATGCATGCCCCACCCTGAGTCAGGCGCCTGCGCATGGCACAGGGAAGTCAGTGCAAACCTGGCCGGGGCCCTGACTCCACGTGAAGGATGCCCCCCAGCCCCCTCCACCGCCCTCGTGCACCGCAGCGGACGGCACCCTGCACCAGTTCTTTCTGTCACAAGGGGCTCAAAGTGCACTGTGGCAAAGGCTCCTTCTCCAGATCTTTCCACAGCTCTGACACCAAGTGAAATGAAGATTCTCCCAAGAGAGGCCCTTGGCTGCTGCCCAGCAGAGTGTTTGGAAAGATGCCCTGGGGTTCCCTGCAGGGCCCCACTGGGGAGTCTCCCCCAGTAGGGGTGTTCCAGCCCTGGCAGAGGACCCGGGGGCCCTTTCCAGGGATGGAGGTGCCCAGTGCCCACCTGCCGGGCTTGTTCTGCGAAGCCTGGTCACCAGTCTGGTTGATGCCCATGAGGGTCACACCATCCGCATTCTTCTTCTTCTCCTTCCGGCTGAGGGTTCGATTCAGGTCCACAGACCACTCCTGAGCAACAGGCACCGGGGAGGGGAATCAGGAAGTTCATTCGTCTGAGGCCACGTGAGCCCAAGACCACGGCTGCGAGCCAGTGGCCGGCCCCACAAGGCGTGGCGTGGCAGCTCACCTCTCTGCGTCTGCTCTCCCCCGCTTCCTAGCGGATCCCAGGCTCGTGACACCTACCACTGACCCTCCTCGCCGTGCAAGGTGGGTACTCCTTGGGGGGCCCAGCCTCCAGGGACAGGCAGGTGACGAGAACGCTGGGGCCGACACGACAGTCCCAGGGTCCTCCCCGCCCAATCCCACCCCCAGCCCCATGGCCTCAGCCTGCAGACCCCCAGGCCCTGCCAAGTTTCCTCACGCTTCCAGAGCAGACAGAGTCCCTCCCCGGGGCTGGCATTCAGTGCTAAAGACCATCCCATCTGTCTCCTGACTGCCTGGTTCCCAGTGAGGCAGGAGAGCTGGGTGCGGGACCTAAGCCAGCCTGTGGCATGGGAAACGGGCCCAGCGTGCAAACAGAATCAGGGGCAGGGGGCTCCCGCACCCTTCAGGCCCCTGAGGAGTGGCACTCGCCCAACCAGGACCCTCCTCTTCCACCTGAGCAGCGTGTGGTGTAACAGAGCACGGTGTTTATGGCCCTGAAGGCTCACTGGCCCTAGCATGTGAACAGGCTTTTATCAGCTGTGCTGGAAACGGGGCGAGCAGCACGTGTGTACACGTGTGATGGGTTCTCCCCCCAACCCACCTCACTCATTATCAAATCACTTTATCTGAATTGATATTTGGGATGACCAAGCCCACAGGTGCACTCACATGTAGTTACAGAAGCCACCTTAGAAACATCAAGTCTAACCACCAGTTTCTCACCTGAGGAAATCAAGGCCCAGAAAGAAAAGTGACTTGCCCATGTACAGTTGGTGGCAGACCTGGGCCCCTAATCCCAAACTTAGGTCACCTATTTTCTTAACTGAAATAAGCTGACTGAGAACTCAATTGGAATTCAGAGTCCCCATAGTGACCTTTTGAATATAAATCCGTCCTGACAGGGTGGCTTCCATGGGCTAGTGCGATCGACAGCTGGCTGACCAAGAAGGGCAGGGTCAGCTATTAACACGGACACCCACACAGTCTGGGCTACACTGTGGCCTTGGTTCTTTAACCAGCACATGCTGGCAGAACCAGGCCGTGGATGCCACACACAGACCCACAGGGCTGACCACACCGCAGGAGGTTTGGAATTCAACAAGTTATCCATAAAACACGAACTTACTTCATCCTTGTGGCATGGAAAATAAAAATAAATAATTTCATTAGAGAAAGTCAAGTAGGACCTTGTAAGAGCTGCAAGTGTGTGCCACATGCAGGCCTGCATTCCCAGCTCAAGGGGCCCACAGAGAAGAGCCACCACGGGCTCTGGTCGGGACACCCATACCAGCAAGACTGCCTGTCAAGTGTTCCTTTCCAGACCATTCTATTCCCTGGGTAGGGACCTGTAGTCCCAAGGGACTCAGGGCTTGGAGGGGTGCATATCACAAGGGGTCTCTAGAACCCAGGCGTGCGCACCAGTGCCCTCACCAGGGGGAGAAGTGGCGCTGTGCTTTTTCCTCCAGGACCACTTCCGCCTGGGAAGGCCCCAGCCCTCTGCTCTTGGCCCCTGTTGGGGGCAGGGGTCTTAAGCACAGTGCAGGGGGAGGGCTCAGTTGCAGGGACTCACATCATCATGTGGAGGAGCTCTCTTGAGAAGCTCCAGAAAGGAGGCACTGGTTTGAGGGCTGAGAAGACACCAAGCTAGGACAGGGCTAGACAAGGTTCTATGTGGGGGCCCCAGGGAAAGACCCAGGGTGGGCCAGGTCGGTGAAGCCCCGGCACAGTGGGCGCCACTGTCATCCCCGTATCACACACGGCACGACCGAGCCACAGCCAGGGCAAAGGGCCTGCTCAGCGTCCCACAGAGAGCGCGTGGGCAGGCGGGGTCCGAGTGCGGCCTGGGCCCTGGCCGTGATGAGTCAGAGGGAGCCAGGCGGCTGGAGCCCGGCGCAGAGGGGCACCCCAGCCCCTCCGGGGGAGGCAGCAGCCGTGGCCCTGTGGAGCCCCCCGTCCCTGATTCGCCACGGTGGGGGAGAGCGCTGTCCCCCAGAGGGCAGGTGCTGGGGCCGCGGCCACTGTCTTCTCTGCGACCCCCAGGGGCCCAGGTACTGGGAACCCAGTCTGCAGACTGAAAGAGTCCTGAGGGCTCCAGGCCCTCGAACTTGCATGTAAAAACACGGGACAGTCTGGACCCATGAAAATGAGAAGAGAAAGCTGATCCTGCACCAAAGCTGACTGAATCTATCAAAGGAAATAAGGAAAAGACCCTCTGGTGTAAGAACATACACTCTGAGACCGTGCCCCCTCCCGCCCTGACCCGAGGCTACTGAGCTGGGGTCCGCGGCCCTCCAGACCTGGAGCGCAGTGTGGCCACTCCTTCCCTGGCCGTTCTGCAGAGCCAAGCAGGGAACCGCCAGGGCCTCTCCACGAAGGGAATGCCAAGGGTCAACAGGGGACTGTCACAATTCTCACAAAGAACGTAACTGCCCCTTCGCCAGAGATTCAGAAGGCCCCCTCAGCGGTGCCCAAAGCCCCTTGGAACACTAAACATCCGCTTGGTTTCTAAGGTGGCCGTGTGCAAACGCTGCCACGTCAACAGGGCACAGGCCAACTCTGAGCTGGAAGGAGAAAGTTTAGGACTCGGCGCTGTGGGCCCAGGTCCCACCCAGGCCAGCGGGTCCTCCTACCTCAAACTGTGGCCAGTTCATGGACATGCCTGGCCCGTGGTTGGCTCTGAACCACCTCAGGTCCTCCACCGCGTCGGCGGCTTTGATGCTCTGCTCCAGGTCGCGGTAAACGTTTTTGTAGCTAAATCAGAGAGAGAAGTGTGACTCTTTGGGAAGGAAGGGAAGGCCACCAGTCAGCCTTGCCCAGGGCCTGCCCAGAGTCAGCATCACGGTCTGCGGCCGCACCAGGGTCGACGTCACAGTGCAGATCAGATGCCTGCCCTGCTTGCTGGACAGTCATCTGGCCGTGATGCACACAGAAGGGGAAAAACGACAACCGTGGTGTAGAAGCCACAGCTTCAGCTTCCGACAAATCAGACCAGGAGGCAATAACCTGGCTTCGCTCTGTGTCAGAGAATACAGAAGGTGCTGGCACCTGGGCCACGAGGGCCCCCGGTCTGTGCGGTTCCACTTCACCAGGCCCACAACTGAGTGTCGGGAAAGTCCCTCCTCACCCCTTCAAAAGCGCTGGTAGGCTGACATTCAGCAAACGGAGACTGGCCAGTGCTGTGGGGGCTGCACATCCCGTCAGCCAGCGGGGGGACTCCTGCTTCCACTCCACAGCCCAGAGCGGCTCGCCTCCCTAGGAAGCTGCCCGTGAGGGACAGGAGGCCGACCCCCGCGGGTCCTGGTTTTCTCGCTTCTGGTCTGTGTGGCCAGCAGTCATTCCCCTCTTGGGGCCTGTGCCCTCTTCTGTCCAGTGGCACAACCCACCTGTTATGGGGTGAGCCGTGTCCTCCAAGAAAGATACTGCTGGTGTCACCCCAGGGGTCTCAGGATGAGACCTTGTTGGGAAATGGGGTCCTTACAGAGGTAATCTATAAATTTAAAAACCCACCCTTTTATAAAAAGGGGGAAACTGGGACAGAGGGACAGAGAGGAGACGATGTGGAGACCCAGAAGATGGCCATGTGACTGGAGGGATGCATCTACAAGTCAGGGAAGGATCCTCCCCTAGACCAGAGCTGTCAGAGGGAGCAAGGCCCGCTGACACCTTGATTTCAAAACTGCAAGAGAACACACTTCTGTTGTTGTAGGCTGCCCAGGTATCAGTATTTTACGATGGCGGCCCTAGGACACTATCAGACCCTCTGCTCCCCAAAGTGGCTTGGAGGACTGGGTGAGGCGAGGCAGTCACTCCGCACAGAGGAGCCCCGCAGCCCCGCCCTGCCTCTGCCAGCAGTGTTCGGTCACTTGCCTAGACCAGGCCTAGCCTCCGCTTCCTCACCCCCGAGACGGGGAATAAAGCCACCAACTGCACAGACACTCATAACGACCCACTAACTGCAGCACAGCAGCTGAACAAGGGCTGAACGCTCTTCTTTTTTTTTAATATTAGAAGGAGACAAAAAGAAGGTAATTCCCTGTTAACGACAAGCTCTGACTTGTAGGTCATTTCTAAATGGCTCAGCTGTGTGGATCACAAGTCAAGGCCCGGGGTTAGCACAGGCCTCTGCCCCGATGGAGGCATCACAGGACCCAAGATGAGGAAAGTGGGGAAGAAAGATCACGGCCTTGTGTCTCCACGCAGCACTGAGGCTCGCGGACTGTGCTGCCCAAGGCCCCAAGCCCCTGGAAGTCAAGGAGCAGACTGGCAGACTGGCAGGCAGCTGCTCTGGATGGAAAGGAGCTTGTAGAGGTCCTCACAGTAAGGCCACCCCCGGGCTGGGTGCGCCAGCGGGGACTACTGGACTCACTCCCAGGTTGATTTCAAACGCGCCCCTGCAGCCAGTCTGAGCTGCGGCTCTCCCTCCCTGCACAGACGCAGAGCCCTGCACCCAGAGCTGGCAGAGCACGGCAGGAGGCCATCGGACTTGGGCCAGCAAGCAGCCATCCTGGGTGGCAGGACCCCGCAGGCGGGCTCTGAGACCACTGCCACCCCGGTCTGGAGAGCAGCAACCAAGCTCCACACGAAAGCGCCGCCCACTGACCCCCCCCCCCCCCCGCTCCCCGGCGGAGGGCACTCACCTGGCCGAGTTCGACAGGTCCAGGTGCTTCTGCACCTCCAGCAGGACTTCCCGGAAGAAGCGCAGGCGCTTCTCCTCGGACTGCTGGCACTGCTCAAACACCTGCTCCATGCTCTCCATGTACTGCGGCGTGCTCTGGCCCAGCTCCTTCAGGGACTTCTCGTATTTCTCTTTGCTCTATGACAGAGGCCAGGAGCGCGAGATGAAGGCTCATTTCCAATCAGCCCGGTTCTGTCTGACCAAGAGTGGGCGAGCCTGGCTCTGCACCACTCGGCCCACCTCCGGGTCCTCCTCTCCCTCCACCACGTCCAAATCCATCAGCAGCTAGACTGCTCCTCGGGTGACAGCGTGAAGCCTGCCACTGTGGGTGAACCTACACCCAAGAAGCACCCCAGTCTATCTCCTCTGCACCCCTAAGTTCCTGCCTAGAGGACTCAGGCCCCCCCGGCTCCTGGAGGGCAGTCCCCCCTCCCCTAGGCTGGTCTGTGAACAGCCCTCCCCACCCACCACACACCCAGGCTCGTCCTGAGGTCCTCTCCACCACCAAAGGCACCCTTGGCAAAAGTTTCTCTGTCTCCTGTCCCCCCAGATTCCAAAACCTGAAGAGCACAAGCTCCAGAGTCGGACAGAACTCCAAGTTCAAGTCCTAGCCCCTCCACTTCTGAAATACAACCCTACTCCTGGCGCCTGCCAGGCCTCTCAGCTCGAGTAAGACCCCAAAAGGCAGCCACTGGGGAAGAGGCAGTCCCTCAGAGCCAGTGACAGTATCCTCTCTCACATGGGGAAGGGCTGTGCCCCAGATCTTGCCCACAGCAGCAAGGGCTCCATAGCTGCCTTTAAGGTAGGATCATAGGGGTCTGAGCTCCAGGGAGACCTGTGCTGTGAATTTTCTGGGAGCCTCACTTTCCTTCTCAGCAAACAGAATACTTCTGCTTCACAGTATCCTGGTACTTAAGGTGACAGACAACGGACACTGAGCGCACCAAGGCATTCAGACAGTCCTAGTTCCCTTTCCTCCACCCCACAACACCAACTTCCTCCCCTGTGATACCCCCGACACACAGTTATTCCTCCCCGATTGTCCTCAAGAGGGGGTTTCACCAGACAGAAAATATGAACATAGGTGTAGCCTTTTCTCAAGGATGTTTAGGGACAGTGTGACAAGTCTAAAGTTAGCATGTTTCCCTTGCAGGGATGTGCCTGGGGTCAGAAACCCACACAGTCTTCCCTGCCCCCATATGACTCTGACGGATAAGGGGACCATCAGTGTGATGGAGCCTCCTGGGATGAAGGGAGGGATGGAGGGGCTGGGGTCACCCATTTATCACAGTCCTTCTCACTCTCAAGACCCTGAAAATGGGGTTTGATCACGGATGGGTTGGTTGGCCTTTGCTCTCTGCTCTTCTGTTCCTGACAACACAGGGCCTTCTGAGCAGGGAGTGGACCCTGCTTCTAAGACCAAGCCCAGGCCTCAGGGCCCAGCTCTGCTGCCTCTGAAGCAGCTTCTCTGCCCCCACTTGGGGGCAGTAGGGAGGAGCACCATAGAGGGCACAGCTCCCCCACGCTCACATCACTGTGTGGCAGGAGACTGAATTGCTCTGAGGGTCTTCCATTTCCTCCGTCACAGAACAGAGATGCTGCCGCCTAATTCCCCTAACTCCCTCAGAGGCTCTTCTGAGGCTCTGGGCTCCTGCTTCGCCTCTGGGCATCATGCCTTAGTCCTGAAGCTCAGTGCTCAGCTCATCTCTAACTTCACCTCTCTCTGCAAACCCAGGCTGGGACTCCCTTCTGTGGACACTGCAGCAGGGCAGCCCCCTGACGATGACAGCCTCCAGCCGCCACCAGCCCTTGGAGCAGGGCACAGGAAGGGAGCGGGACCAGGGGCCAAGCTGGGAGCCAAGGGCTCCGGAACCCTTGCTCACATCTGCCCTCCCTTCCCAGGCTCTTAAAGCTTTTTCCAGCGGCTCTCTGTCAGCAATGTCCCAAGCTCCTTACTTGGCCTGACTGTCAAGCCCACCAGTCCTCACAGCCCTCCACACCTGCTCACCATCAGCTCCCTGCTGTCGACATTCACAAGCTAGTCCTTGCCCGCCATGCACAGGAGTCACACCCCTGCTGCCCAGGGCTCAGTTCTGCCCCGTCCTGAGGCGGCACTCGGGGCTGTGGTGAGGTGACGGGTGACCTCACTGATGCAGCCACCTGTCCACGCATCTGACTGAGCAGTGACAGAGGCTCATGGCATGCCAGACACATGGATGGGTGAGGCATGCGCTCTCAACATGCAAAAAGAACTGCACGATTTACCTTAAGAACATCCTGCTTGCACTTCTCTACTCTGTCTTGCAGTTTCTTGAGCTGCTCAGGGTTGAGGGACGGGTCGGCTCTGCTGTTGTTCTCACGGGATATGGCCAGCTTCTCCTCCTTGCATGCTGCGTGGTAGGCCTTCTTTGCTGCTTCTACCTACAGGGTGAAGGAGTTCCCAAACACCACGGTTAAAGACCAGAATCCTCACTCAGGGTTGCGCAGGCTGGGGGCAGTGCCTACGCTCTGAAGAGGACAGGAGAGATCAGGTGCAGAGCTGTATGCTCAGAACAATCAGAGCAAGTTAGAGCAGAGGAATTTGTTCAGTGAACATTGACAGGGTGCCTGCTTTGTCGTCAGACGCCGTCGAGGCAGAAGGACCGTAGAGTAGTAGACAAAGAGCCTGGCTTTCACGCAGCTCACCATCTAGCTGGGGGAGGCGGCTACAAGAAACGGAATAGAGTAAGTGAGGTGATAAGTGCTAAGGAGGAGAAGCAAGCAGGGAAGAGAGGCAGGTGCGCTGGTGGGTCTGGGCTGTGGCCGTACGTAGAACGGCTGGAGAAAGCCACACACGTGACCTGGAGAGAGACTGTGTCGGAGGTCTGGGTCTGAGGGAAGAGCTGGCCGAGCAGCTGGAAACCTAATGCAAGAAGAGTGTACTGTCGGGAGAAAGGGTTATAGGCCACAGTCCATATTTTTAATGGCTATTTTACAGAAATACACACACATATCTATAGATATGGATGTGTGTGTGTGTGTGTGTATGTGTGTAACTTAATAGATGCTTCTTAACTGAGCCAGAGTCACAGATTTCACTCTAGAGCAGAAAGCTGAGTTTGTAACCAGAGCTTCATGAGGGAGTTTGTCATCGCAAAGGAGATCGGAGACAAGAAGGAAGAGAAAAGGGACATGGCAAAAGACAAGGCACAGAGCAGACAAGGGAAGTCTGCTCAGTGTGACTCTGAGAGGGAGGGAGGCAGTGTGGTTCCTGCCTCAGTGATGGGGAAAAGTCCGTGATGGGGACCGGATTGGTAGGAAGTGGCAGGGGTACTCTGAGGAATAGGGGTGGGCCAGGCTGCAGGTCTGCCTATGCTAAGGGCTGGGGCGTAGGTATGACAGTCTCTGGAGAACCAAGACTGGGTGAGACTCAATGGTTTTCATTTGCTACTTGTAAAAAAATGAGTATCAGCATCATTGCAAATTTGGGAGAAAAACTCATATCAGAGAAAGAACCATTTAAAGGTTCAAGGTTGGGGGTAGCCTTGTTAGCGGTTGAGAGCATTTCTGTGTGCCACCAACAGCCCTTCTAAAACAGTGCTACTCAAAGTGTAGTCCACAGACCAGCGGGAGAAGCATCACTCAGGAGATTATTAAAACTAAGCATGAAGAGGCCCCACTTCTGACCTCCTGACCACTTATCTCTAGAGGTAGGGCCTGGGAATCTGGGTTTTAGGAAGCTTGCTTACATTTAAAAGCACTATTCCACAACAGCTTCAGCTCAGATAACCTTTGGCAACTGAGGACTTCTGATAGACCAGCAGGTTCAAGACATGGGGGTGGGGTGGGGGGAAGAGCTTCAGTTTTGAGCTCTAGGCTGGGTGTGGGGGTCTCACCCTGCTCCCAGGACAGGAAAATGGGTGGATAAGGGTTACGTAAGAAAGGCACACGAGGCACTCAGCAGCAGCCCCTGTGCCACGGCAGTGGCAGGGACTCCAGGGAGGGCAGGAGGGCTGGCCAGCGGAAGCAGGCGGCAGGTGGGGTGGGGGCCTGTGGGCGGGGCGGGGCCCTGGGGCAGAGGCACCTCTTTCAGCTTCTTGGCCCAGGGCTTCTGCGCCTTCCTAAAGCCATCCTCGGCTTCTTTGGTCTCCTTAAAGCCTCCCATCATCTGCTTGTGGAAGGCGTCCTTCTGCCAGTTCTTGATCTTCTCGAAGTCCTGGTTCATCAGCGAGGCCTTCACCTCCAGGTGCAGCTCGCTCACCTTCTCCGCCTCGGTCATGACGGCCACCCAGGCCTTCTCCACCGTCCCGTACTGGGGCCCTGGTACAGGAGAGGAGCTGGTGGGTTACTCGGCACTGTGGGGGCCAGACAGGCCCCGGGGAGGGGATTTCCTCTGAGAGCGCCCCTCGGCGCTTAGGATGGGGTTTGAGGCCGGCAGTCTGGCTGCCTGGCTGGGAGGTTTCCTTTTGGCTGTTTCAGATATTTTTCTCTCAGTGCTGTTCCTTTTTCAGTTCCTGGGATGAAGAAGAGAATAAGGAACTGAAGCTGGATCTGTTTTCTTTTGTTAGGGAAACTGGCGGATTACACACATTTCCTTTTTGTAAAGACACTGAGCTCTTGAAAAACTCCAAGATGAAGTTTCTTCATCTTGGAAGTTTTGATTTGCTTGGGGCTGGCTAGAAAGGAAGGGCATTCTGAAGTTAACTGACCTCTCTGCCAGGCCAGTCTAAGCCCACCCCCTTAGGCTCCTGCTGGATCCTGGCTTCCCCTGTGTGGCATCACACGTTCTCCTGAGTCTCCTTCCCTTTTCAACCACAAGTTCTCCTGCAGCCCATTCCCTCCATGAGGAGCTGGGCCCTGGAAACAGCTTGTGGAATGAACGCCTGAACCCTCAGCAGAATGGAAGCCCCAGCCTGGGGAAGGGGTTGAGAAGACAGGAATCTGGTCTGGCTCTGGCCTGGATGGAGCTCTCCAGAGAGCGGTGAGGGGTGCCTGGGTCGCCTCACTTATTGTTCTCAAGAAAACTCCTAATGTGACCTGTCATTTTGCCGAGGGTGTAGCTGGCCTGAGGTGACAGATGGGCTGTGACAGAAGCTGAGGATGGAAAGGGAGGACACAGGGCCTGCCCTCAGGGTGCTCCCAGGGGACAATGACTATTGGAGTGGGTAATGACAAGAGAGACATGGTGTGTGTGTGAGAGTAACTGTTAGCCCCTTAGGACCTCTGACTTCTCCTGTCTACGAGATGAGCAGCTCCTGGTCCTTCCGAGGACTAGGACCCACAGAGGCAGAAATAAGAGTGCCTTGTGAACCTCAGGTTCTGAGTAAGCAGTGTGGACGCTACTGACAGCTGGATCCTGAGAGAGGGACTCAGGCAGGCAGAAATAAAATAACGATAGCTCCTGCTTACCAGAGGAGCCGGCCCACCCCAGCCACTCCTTACTCACACACGGCCGCCCCACTCTGCACCAGGGCACTGTACTCTGCTCCATAGGTCACCCATTTCAGCATCCAGGTAAAGAGAGAGAACTAGTCTAGTCCCCTGCTGCCTGAGGGCCCCTCACCCTGGCCTGGCTTGCCCTCGTCAGCTCCTCCAAGGATGGTCAGTTGTGATAGAAGAGTCTGCCCCAAAACCCACCCTGAGAAATGCCCACTAACCCACTTCTTTCCCAGGAAATCTTGCAGTCAATAAAGCTCCCCCTCTACTGCGGGGAAGTACGTCCTGAACACCATCCACACATCCATGGTAGCACCGTCACTGAGCTCTAGAATCGTCTGAGTGTTTCGTGAGGGACGGAGGGCAGGTAAAACCTGCATCATATAATGGGTTTCCCTGGTAGCTCAGTTGGTAAAGAATCTGTCTGCAATGTAGGAGACCCAGTTCAATTTTGCTGGATGTCATCACCGAGTCTTGCCTGCCTGGCTACTTGGCCGAACTTACAAATAAGCAGTCTTGGTGCCAGAAACCATGGTGCTGAGCAGCAAGGCCCTTGACTGGACAGGAGGCTACTTGAGTCTGGGCCCTGGAGGAGCTGCCCTGAGTTAACTCAGCAAGCACAGCGTGTCCTCTGTTGACAAGGACTTCCATGGGAGACTCAGATGCTGTTGGGGGACAGGAGTCCTGTGTCCCCAGAAAAGGGGAGGAAAGCTCACTTGGCCTGTGCTGCTGGGGGAAAATTGCAGCCCCCAGACTGTTAGACAAACTCCTGCCCTGACATTCCAAGACAGGAAACTGGCTCAGAGAGGGTCGATGGTTTGCCCCAGATGCCCCGTGGTGGCCTCCCTACCCTTGTCCACAAGCTGCCTCCAGCGCCGGGCCCACTCGGTGAGCTGCTGCGCATACGCCTTCTCGATGCGTGCCCGCTCGTGCAGGCAGTTCATGAGGTCGGTGCACAGGCGGTGGCCGTCGTCAATCCGCCGCACGGTCCGCTTGTAGTTCCCAACCTAGGAGACAGAGCCTCGCTGTGAGTGCGGGACTTCCACGCTGCCGGCTCCTGGGCGCTTGTGCCCCCTCCTACTTCAAAGGCACCCCGCGTTGTTATATGACAAGCTAACACCGGCAGGAGCAGACAAAACCGAGATTCGAGAGTCAGAGCTTCTGCGTGGCCCACGGGCCAGGGAGGGAAGCAGACCAGCGTGAGAAGGGTTGTGCGGGAGGGAAGTGAGGGGCTGAGAGCACCCAAGGGGGATCTCACAGACTGAGGGCCAGAGACAGCCTCCCAGAGTAGGGAATGTCTAACTAGAAAGATGTAAAACACCACCAGTAGAAACATAACTTTTTAGTAGCTCAGATTAGTGATTTTATAGTTAACATCACAGGCCCTTGGCTAAGGCCTTGGAGCATCACTGGGATTAGCAGGTTCTCAGCTGTCTACTGCCCTGACGTCACCGTACGCTGATTATTATCACTTTGCAATTGGAGCAACAAACACTTTCCCACCTACTGAGCACCCACTCGTGCCAGGCACCACAGGAAGTGCGTCACGCTCCAAACACTGCCTCTGCTGCGGTGAGCAGCAGTTACTGTCCCCGTGCTAAGGTGGGGGCGCCAAGGCTCAAGGAAGTTGTGCTGTTTGTCAGGACCCGAGAGCGTCCCACGTGCTTCCAGCTCGGGCTCAGACTCTTATCTGCCTTGACAAGGGCCAAGGCGAGGCCTGACTACTTTTTCTCACATATGAGAGAAGAGTTAACTTATCTAAATTATGAATAATGTAAGAGTAACTGAGAAAATACTAGTGGCTAATGTGGAGTGAAAAATCAGTGTTTCATTCTCTGACCTGCTGACTAGAAAGAATACCACGTAGCTGATACTGGAGCCCTTGTAGGAAATACGACAGAACAACAATCTACTGTATTTGCAACCCTTTCTTCCCGCTGTCTTTAAAAACCATAGTCACCATTTTTTTTTTTTCCCCCAGTTTTGCAGTTTCTAAAGGTCTCTGCCTGGCTGAGCACTCTCATATTTCATCTCTGTTTAGGGTCGATCTGGAAGTTCCTAGAGAACACGGATGACTAGTACCCACTTCTACTGGAAAGGGTACAGTCCTCTCTCTGCCGTGTACCTCTGACTGATGAACAGTTCAAACGACCTGAGTTCCTCCATCTCGTGCTGAGTTAGCCAGGTGAAAAAGAGGCTACAGTGGAGCAGCAGGAAGACCTTGCAAAGAGACAGAACACACGGAGATGGGCATTGGGAGAGAAGGGGATTGTGGTCCCTTCAGGAAAAGCTGTCCTTGAGGCCAGGGCTCTGGACAGACTGAGATGGCCCCACTCCCATGGGAACCAGAATCCTGGGGAACAGCAACTCACCAAGACACAGAAGCTGAACCTGAGCTTCCAACTCCATCCTTTAGCAGCCCCTTTTTAGGAAGGAGAAAGCAAGCATTTCACAACCAGTCAGAAGTGACTTCACATGTTTGCTTCCCTTAAAATAGGGCCTTGCTGTCATTTTGAAACTTACAGCAGGATGAAAAACAACCAACAAAACACAAACTCGGTATTGCTGAACTGGTGGCAAAAAGAGCTAAGACAGCGATAGCTAGACACAGATTTGACAGCCAACATGGAACCATGATGCAGACCTGGTTTACGTCTCACTGTTACCAATGATATTCAAATTGGCGATCGATACTAAAATATGTGGGCTCCCCAGAAACCTGTCCACCTCTTTGCTTTTCAAAACCCTTGTGAAAAGCTTTAGGGAAAAGGAAAGGACACTTTCTCACAAGGTGTGCGTAGGTACAGCCCTTCGCCTTGGCGCATGCTGTGCGTAAATACCGTTCATCTTTGAATGACAGCTGCAGAGGTCTGAAAGGCAGCGAGGAATGCGGAGAATGTTTCTGAAAGCACGTGCTTCAGGGTTAAATGCTGGCACTGCTAGGGCCAAGGGGGCAGGGGAGTGTCCGTGACCACGGGCGCCCAGACACTCCCGTGACACCTGCCTGCTGTGCTCTGCTCAGGGCAAGGGCTGCATGTGGGGTGGAGGCAGGCCATCACTTCAGTCCGCACACAGGGACATTCGTCAAGTGTCCCCTCTCCACCTCCACAGACCACACAGAAGATGGCAAAGTGCTGACAGAGTGGAGATGGCCTGATAGCATGGAGACCTGGCTCTGAGAGAAGTCCATCAGAACCTGAATGTGGCACACAGGACGCAGGGGACCGGCTGGAGGCTTAGCGGGGGCTGGTGCAGTGGGGGGCGTGGGGGGCGGGGTCAGTCAGTGAAGGATCTTGAGGGTCGGGCCATCATCCTGAGCGGTGCTGTGCTCAGGGGGCGGTGGGGTTCAGGAGAGGGAAGCCCTGGAGGGCAGGTCTGAGTAGCCTGCTGACTCCGGGGCACAGCAGTGGGGACCAGAGCAGGAGAAAGGAACCACGCAGTCCTCCAGGAGGCAGGTGGGGACGGACCGAGGCAGCAGGACTGGGCACCGCAGGTGGTGGTTCCCGCAGGCTGGACTCATCAGGCCGAAGGAGAAGAACCCCTCCTTCCCAGAGCTCCCCAGAAATCACTCTCCCACCTCCCTCTACCCAACCACCTGGTCCTGCCTGGGGCTCCTCGGAAACCCGACTGCCAGCTGTCCTAAGCACATCTCAACTGCTCTATCCTTCCTACCCACAGGCCCCCCTGGGCTCTGGGCTTCCTGTGTGTCTGGCTCTCCTCTGCCCCTAGGCCTGAGAACCTAGCATCAGATGAGCCTTGGTTTGTTCGGGTCAGCTAACCAGAGTCTGGAGTTGGCAGAAACATCTGCATAATCGAGGGTCAGGGCAGAGAAGGTGGACTCTGCCTGAAACCCAGGGGGCTTGTAATTAAAGGGGTGCTGGGAAGGGCAGTCCAAACAGGTTGCCCCAGTTCCTCATGCATCCTCTGGGTGTAAACAATCTGGAGCTGCCTCTCACAAGGACACTGGAGAAGGTATACTTCTCTGACTTCACAGCCTGTTTACCTTGGCCAACTGCTTTCTGTGGAACATGGTGGCCAAAGGCAACAGAAAGGCTGGAGGATTTGGAAGCAGGTCAGTGGGAGCCCCCAGGACCCCAAGTGGATGCGCGGGAACGTGAACGGGGGTGCACAGCTCCTGCCACCCGTCCACCACCAGTGCCAGCTGTTACCATGGGAACCGATACAGTCACGTCACAGACATCTTCCACTCTGCTCCTTTTACCCTCCTCTTCGGTTGGTGACCATCAAGCCCATTTCACAGACAAATTACCTGATTACAACCAAAGCTCCAGGGTGAATCCAGTGGCCTGAGTGAGAAGAGAACGGGGCAGAACACCCCAAAGCTCATGCTCTCCCACCCTGTGCTGCCTCGGCCCTGAGGCGCGAGCCTTCACGCATGTGGCTCAGTGTCCCAGAGAATCCCGGGGTGTCCCCAGGAGCCTGAGGGAGCTTTTGGCTGTCTCACTGCTGACTCAATGCACAACACAGGGGGGCTCCTAGGCCCATGCCCCGGACCACCCTGCCCTCCCCTAGCCGGCCCCTCTGCCTTTGTGCAGACCAGAGCCCGCAGGACACAGCCCCACACACCTTCTGACTGCGCCCTAACAGCGTGGACCTTTGTCTTCCTCATCCTTTCTTGACTGCCTTCCACTGACTGGGTCTCAGCAGGCACTCAATAAAAATGCGAAATGTTAAACCAGAGAGAGACTAGAACAAAACGGGATAAACACCCTTGTGACTTAGGGCAGCAGAGGATCCCTTGAGCAAAATTTCAGAAGTAAAAGCTGTAAGTGTACACACACACAGACATACACACACAAATTAAGGATTTCTGTTCTGAAACCAACAACATGGACAAAGTTAACAGATTCAAATGCTGACTACTAGTTTGGCAAGTAGATAGTGCTGACAAGGGACTAAAACCTGGAATATCCCAGGAAATCCTATATATTAATATCAACATGGAAGAGAGGCCCCTGGGGGAGATGGGCAAAGGTGTGAAGTGGTCACTTCAGAGAGATGTAAACGTTCGCAGGACTAATGGCCCAAGTGAGATGTTCCTGTTCGTGGGACTTGAGAGCAGCAAAACAGTTCTTTACCTCAACAGCCGGGCACACCCAAGAGCGGGAAATGCCCAGTGTGGGGCAGAGATTGGGACACAGGACCCCTTCTGAATACATTGGTGGAAAAATAGCCTGGGGCAAGCCTGGGACAGCCGGACAGTGATTAAGTCACCAAGCATATACTGCGGAAGGAAACAGCAACCCACTCCAGTTATTCTTGCCTGGAAAATCCGACGGACAGGATCGCCTGCACCCGCAGACAGGTGACGCCAATTCCCCACCACAGGGTCCTGTTGGCTGGTCCACCTGGGGGCTACGAGGGCCCTTCCAAACACTGTCCCCATGCTCTGCAGTCACAGCCTGCTCCACACAGGTCACAATGGGGTATGTTGAGCTCCCTGGCCAGCTGGACTGCAAGCCCCATGGGAACAGGCCCCCCACACAGAGCTGTTTTCCATCAGCGGCGGCATCATAATAGAGCGCACCTATACTCTGCTAGTAGTGGACTGCAAGGAGATCCACCCAGGCCATCCGAGAGGGTGGACCCAGTCCTGGGTGTTCACTGGAAGGACTGATGTTGAAGCTGAAACTCCAATACTTTGGCCACCTGATGTGAAGAGCTGACTCATTGGAAAAGACCCTAATGCTGGAAGGATTGGGGGCAGGAGGAGAAGGGGAGGACAGAGGATGAGATGGCTGGATGGCATCACCGACTCGGTAGACATGGGTTGGGTGGACTCCAGGAGCTAGTGATGGGCAGGGAGGCCTGGCGTGCTGCGGCTCATGAGGTCGCAGAGTCGGACATGACTGAGTGACTGAACTGACTATCCTCTGCTAGGCAGCGTGCTCCTGCTCGTACCTCCACATGTCACCTCATGTAATCCTGTGATGGCCCCAGGCAATGAGATTTTACAGAAAAGGAGACAGGCTTGAAGAAGCAAAGTCACTCATAGTCATGAGGCCAAAAGGAGGCAGACCCCACCTTCCAGAATCTTCCTCAGGCTTTGGTGAGGGAGGGTGTGGAGCCCAGGCCTACTGGGTCAATCCCACCTTCCAGAACCTTCCTCAGGCTGCGGTGAGGGAGGGTGTGGAGCCCAGGCCTACTGGGTCAATCCCACCTTCCAGAATCTTCCTCAGGCTGCGGTGAGGGAGGGTGTGGAGCCCAGGACTACTGGGTCAATCTCGGGTGATGTGCCCCCTTCCAACTGGCCTGGCAGGCTCAGGAAAGGCCACAGATGACCTTGATTTTACCCTCAGAATGCTCATGCCCTTTAACCCGCGACCCTGCAGGCCCAACACAACTGCCCTCTCTACACCCTGGAGAGGCAGGTCCCAGAGTGAGCCAGCTGTGCCAAGCTGACTGGACAAGAAAGAAAAGCTGCTGATGGTAGCCCTCCAGGCAGGAGCACAGAGTCAGCGACAAATGCTTCACCTGAAGCTGCCACAGGATTTTCTGCCTGCCCAAGCCTCCAGGATTTTCTCAACCACCTTGAAAGACAAGCCATCAGGAATTCCTAAATTACAGGCCTGCAGAGGTGGGCTGAGTGGGCCTTGGCTGTCTTGTTTGAATCCATCAGCCCCTGGCCTTCTCTCATGAGGCCACCTTCCCTCCATCTCCTCTCATGAGGGGAGCAACAAAGAACTGGCCCTGCCCTGACAGAAAAGACTGGGTCTTTCTGCCTGCATTTCTGTCCCTTCAGCTGCACCCGTGCTTTTAGACAGGGGTATCCATTACACGATAAATCCTGGCCATTTCTTCAAGTTGTCCATTCAGACACAACGGGAAGAAAGGAAACAGGATCAGATGATCTCCGAGGGACCGTCACAATTCCAGGATTTCTAATTGAACAGTCTGTCAATGCCTCCAGCTGGCTGGCTATCTCTTGGAGCACTCATGACTCAATGATTGAGGGTCCAGTGATACCCTCTTGCCACTCACAAATATAGGTGAACACCTACTGTGTGCCAACGACTATGCCAGGGACCAGGGATGCAGTGGTGAACTGGGGCAAGGCTGCTTTTTGAAGGCTTGAGGTTGAGGCCCACAGAGCATAAACTCCACGCCACGCCACCCCCCTGGGACGGCCTCCCTCTGTTACTCTTGCATCAGTGTCTGCTGCCACATGCAAAATGTGGCAACATGGGGGGTTTGCGGGCAAGGACTGTGCCTTTATTCTCCTCCCTCCACCATGCCAGGCACACAGAGAGCACCCTCTAATGTGTTCCCAATGCCCGAATGGTCTGGGAGCGGAGATTCTATTCTGTGTAGACATGAGGGGACTGAGAAGGTGCTGAGTGCCCAGCTAGAGGCACAGGCAATGAAGTAAATCATGCTCCTTTATTTTCCTCGATCCAATGAGTCCTTGAGCTCTCCCCATGAAAGCTAAAAATCAGCTCTCAGAACACATCATCAGATACACACTCCACAGATGACAAATGAAAAACTAATTCTGCCAAGCACTGACCAGCAGAAGAGCCTTGCAGTTCTTTCACAGCACTCACCCGGCTTGCAGTCAAATTCAGGTCCAGGTCAGTTTCTCTCTAAGTCCCTGGTGTCCAGGCGGCTGCGAGGGCTCTGGGAGCGGCCCTGCTGTGCCACGCTTCCCACTCACATTTGCAGAGTACTCAGTAGACGCCACGTCTGCTCACACGAGCAGGGCCTCTTTCTCAGGCACCCTTCTTCAGTCTGCCCCAACCCCTAGTCTGAACCTCCCTTTCCTAACAGGAGGTCACATCTGATCTTAAGACTGTAAGATCTGTGACATGTGCGAGTCAACGCCGAAGGGAGGGCCATCCTTGGAGAGCTGTGAACTCTGCCTTGCTCTCAAACTGTCTCTGGGCGCCCTCGTTTCTACAGGATCCCACCCCCAGTTCTCCAACCTGCCCTCCAGTTCACCCCCAATCCGGGCTCCCAACTCACCCTGCTCTGGAACAGAAGGTCTTGGAGCTCCTCACCTCAGCACTACCCTAAGCCTGGCCAAGTTCCCTATTCTCAAAACAGGATGTTAATGCAGTTCACCTGGCAGGGCCCCCGAGAGGGTCAGGCATGCAGGCTCCTTGCCGGCCTGCCGCCGCCGCTGTTCGTCAACAGCCTCCGTTTCCAGCCTGGAGCCTGACCTGCGAGCTCTGGCTCAGCTCTGACCCATGCCGTCCTGTCTCTGCCTCGGCCTCACTCTCGCCCAACTCCTGGTTTTCAGTTCTTACTCCCAACATTTCCCAGACTCACCTCCTGTCCCTGGAATTTGTAGTCAAGTAGGAGGGTGAAGAAGATGAGGCTCATTACCCTGCAAGGCACCTTTTGCTGTTTTGAGCGTGTTACAGCACAAACCCCAAACTTCAACAACATGAAAGATGACTGCATTATCACCCTTTAATCTGAATGCTCAAAATGACAAACTGAAAAATGGATGAAGTGGAAACTGAGAGATTCCAGTTTTCAGACATAACTCAAAGGCAGAACAAAGGAACGTAGAGAGGAAGGATGTGTTTAAACAAAATTTGTTTCAGACCTGAACTCCTCAAGACTGGCTGGCCAGGCTCACTGCACTCTGCCCCTCCAGGAAACATTGCTCAGATGCTAGGATAAAGGCCCAGCGATGCCTGAGGACGTGCCTGAGCACAGAACATGCCCCGCTTGTGAGCCATCACCCCAAAGACCCTGCACAGGGCACTGTCTTCCCGGCATGCGTGTACCTGCACACACTCCTTCAGCCAGGTGCCTGGGGAGCGGCAGGAGCACTTGGCCGCCTGGTGGCAGCTCACTGCCCTTTCATTCCCCCTCACGGTCCAGCAGGCGCTGTACAAGCGGCACCTCCTTGCTGTGAGAGCTGCCACTAACCCAGACGGTGAGGTCGGTTCCGGCTCTGTGAGCAGGGGCTCGCTGAAGACCAAGCCGCTCTGGCAGAAACTCTAGCAGTGAAAGGAACCCCCAGGGACAAATGCCAAATGATCTAGTGTAGAAACTGTCAGATTGGAAAAGCGAGAACAGCACTTCCTCCAGGTAGCACCCCCTTCCACGCTTACTCCCTCAACTTCCTGCTTCCACAGTGTCCCACCCCCTCCCTGGTCCCCTGGTCCACCTTTCATGAAAAAACAAAACAAAAACCAAAAAACCCTGCCCCACAGGACACAGTTTCTTCACCCAACCTCTCTCCCTGGGTCCCTCAGCACTAGGCTCATTGCATCCACACATTTGTATAAAGACTTCTCAAGAGAGCTAAGCCACCACAGGCTGATTGAGCTCTCAGAACTTCTCCACTTCTAAAAGCATGCATTTCTGTTTGTTACTGAGTAGAAACAGAAAATGTTTTCTCCCACAGGGCTTACACAAGTTACTTTTGCCATCACTGAAATCAAGTGAGAAAATAAAAATTAATCTTCAGTGGATAAGCTTGTTGGCAAAAAAATCTTGACTGTTCAATTCTTTCCAAGAAAAAACAGAGTGATTTTTTACTGGTGTAAAAATGTAAAACACCATTTAGAACAATGGTGTTTAGACAGGAGGTACAAGCCTGCAGTAAGCGGAGGAAAGACCACCTGATGTGTCTGCCTTCACCTGTCTCCACAGGTGTGATGTTCACGCACAAAAAGGTGACACATTAGGACCAGCCGGCTCCGGAGTCATCTGGACCCTGGCCCCGCAGACACTCTCTCTAATCCTCATGATCTTCCTGGGAAGCAGGAATTAACAACTCCCGTGTTCCTCCCAGGACTCTGAGCAGGTCATCTCTCTCCTCTGAGCCCTCAGGGTTACACAGCAATGAATGTTGGCACCAGGGCTGAACCCAGACAGGGGGCGACTTCAGGCTGAAGCAGAGGCATTTGAGAATGTGGAATCTCTGCAAATGAACATGTCTCTTCTTGCTCCCAGGGGGCTGCAACCAGAGGCAGGAGAGCATTCTAAAGAGCAGGGGCTTGAGCCCCCTGCTGGCACAATCCCCACCTGGGCCTCAGTTTCCCCACCTGTAAAGTGGAGCTCACAATCGCAGAGGCAGTGGTGAGGGTTGAGAGCACCCACGGAAAGCAGAGCAGGGGCCTGGCACAGAGCAAGTATGCCACAAGTGCCAGCCCCTATCTCTGGTCTTCATTTCTTAACTCCCCATCCTGGGTTAGAACTCACACAGAGAGCACACAGATCAGAAGCGCACAGCTTACATGCACGCGGCTCGATGACTTGGCAGTGTGCACACACCCAGGTGTGGGGTACAAGGGGCGGCAAAGATCACTGCTCAGTGTGGCTGGAGCCTGGGCCAGAGGTCCTGGCGTCCGGCAGCTCCCAGCACATGCTCAAGTGCTAGCCACACAAGTCATGGTTTCACTTTGAAGGCGAGGCAGAAAAGCGAAGCTTCCCACTCAGGGCAGGAATCACGCAGGGCTGCTTTTCTGATGGGCTGCCCTGGCTGCAGGGCGGACAACGGTGGAACACCTGGTAGTGTGGGGAGGCTGGTGCCCTAAGCCTTGGTCATGGCTCAACAGATACAAGGCCTGCTTGTAAGAATGAATCGATGGATCTGTCTGGAAACTGTGGTGAAATAAAGGCAAGCCATCAGCCTGCTGGGAGCTCGGTCCAAGGACTGTGGGATGAGGAGACCGACATACCTACAGCAGGGCTGCTGTGCAGGACAGGCCCCCCAGATCTGTGTGGGGGGCAGGGGCAGGCAGAGGATGCATGGAAAGACCTCTGCCGCCCAGAGGCGGGGTGACGGTCACTTTCACGCCCCTGCTTCCACTCACAGCACCCGTGTGCTGCCCAGGGCTGCCCACCATGACGAATGTCAGCTCTGAGGTCCCAAGACTGTGCACTCATTTTGGGACCCCAGGACTCAGCCCAGGGCCTGGACTGTGGTAGATGCCAAATCAGGCTTTATGGAATCCATGAACCTGGGGCAGCAGCATCTTCTAAATGTTACTTACAAAACTGGTTTGGAAGAATGGGAGCAGGGCATCCCATGCCACATGGACGGCTTTCCAGACAAAACCCTGATGCCTAAGGAGATGTTCTCATGTGCTGTGCCAAGTCCACAGTGCTCAAGTCTGAGAGGAACTGCAGAGAGAGCCTTCTCTGAAGCAGACGGCAAATACTAGTCATGTGCCAACTCTTTGGGGCTAACGTTCTACAGCAAGACATTTATGTCCTCTTCATCTCCAAAGCACTCTCCTCCAAGGCTCCCTGTGTCCACGCAGAGTGCTCACAGGACAGCCCCAGCCTGGCATCATCTGGGGAGGCCTGAGCTCTAACGGCACAACTGCTGACAGCTGAACAGGGCTCCTCAGGGGTGTGAGCCAGACACAGGGCCCGGACCCAGAAATCAGCAGTCTGCCCTCCCAGCCTGGCCCTCAGGAGCCCTCAGGCCTGCTGGGGCCAAACCTGCTGTCATGTTCCCAGAACCTGTCAGGGAAGAGGGTGGCCAGGCTTCCCTGGTGGCACTGGGAAAGCGCCATGGCCTGCAGCCTCGGCTCTCTCTGTGCCCCAGCCTCCAGAGCCAGAGAGGAGACCCAGAGGCAGGGCCTGGAAGTGGAGATGTGGGGGGCACGCCTGTGGGCAGGATGGGCCAGGCTCCAACTTCAGCCAATTGGAGTCACACTCTTGGGGAACCACCTCTACTCAGCCTGAACGTATCTGAGCCCACACAATTGCTCAGCCCCAAAACAGGCCCTTCGCTCCAAAGAGGTCTGCTCACTGCAATCTCCAGACACTGCTCCGGCCTAGAATGCTGTCCCTCCTCCGGCTCCCAGCCCCACCTGCCCCACACATCTTCTCTGCTGAGGCCAGCAGCGGGCCCCTCTCTGAATGCCATGACACCGAGGGCAGAGCTGCGGCGTGGCCTCACTGCCCTCGCCCTCCGTGCAGGCCACCGTCCTTTCTCCTCCAGCTCCTCCATTGTGGGGATCAGCTCCCCACCCTCCTTGCTTCTGAATCGTTTCCTACCGTGTTGCAGTGTTGGGGATACAGAAAGTGTCCCTGTGAGTAATCCCTCCTCCTCCCAAGAGCACGCCTTGTTCATTCGTCCATCTGGTGAACATCTGAGGGCTTAGTCGGCACCGGCCCTGCCCGTCTTCCAGGCCACCTTTCCTGCCCCCTCCTCCGGGGGAGTCCTGCTGCCCCCTGTGCACCCCAGCAAATCCTACAGCACCTTGCACGATGACCCGCACGATGACCCGTGTGTCTCCTGCCTCAGGGAGCTTACTTCCAAGTGTCAGCCACAGGCTCCTCTCCTGCGCAGGCACACAGCCAGCGGGACCCACTTCAGTTAGCACCTTGTGGTGGAGAGAGGTGAAATCAGGCACAAAAGGCCTTCCACCTCGAGACTTCAATGCTTTCCTTAGATCTGTACAACAGCCCCGTGGGGTCACCCCAGTGAGAAGTGGCCTTCCACGGGAAAGAGGGACCTTGCCGGCAGCCTGGAGACGCACACCTGGCAGGGTGCACTTGGGTGGCTCAGAGCTGGTTCAGCTGAGCAATCACCTCCACTCAGGGCACAGCCATCCAGTGGGCGGGGGGGCGAGGCACTGCTCATCTGTACGAGCTGAAGAGCAATGTCAGGGACAGCACCACCAGATGAGCAGAGCCTGTCTAGAAAATAAACCCATTTGCCTTTGTGTCCTTCGGACAAGAGATGTTCTTGTCTACTGACACTGCAGTTAAGAATTTAACAGGGAGCCTAGGGGTCTACATCAGTGACAGGGCTTATTCAAGCCACTTGACTTAATACATGCTGACAATACACACTGCAACTTTCACCTACATTTTTTTTAACAAGCAGCTGAAGACTTCTGTAATAGAACTATATTTAGTTACTTTCAGTTTCTGACATCAACTGGGTAATTAAGATAGTGCTGACCAACTCACCCCGCAGGAACAGATTACACATTTTGTGTGTGTGTGACGATCCCCCCCACATCAGAGGGTCGGAGCTCCCAGCCGGCACCTGTCTTAATGCCTGACACCACTTTACATGGATTCATTCCCTAACTTGGGCTTCCCTGGTGGCTCAGCTGGGAATGAATCCGCCTGCAATGCAGGAGACCAAGGTTCAATTCCTGGGCTTGGGAAGATCCGCCGGAGAAGGGAACAGCTGCCCGCTCCAGTATTCTGGCCTGGAGAATTCCAGGGACTGTGTAGTCCGTGGGGTCGCGGTCAGACACGACTGAGTGGCTTCCACTTTCACTTTCACTTTCATCCCTAACTCACAGCACTAGGATGTGACTGCTGGTATTATCCCCATTTTACAGACTGAGAAACTTGAGGATGAGAAAAAGTAGTGACTTGCCTAAAGTCACACACACACATAGTCAGTGACAAGGCAGGGAGTCACACCCAGGCCACTTGGCTCCCAAGCCTGGGTCTGGACCTGTCCCTGGCCTCTCCAGGTCCATCCCTCACGAGGCCTTTTGTGTGCGCTAGCCTCCCTGTACTGCCACCGCACCGCAGGCAGGCGCTGATTGAGGCCAATGGCACTGTCGTCAGTTACCAAACAGGAGGTTTCTCCATGACTATAAAGGATTCTGCCGACAGTTTCAGATCAGTGTTGAGACGGATGAGGACCTGCATTTCTAAAGGCCGGCTTCACTGCAGGGAGCCTCTGCAGTTAGCGCCGGGTCCCCGAGAGCTTCCACGATGCTGGCGAGGCCATGGGCTCTGGGGCCCAACTGTCTGTGAACCCAGACCTGCCTACAGGCCATGCAGGCCCTGAACCCCGGTCACATCCTCAAGGCACCTCCACCTGCATCTCAGAACTCCCGTTCTGATCTGGCTTCACCACCAATCCTCCTGCCCGCTGAGTGCACCTGACCATGCCAAGGGGCCGCTGCTGAGCGGCTGGGACGTGCCCACAACTCTGTTGCTGCCTTTGGGGAGGTGTTTCCCAGATCACATGCACCTCTCTGGCTACCGAGACTCAGTTCCAGCCCGGATCCCCACCAGGAAGGCTGCCGAGGAGCAGGGACTCAGGCGGTCACGCTTCCCACGGGAACTCATGGGGCCCAGCACACAGTAGGTGCTCAATAAACACTGACTTCTAATAAAATGAAGTATTCAGCTAAAAGGCAATGATGACCTTTCCCCCAGTGCAGAGAAGAAAAGTGTTGAGAGAAGTCTGAGCTGGGGTCCCGTGATCACTTGTCTGTGTCAGACTGTAATATCGATAGTATTTGATGTCAGACAAAATTGCACACCTAATCTAAGTTCACCGAACTTCTCCATGCTTGTCTCCAGCACACCGCAGGCTCCACCACGGGGCTCTGCTGCACTTGGGCCTTTTGTGTTGGGGAAGCATCACAGGGCTCCGATGTAGCCATTCCTGTTTCATGGTGGCAGCCTCTCTTGAAGACCAGTACAATCATCCCTCTTAGAGCTGAAAACCCTGAAGCTCAGATCAGTCAAGCAACTTGCCCAAGGTCACACAGATGGCTAGAAACAGCTTAGCTGGGATCAGAACCCAGAGCTTTCCAACTACAAAGCCAGTGCTCTTTCCACTAAGCCCATGGCTGCTGGGATGGTTCCAGAGGTTTTGATGCATGTTTAGTTGCTAAGTCATGTCCAACTCTTTTGTGACCCCATGAACTGTAGCCTGCCCAGTCTCCTCTGTCCATGGGATTTCCCAGGCAAGAGTACTGGAATAAGTTGCCATTTCCTTTTCCAGGGGATCTTCCCCACCCAGGGGTCAAACCCGCATCTCCTGCACTGAAAGGCAGATTCTTCACCACTGAGCCACCTGGGAAGCCCAAGTAGCCACATAAACGAGATCTCATGGACTCTGTCTTACCCAGCAGGTAAGAAGTAAGTGCCCCCGTGGCTCGGTGGTAAAGAATCGGCCTGCAAGGCAGCAGATGTGGGTTTGATCCCTGGGTCAGGAAGATCCCCTGGAGAAGGAAATGGCAGCCCACTCCAGTATTCTTGCCATGGACAGAGGAGCCTGGTGAGCCATGGGGTCGCAAAGAGTCGGACTCGACTGAGCGACTCAACAACAGAAAGAAGTATGTAGGACTCAGGAAGAATGACCTCCATTAAAAAACAAACAAACCCAAGACACAACATAGTCTGATCAGGAAAGGAATCCGCCGCAGGCACAGACGGACAAGAAGGTGCTCCAAGAAGCTCAAGGGCACTTTGTTCAGCCTCCTGGCCACCTGTCTGCACCGTCCAACATGACTTCACATCACCACCGTCCATTTTTCTACAAAACTCAAGAGTAACGCTGCTTCTGAGGCCAAGCCTGGTAATTACTGTACATCATTTCAAGTCACAGCAGGGTTGAGCATGAAAAAGAAGATGTGGGAAAGGACAAACTGACAAGACCTTCATGAACACCTCTAACGTCTTCTGTTATCAAACTTTTCTAGCAAGGTAAGTTTACCATCCTCACAGAGAGCTAGGCCATACTCTCTGCCACTTAGATCGGAGGCCTGGCTGGTTCTGGTGTAGTTCATCTCATCACCCCAGAACTAGTCAATAAAGACGGGATGTCAGGCACCACTGGCTTGGTCTCTGCATTCATCCGGAGGAAATCATGGACATTACCTCCCAGAAGCTGTCGCTGGACACTTCGACTCCAACGGAGTCATCATAGGTGACAGACATCTCTCCAAAGGGCGAGGGAGCAGCAGGGAGCGCTGAACGTAGAGGTCCGCTTCAGAAGCTCGAGGTCTGTGGACACACCTATAAAACAAAAAACAACATTGTGGGTTTTAAAGTCCCAGTGTAAAGAAGCAAGCTGTCTCCATGTCACAACTTCCATTTCCACGACTGCCTTCAGGGCAGCACAGCCCACAGTGTCTCCTTCGGTGGGAGAAAGTCAACACACTCCAGACTCAGCACTGACACACACGTGCGTGTTCTATGTGAGGTGTGCATTTCACATTAACAAGTAAACCTTTGCAATGTCTCACTGAAGACTTTGAAAAGCTTTCTGAAGAACAGTCTGTGTACTAAGTCAACAGGCTGATAACCTTAACGCCTCATCCCCTGGAGAAAGGGGCAGAGACCCTGTGAGGAGAACACGCAAACGCAGAGTCACTGCATCTCTGGGCTCATCCTGTTCCAGCCTGTCCTGCTCATCCCACACAATGAGGACCTGGGGCAAAATGTGAGTGGAAATAGTCCACCTCTGACACCTGACTCCACTCTCCAGTTCCCACCAGGCTTTGCTTGTGTTGGGCGCTGTTTACCTCTTCCCATGACCGGCTCATCTCAGCCACTGAGGCCCTGGATTCAGACCAGTTTATTCTGACACAGTCCGTGTGAGAGTCAGCTAGAAGGAGTAAAGACAAACAAGCTAAAGTGATCATCTCTGAGCAATGATTCAATGATCTAAATCCAAGTGAGGGTAATGAGGCAATTATTTCCCCTGCTAGAATGAAGAAGTTGAAGGAGCCCCGCTACTTTCACAAGCACAAATCCCGCTGATGGAATGACCCATCCACAGCCCATGAGATTCTCTGACTTCTTAGTGACAGAGTGAGACTCCAGCCTCCTTTACAGCGCCCTGCATTCAGATCTCACAGCCAGAGATCCAAAATGCTCCTACCACAGTCGGGAGACAGCTGAGCCATGGAGGGGAGAAGGCAGAGGGGTCTACACTGTTACACTTACTGGCACAAGACTTTGTTCTAGGCACTTTCCCATGCTACCACACTTAATCCTGTGATTCTCTGTGAGACGGTCTAGAAGCACAGTAAGGAACACGAGCTGCCTGGGCTCTAATCCCAGATTTGCTACTCATTAGCCAGGCAACAGTGGGCAAGGTACCTAACCTCTCTGTGCCTCAGCGGCCTTATCTTGTAAACAAGAGACAATAATGGAACCCGCATCACAGCCTCTCAGGCCAGGGCCCTGGTGCTGCCTCTCACAGCAGCCCCTTCCCATGGGACCCCACGCTCTGAGCCAGGGCTCTCCTAGAAGCACCCCAGCCCACTACTGCAGCAGCAGAGAGTTTTCTAACCAGAGCAGCTGGTCTCTGTTTCAGGCGAGTCTCAGAGTGGCCAAATCAAGCCACTGGCTAAACTGCCTCGCCAGCCCCGGGGAGCTACTGCAGGGGAGAGCGGGTGTCTGCAGAGAAGCAACTTGACACCTGAGAAGTTCATTTTCAGGAAGTCATTTTTTTGCCTGGGTTCAGTCCTGGCTTAGACACTAACAGAAGATCAACTTTGCACAAGATCGATTAAGAGCCTGCGAAGTGCCAATGTATTAAAAAGCAGAGACATCACTTGGCCGACAAAGGTCCGTATAATAAAAGTTATGCTTTTTCCAGTAGTCATGTATGGATGTGAGACTTGGACTATAAAGAAGGCTGACCATCAAAGAAGTGATATGTTCGAACTGTGGTGCTGGAGAAGACTCTTGAGAGTCCCTGGGACAGCAAGGAGATCAAACCAGTCAATCTGAAAGGAAATCAACCCTGAATATTCATTGGAAGGACTGACGCTGAAGCTCCAATACTTTGGCCACCTGATGCAAAAAGCTGACTCGTGGAAAAGACCCTGATGCTGAGGAAGATTGAAGGTGGGAGAAGGGGGTGACAGAGGATGAGATGGTTGGATGGCATCACCGACTGGATGGACATGAGTTTCAGCAAGCTCCAGGAATTGGTGGTAGGCAGGGAAACCTGGCATGCTGCAATCCATGGGGTCGCAAAGAGTTGGACACGACTGAGTGACTGAACTGAGCTGACCTGGGACCTTATCTTCCTATCAAAAGTGTAGAAAAAACAAATTGAGACTTGAAAACAAGAAAATCCTAAGTGTAAAGATGTACAAATCATCGGCCCTTCTCCCACTGCTGAAAAACACATCCATGGCCCCCATGTATCACCTCGGTACACAGCAGGCCCTCAGAAGGTGATTGCTGAATACATTCCAAGAGACTTCCCTCAGGAATCCAGGGGTGACTGAGGTGGGGAGACAGTTCCCAGATCTCTGGGTTCCAGTGACTTCAGCTGCTGATAGATGTTAACACTGTGAGCCAGTATGTACTAAGTTGCTTTAGTCATGTCTGACTTTTTGTGACCCTATGGGCCATAGCTCGCCAGGCTCCTCTGTCCATGAGAATCTCCAGGCAAGGGTACTGGAGTGGGTGCCATGCCCTCCTCCAGGGATCTTCCCAACCCAGGGATTGAATCCGCACCTCTTATGTCTCTTAGCGGGAGGGTTCTTTACCACTAGCACCACTTGGGAAGCCCCTAGTCAGAGCCATTCCTACAACGGTGGGCAGAATCTCAAAGGCTAATAGAGGCCGCCCAAGGGTGCCCTTGGTCCAACCTGGGGACTGGCATAACTTCTTTCCTCCCATCTGGGCCAGATAAAAGATATCAGGTAAGCAATGGTACACATTACATAAGTACATTCAGCTCCCCCTTAATGCCCTTAATTTGTTCCAAGAAATAAAAACAGAACAGGTCATTAGGTCAAAAGGCTATTACTATAAAGCAAGAACATTCTTAGAAAAGGCGTGTGTAGCTTGCGCGTGCATGCCAAATCACTCAGTCATGTCTGACTCTTTGTGACCCCATGGACTGTAACCCACCAGGCTCCTCTATCCATGGGATTCTCCGGGCAAGAATACTAGAGTGGGTTGCCATGCCTTCCTCCAGGGGATCTTCCTGACCCAGGGATCGAACCCATGACACACGTCTCCCACATTGCCAGGCAGGTTCTTTACAATTAGTGCCCATCTACCCTCAAAGTCGGCCTTGGAGAAGCCATCTCTAATCCTCTGTGACTTCAGAAAGCAGAGAAGGGAGGCATCCTCGCTGCTGCCCACACACAACACTAGCCTGGCCTGTGCTGCCCTGCAGGCCTGGCCGTGAGCACATGCTGGGTCTAGGGTTTGTTCCTCCCTCCTTATCCAGGGTGGGAGATTCTTCATTGATCAATGCAGTGACTACAATTTCTTCTAAGCCACTATCTGGCCCAGAGTGAGAGGAGAATCATTCTTTCAGTAAGGAGTGGATTTCCCCCTCATTCTACAAACCGATGTTTGAGAACTTACTACGCGCCAGTCACTCTAAGTCTCATGGATGCAGCAATGCACAGGACTGACCCAGTCCCTGCATGCCCAGGCCTGCTATCCAAGTAGGGAAGATTGATACACAGTCAAGACAGCGGTGAGTGTAAACAGGGCTAGAACAGAGATAAATGAGGTCCTAAAAGAGAGAGGAGGAAAGCTCTTGTGGAGGCAGGATGGTCATGCCTCTCTGAGGACCCAAGGTGGAGAGCAAGCGGGTGTGTAAAGGACAGGGAGGGGGCCTTTCCAGCAGAGGGTGGCCCCTGGGAACAAAGGTCCCAGCGGCTGCCCCAGCAGGGCAGGAGCCCAGAGGCTTGCCTGAGGCGGCACTGAGGACTCCGGGGAGGAACGGTCTGGCATGTGAGCTGCATGGTAACGCAGATCTTCCATCTGCCAACTGACAACAATGCCAGCCTCAATTAGCTGTAAGATATGCTACTGAAAACCAAGCATGCACATGCGTGGTCTTCCATACCTGTCCTTATCTGCGCTATCTCTCAACATGTGACATATCTGAAAAAAAGAAACACCTGCCTTCGATCCAAATAGTTCTAAAGCTTTTCCTACAGATAAATTCACCCAAAGGTCAAAAGTAGGTATTCATGGTGGTACTGATTTTAATAGCAGGAAGAATAAGATACTGAAAGCCACCTCACTGTGCATCAAGGATCAAAAGTGCTGATACAGCCCTGGAGTGGAACACGGGCAACCAGAGGAGAAAGGGCAGGGAACTGTGTACAGCCGCGGATGAAGGATGCAACAGTGGGCCTGCACCTCAAGCAGAATCAAGTGTGACACCCTAGACACAGTCTGACCCCACTGGTATTAAAACACGATCGGGGGACTTCCCTGGTGGTCCAGAGGGTAAAACTCCACACTCCCAATGCAGGAGGCCCAGGTTCAATCCTTGGTAAGGGAACTAGATCCCATATACCAGAACTAAGACCCAGCACAGCCAAAAAAGCCCCCCACACAATCAGGTACCCACCAAAGTATGTCAGTGTGCCGAAGTCCCGGTGGGGTCTCAAACTTGTGGCAGTGGGGAGCAAACTTCCATATTTTACCTCATCACCTTCTAACCTATTTGAAAATTTTGACTATCACCACGTAATATTTTTAGGATAACAAACCCGTAAATGAAAATACCTCACTGTGTTTTGTCAGTGGCCTGTGCAGGAATGAAGGAGTGGCCCTCTGCACCACAGCCTCGAAAGAGGACCGACCAGCCCCTCCTGAAACCCCAACAGCTCTGCCGGCCGGCAGCACCTCTCTGCTGCATGATCGCAGTCATCTCCCAACGGTGTCCTGGCTTCCCCTGCCTTTCAGTTTACTCTCAACACAGTGACCCTTTCAAAACTCAAGTCAGAAGCCCACAGAGCAGTCACTCAATAAAAACTTGCTGGATGGATTCAGGAGAAGAAAAGTTGAAGCGAAAAGTCTGGGCAATTTTGATTCACACAGACAGAAGATCCACAGATGGGAAATAATTGGGGCATTTATGTGAAGATGTTTTGGCTTCAGTGGTTAGAAGTCTTCTATAAACACTACTGCACACGTTAAACTAAACCACAGCTGGTTTAGCAGCCACAGTGGGGGCTGTGTGGCTCAGGGCCGGGCTGTCTACCACCAGCCGCACGGGAAGTCCTTCTCCCGCTCAGCCCCGGGGGGCCGGCCACCAGTGGGGCCCACAAGCTGGTGGCAACCCTTTGCCTCCAGCCTCAGTTCAGGCTCTGCCTGTATGCCCAGTCAGTTCCTCCTAAGAAAGGACAGGGTTGCCTGCTTTTCTTTAGCCCTCAAGCCACCTCCGCCATGGGGGCTGCTCGGAGAGTAAGACCTGAGGCAACACACTGCTTCACACAACCAGCAAAGCAGGAACACTTTTTTTTAATGGCTCAAATGTGCAGCACAGCCTATTTTGTTTCCAATGATTTCATCTGGAAAACTGAACATTCCTCAAAGGAAGAGATAGAGATCAGCAAATAAAGTGACTTATGTCTCTGGAACATTGTGTAGTGCATGTACCTCGACCATGGAGAACAGCTCCCTCTGAGGGAAACACACTGAGGCCCTGGCTTGGCAAGTCCCACGCCCGGATGGGGTGGGGAGGGTCCTTCAGAAGCACCTACCAGGCGAGGGTGTGCAGAGTGGGCCAAATACACCCAAAAGTACTTCCAGAGATTAACAAGGCCGTCAGCCTCTCTCACAGACAGAGCTTGGTGTTGCTGTGAAAACCACCTCCTGAAACTTGGGAGCATCTCATTTTGTCTAGTAAACACTACAGGGCCTCTTTCTCTGACAGAAAACAATCAGGTTGGGTTAGGTGAGAGACAAATTTTTCTAAACAGGGACGCTATTCCCACCGTCAGACGCGGCACTGCTTTTGCGCAGCACGGCATCAGTTCCAGAGCAGGCGTCTTCCCACCAGGCTGTGACGACCTGGCTCCCAGAGATCTGCTCATTCGACTCACCTTACATTGCTGAACCTGTGACAGTTTCAAGCCCAAAAGTCTATTCCTTCGGCTACCGCAGGGCCGTCAAAGCCAACGAGGGCTCCTCTCGGTGGGGCCCGCTTCCGCCAGCTGCATTCTCATTACTCAGCCCTTGCCTCTGTCATCTACAGTCTGTCTTAGCTGCAATCACAGCAAACAAGCCATCCTGCGGTTGGCTTTTTTCAGTTGCATAATAAGCATGTCCGTGCTGTCTCCTTGTCACTCCTAACAGCTGCATGACATTACGTCTTGGCCCACACCGCGCCTGGCCCCCACAGTCAGTAACCTTGGCAATCTGGGTCTTTCCCAGTCAGCGCCAAGACTGGGGGAAGGTCACAGTACACACAGCTTCCCACTCTGTCCTGTTACTTCACTGGGGGCTCTGGGCTCACACATTCTAACGATATTTGGTGAACCTCTCAAATGCAGTTTAAAAAGCAAAAGTTCCATCCGACATCCTCAGTCTACATGTACGGGGGAGATTGCACACTTAAGAAAGATACCCTGAGAGGCACAGGAGAAAAAATGACTCCAAAACACACCCTGGCCTTTGGGGACTTACTTGGTTCACACGATGAATCTGAGGACCTTTTAGAAGATGAAATAGCAGTGACAATATTACACATGAAAAAGAAACAGATAGAAAAAGGAAAAGAAAAGAACAAGCACCTGTAAAAGGGAGACTTCAGCTGTAGGGGGGACAAGGGAGCCTCATGACAGCTTCTAATTTCTCACTTGGTAAATGCAGAAATCATACTTCCTGGGGTTTTTTGTTTGATTTTTTAAAAGCTTCCAGTAAACAAACATTTATGAGGGGGACTTCCCTGGTGGTCCAGTGGCTAAGACTCTAAGCTCCTAATGCCAGGGACCTAGGTTCAATTCCTGATCAGGGAACTAGATTCCACACACCCCAACCAAAGATCCTGCATGCCACAGGGAAGATCAAAGATGCTGTGCGCCACAGCTAAGACCTGGCACAGCCAAACAAATCAGTATCAGTATCAGTTCAGTCACTCAGTCGTGTCCAGCTCTTTGCGACCCCACAAACCGCAGCACGCCAGGCCTCCCTGTCCATCGCCAACTCCCGGAGTCCACCCCAACCCATGTCTATCGAATCAGTGATGCCATCCAGCCATCTCATCCTCTATCTTCCCCTTCTCCTCCTGCCCCCAATCCTTCCCAGCATCAGGGTCTTTTCCAATGAGTCAACTCTTTGCGTGAGGTGGCCAAAGTATTGGAGTTTCAGATTCAACATCAGACCTTCCAATGAACACTCAGGACTGATCTCCTTTAGGATGGGCTGGTTGATCTCCTTGCAGTCATTTTTCACTCTTATGAAGGGCTCTCACAGCCAAAATTTGGAAGACTCCCTCCAAATTTGCCATACAAATAGCTGTGGGGCCTTGGGCATTTTCTCAACATCCCACTAGAAAGAGTGTGAGATGAAGCAGACTCTGAGATTTCTCTGAGTTTAAAATGTTTTAGAAGAGCCTCCTACTGGTAAGAGATGATAAGAGAATGTGAGTGGACTCAAGCCAGGTCATCATAAGAGTAAGGTGATTTGCAATAGCCTTCTCTGCTAAGACTTTCCTGGTGGTCCAGCAGTTAAGCCTCTGCACTTTCACTGCGAGGGGCGCAGGTTTGCTTGATGCCTGGTTGAGGAACTAAGATTCTGCATACCACATGGTGTGGCCAAAAAGTTTAAAAAAAAAAAAAACAGAGAGAGAGAGAAGAATGAACAGTATGCTGACAAAAACAAAAAAACACCTCCATAATTCGGGTCATCCAGTTTTTCTATCTGGTTTGAGACAAAGGGAAAATTTGAGAATTACAAAATGAAAGCTTCTGACAGTTCAGGTTCAAAAGTAAATTTATCATTCTAAGTGAAGTTAAGTCAGAGAAATACAAGTATCATATGATATCATTTATATGTGGAATCTTAAAACTGATACAAAGGCACTTATTTACAAAATAAACAGACTTACAGACTTAGAAAACAAACTTCCAGTTACCAAAGGGGAAAGGGAGGGATAGTGATTGAGTAGAGGTTGGGATTAACAGACACACACTACTATATACAAAATAATCGTAAAAGATCTACTGTAGAGTACAGAGACCTCTACTCAATCCTCTGTAATAATCTACATGAGGAAAGATTATCAAACAAAAAAGGAAAAGATATATGTATAACTGAAGCACTTTGCTATACACCTGAAGCACAACATTGTAAATCAACTATACTCTAATATAATATAAAAATTTAAAAAACAAAAGTAAATCTAACCTTGAAGTACCTAACCTTAGAGATAGATGCTAAATGTATAGTGTGATGACTACTAAGAGATATTAGACTAGTTTGAATACTTTAATTTGAACTAACATTCAAGCTCCTAGTATATTCTTTGTGACTTAAATGTATTTACGTGTGCTTCCTTGATTAAAAGAATGAAAGTATTAAGCAGATGAAAGTAATGACCTGAGAAACCTCACTACAAAGGCTTCAGCGGACGCAGCAAAGGTGTAACAGCATCTGGGCCGAAGCAGGTGATGAGGGGCCATTTCAGGTACCAATCACTATGGCTGACAGGAGCACTGGTAACACACGAGCTGACACAATAGATTACTGGACTAAAACATCAGGTCTGATAGGGACCAGGATGGGCAGAAGGGAGGCGCCAAGTAGGGCAAAACAGGAAACCTGTCAAACGTAGGACAACAGGGGGAAGGCCAGGGAAAAGGGGCCAGGAGCCGGCCATGGTGCACGCAGGCCTGCCTCTCACAAGGGTCGCACACGGTTAGCACCACACGCCCACAGCCACAGACATGCATCAGCAGGGGCGGAACTCTAACCCGGGCCGTCCGGTACTGGCTCCCATCTTTTCTTCCCTCAGCCCACATTCACAAGCTCTAATCAATTTGCAGACACTGGTGAGAGTGGTGAGGTGTTCACACCTGCCTTCAGAGTGGTATGGGACACAGTCTCCATCCTCAGCAGACGGCAGAATTAACAAGTCAATATTTATTGAGTGCTTCCTAGGTGCTAGGCACCATTCATTCTCAGAATAGCACTACCAGGAAGCCACTATCACCCTCATTTTACAAATGAAGAAATAAGGCACAAAAGCGCTTCAATAACTTGAGCAAGGCCACAAAGCTAGGAAGTAGCAGAAAAGTGAAAGTGTTAGTCACTCAGTCGTGTCCAACTCTTTGTGACCCCATGGACCATAGCCCACCAGGTTCCTCTGTCCGTGGATCTCCAGGCAAGAGTACTGGGGTGAGTCACCATGCCCCCACTCTAGGGGAAGCAGAAGAGCTGGGGTTCAAACCCAGGCCAGGTGCCCCAGAGCCTGCCCTGCACCAGGCTACGCTTCCTCCTATGCCACGGGCGACAGAAGATGAAGGAGAGGAGAGGTTGGGAATGTGAGCATGACTCCAACAAAACAAAAGATGGGGGCCCTGATGGGACAGCACTCCAACCAAGGCTCCAGTAAGGGCAGAATGTCGGCATTCATTCATTCATTCATTCTGCACTCACCGAGCACCCGTGGAGGAGTCCTGCTCTGGAAGCATGCCTGCTCAAGAGCTCAGGTGGCTGGGAAGGGAGACAAACACATAGCCACACCACCCAGCATGACAAGGCAGTAATGAGAGAATGAATGAACAATGAATGAATCCCTGTGGCACACGAGCAACAGAACCATGGGCAAGTTTCTTAACCTCTCTGAGCCTCAGTTTCCTCATCTAGAAAATAAAACCAATATTTCCTATTACTCCTTGGGATTGTTACACTGATGAAACACCTCAGTCCAGGGTGGAAATAGCTGCTCTCCATCATGGTGCTGAGGAAGGCAGGAATAGGATGTCCAGAGCAGGCACGTTCCCAGCCTGGGGATGCCAGGCTGAACCCTAGGAGCCAAAGGGAAGCAGGCGGGTATACACGCACAGGGGCAGAGTGCTCTAGACAGAAGAACACCTTGGGGAAAGGTGGGGGGTGGGGGAGATGGGGGAGACAGGGGGCACAGGCCACCTAGGCTTTGAGGGTTAGACAGCAAGGCGGGTGCACAACCTGAAACAGGAACAGTGAGGAGGGGAGGAGGAACTGGTGTCACACTTCTATACAAAAATCCCCATGTGGTTTAACTTGATGAGTTTCTCATAACTTGTAATCTTCCAGCTGCTGGCTATGCTGAGAACTATTTTACACAATATTAACTACATGTTTTAATCGACAGGATCACACAGAGATCATTTTATATAATTAACAACCAGGGTGCACTTATTTACACAATAGCTTTCCTCACAAAGAGCCCAGAAAACCTGACAGAATCCCAAATCACTAGGAAGGCAGGCAGTATTAATTACTCTAAAATGTCGAAGGTAAAATGAAAACAAAAGTTTAATGTTTTTCCAAGTGACCCCAATATTAGGTAGAACAGAAAATCCACCCTCGCTTTCAATTTCTAGTCTCCTCAGGAAGACTTTTTAAAATACTTAAATCATGTCACTTCCCTGCTCCAAACCCCTCACACTCAGAGCTCAACCCTAAGTTCTCAGCTTGGCCACAGTCCCGTCATGATCTGGCCTTGCCTGCCCCTCTGGCTGACCTCCCTCCCCGGCTGACCCTGCTCTGCCTCAGCCACAATTATCTTCCTGCTGTTCTCGAACACACTGGGCTCATCTCTACCACAAAGCCTCTGTACACGCTGCTCCTTCTCCTCAGAATGCTGCTCTTCCTTGAAGTGAGTGCCTGGCCAACTCGCTGACGTCACAGGAGCCTCTGCCCAGAGATCTGCAGAGGAGCTTCCCTGATGATCCGGTCTCAGCCAGCCCCACCTCCCACCCCCACCTCTGTAAGATCTGTCTGATTTCAACAATAATATACTGTTGTGAGCAATTTCTTTCATCCAAGTAACATCTCTTGGATGACACAGAGAAAAAGACTAGTCACTCAGATTATTAACTAAAAACGTTTCTCGAGCTGAAAGCAAAAAATGTTCAGTGATTCTTTTAAAGTCAATTATTCCACAATGGCCAGATTGTACAGTCACTTAGACGGAAGACCTTCCCTCCTGGAGCCTCCTGGGTAGGCTCTAGAGCACCCAGAACCAGTTTTTATTTTGTTTTTGTTGTTTAAAAGGTTTCTCTCTGAATCAGTGGAAGCAGATGTGTTAGTAACCAAAGGTCCAGTCAGTAATACCACACTTTAAATTCTCAAGTATTAGGAACTGCTCTGTCATTGAGTCAACATTTATATTTAAAGCAGAATTTGAGAATGTTTGGCCAGATGAGTCCCCTACAACAAGCCCCAGGTATAGGCTCAGAACCTAGTCTGTGACTAGGACAAGCGGGTTATCCCTGAAAAAGTGGGAGAGGTCAAAAACTTTAAGAGGCTGGAAACAAACTATCTATACCATCCCATATTGCTCTCAGACTTTCTCTAGATCCTGAACAGTCCTTTAAGAAATACACATTTCTCAGGGCAATGACACGCAGCAAAGTATTCCCTTGAACAGTCCTGAATACCGGGAAGAGAGGGCAAGGCAAACTTCGCCACTGACTGCCAGACCAGCATGTTTTCCTTCTGACTGCAGCATCTTAAAACAAGAGACCTGCCCGAAATGAAAGCTTCATTCAAGCCCCAAAATGAATGAACAAACAAATAAGAGAGAACATACACACATTCCTGCTTAAAGAGAACCAAGTCTGCTGAATGTCTGGACCAACACGTCCAGGGCCATCACTTCCCAAGCAAAGGTGGCAGCCTGTCCATCCTTTAGGTCCCCTCACCTTGGGACCTAAAGAGGATGCAGCTCCACGCAGATGCCACCAGTCCCCTTCTTGGACGGCTGATGGGAGCCCCCAGATCATCTCCACCCACCATACTCACTGCACGGTCCTCCTCTCTCCCCAACATCTGTAGTGGGGGAAACAGCTAACTTTTTCAATTTGGGAGAAAATACTATTGCAGTTGGAGAAACATTCTTGGATATAATGAATAAGATGTTCTGATTCCAAGGAATTATAAATTTGATACTAAAGTGTGTGAAAGTATGAACAAGCAGATTTGAGGAAATATTATGGAGCCATAGTAACAGAAACCACGGAAGAAACTCTGGTTGCACAGAACTGTTTAAAAATAAACCGGATACTAAAATACCAGCAAAGAGCTACAATGACTCACACTGTTCTCCTCAAATACTTATGAGAACAGCCAGTTCTTTGACAGCCTTCCAGGCTTTTTCCCCACTGGAGAAACGTGAGACAAAGAAAGTGAAAAGAAGCTTTGAGATTTTTCTCTAATTTTTCCAGCAACTTGATATGAATAGGACCCTATGGGTTCTCAAGTTTGATGGGGGTATGGAAATGTACATTCATGCAGAGAGAACTGTTTTGAGGCTTTTCATAAAAGTCGAACTAATTCAAAATAGCCAAAGCCCCAGAGTATGCAACACTACGTGCTCAAATACTAGTTAATGTGGTAAAGAACCTCAGCACAATTTCCATCATTGACGGACAACCTTCCGAGGCATTGTGTGTGTGTGTGACCACCTCCTCCCTTGCTCTGCCTGCAGGAACACACCACCCTCCCCTTTCGGCCCCCATCCCCACTGCGTGTCCTCTAACTACACACACACACCTTTAAGGTGGCAGCGCCGCACAGGGCACCCTCTTGGGCCCACACACAGAAGAAACCCACAGGTCTCAGGCCTGGGGCCCACACGTGCAGCACTCTGCTCCCTCAGGCCGCCCTTCCTATCCACTCCTACTCATCCTGCAAGGGCCAGTTTGAGTGTCATCTCCTCTGAGGAGCCCCTCAGCCACGCAATGACCCTCTGCCTACCACCGTCCTGGTATAATTCCCCCATGGAGGGTATCACTGGGCAGCTGTAGCTCCTTCTCCATGACCAGAATGTTAACTCCTGTGGGCACCCTGATGCCTACCACAGTACCTGAGGTGACAGTCACTGAAGGAAGAACTGCAGTCAGGGAATGAATGATCTCTCAGGAAACCTGAGTCCTGGCATGTCTGTGCCATCTTTCTCATTAATCAAGACCTAGTTCCTCCCTGTTCCCCTTCCCCAGCCCGATTCACGGTATCTCTTCTCTTCTTCTCCCACGAAAATAACTGTTCTCCTGGGAAAAATGTCACACCTTCACATGCCCAAAGACCTGTTTTGGACATACCGCCTATGCACCAACAACTCTGTCTGGAGCCAGAGCACCAGAAAAACTTGTCTGTGAAACAGCTTTGCACCAGTTGGTAAACAGCTTCAATAGAGTAACTATACTTAGGTGATCCCTTACATTTTTCTTAGTTTAGGGAAGACTTTTTTAATCTTTTGCATCACAAATTATTTATCAAGTGCCATAGTCATCACTACCTTTTCAATTTGGTTTAACACCAAAAGCCCAAAATAATCACCCAAACACACCCGGGCTCTGAGCCATGGAAAGTGTTGCCCAAAGAGACAAAGGTCAACTTGAGAACATGCTCACGGCAAGAAAGCAGAACACACCGAGCCAATGGAAACGTGGGAGACCGACCAGCAGCAGCAAGCCCACCAGGTATGGAGAGCCGGCTCTCAGACGCTCCACACCACAGCCGAGGAGGGGGCTCCTTGTGCATCCCGCGAGGGATTGCAGGGGTGCCTCTGACAGCTCCGGCTAGGAACAGGGCTGGCCCACTCATCTGGGTCTGTCTAGTCATGCACACCTAGCAAATCACATTACTGCTCTGCGCTTCTGGTTTTCCATTCATAAAACAAAGAGGGGTGCTGATGCACGCCCTGCAAACTTCTCAAGGAGCAATAGCTTAGAGAATGCAACAAGGACTTGCTTCTCATGCAGCAAACAATAAATGTTGATTCCTTTCCCTGACTCTGGTTGCAAACCTAGTGAGATGGAACAGAATGACCTTGGTCTCAGCACATGACTCCTTGGGCCTGAGATTTCCTTGTTCATACAGTAGGTGATCTTCAAGTTCTGTGTAGACTCTAACATGCCAAGGGGAGCCTGATACAGCCAAAGGACGGACGGGGCTGGCACTGGCTCAGAGTTTTTAGTGAAAAAGAGTACTATGCATTTTGTTTCAGAATAAGAAAAGAAAGATGACTTAAAAAAAAAATAAATCAAAGTAACAAAAGGAGGTTGGTTTTAATTAAATTGGCATATATCCATTGGGCCCCCACTGATAACCTATCCACCCTACTGCTTTTATTTTCCATTCTTTCTAATCTATAATCACAAAAAGTGCTGGGGACTCTAACAGGAGCTGGAGCAGGCAAAAATCTCTCCACCCTCAGAGTTCACGCTCTAGTGCAGAGGACTGACGGAAAATGAAGCACACAGCAGCAGCTACGCAGAGAAAGAAAGCAAGGAGGAAGGATGCGAGGGCAGCAAAAACGAGCTGGTCTCCCGGAAAAGGTGACATTTGAGACAAAATGGGAAGGGGGAGCCATGAGGAGCTACAGGGGAAAGGCCCACGCCAAAAGGAAGATCACCACGGCGGCACAGAAGGCCCGTCTGGAGTGCTCGAGAAACAGTGAAATAGCTACCGAGTGTTTCCCAAGGAGAAATGATGGTGGCTGAGACCACACAGACAGCAGGAGAAACAATGACACATGAGTTTTGAAAGAACACTGAGGACAAAACAAAATGCCCTCATTCTTTCGACCCCTATCCACCCCAGCTTCCTGACTCCCGGGCTCAGGCGTTCAGCAAACCTGTGCCCAGCAGCAGTCGTGCCCTGAGTGTCGCTGAGCTCAGCTCCCCCGACCCAGACTTTCTCAAGACCCACTGTGGACACGGAGCAGAGATGTGCGCTCCGAGCCCTTTCTGTGGAGCCATGGTTCCAAGAAGCAGGAGAGCCCAGCACCCCACGTCTGGGGAACCAGCTGCACAGAGGAGCAGCCGGAGCAGCTCCTCCTCCCCACCAAGCGGCCCCGCGCCCCCATCTCCAGGAGGCCTTCAGCCTTCCACATGGTGACTGCAGCGAGAGACCAGCCGCCAGCCCTGCACAGCAGACTTTGCAAGCTCACTTCATCACCACCCTTACTGACACGTGCACAGAGGACAAAATTACCCTGCTGAATGCTCAATTCAAGCCGACAATCCTAAAAACCAAGGCCATTTAAACTGAGCAGAATGCAAAATGTTTTTGAAGCACATCAGTCACTTCAGGTTAAGTTTAGAGAAAATGTTCTGAAAGCACTCACTCTGGATCTGCAGGTGGGGTTTAATTTCTAAATTGCTTTCTGGATTCAGGAAGAGGCAGAAGATATGACTAGACAATACTCGGCAGTGAATTCCTAAGGTCTGAGAATGAAAATGATGACGGTTGTGTAGATTCAGAGAAGGTGTGTCTGTTTACTTTTACAATGAGCCTGAAGAAGAAAAGAAAGTCCCAGATGCAGAAAATGCTTAATAACGCCTCCACCTTTGGGATATGCAAGGAGGTGTTAAAAGGCTTGACCTTTCCTTTCTGATTATCTTACAGGAAATGAACTTAAAAGGAGACGTTCCATGGAAGGCACAACAGGTTTCAGAAGCAGTCAGGAAGTTCTTTCTCTCAGGAAAGGCTCACCCATGTACTGTGTGTTAAGGACCAAACCTCGTGGAGGGTGTATCAACATGCATGGCCCAGAACAGGCCACTGGACAACTTGCCAGGTCCTTCAGGCTCTGCCGTTTCCTCCAGACAGGCTGGTCGAGTCCCACCACACACCACCCACGCAGCCTCAGACAGACAGTAGGTCTGTCTCCTACTTTATCTGGAATTCCACAGGGGAAGGACTCTGCCCTCCGTATCTATGTATAACCCAAAACAGGGGCTCCAGAAGTGAGAAGGACCACCAGGTGGAGGGTAGGGAAGGGGAAAGAGGAGGTGCTACCTTAGCTGAGGCTTAAAGGTCAGAGAAGGTAACAGACTTCCTATGCAAGAAATTAGTATTAAAAAATACTAAATGACCCTTAAGATGACAACATTTCGCCCCTGTATCTTTTACATCCTAACAGCTGTACGGAAACAAGTGGCGGTGCAGCCCATGGTCGTTTTCTGGTGGCTTTTCACCTCCTGGGTAATAACTGTGTTAGGTTCCAGAGAACCGGCAGCGAAGGCAGGATGACACCAAGTCACCTGGCCTCGGCCCAGTCCATCAACTGTCCGTCCACCCACGTGACTTAAGGAGGAGATGGAGCAAACAGAATTTAGACATGTTCCCCCAAATCATTTTTCTCATGTAACAGAAACATGTCAGCTGACAGGTCCGTGTCTGGGACTGATTTTTGCTGTGATATTCTTTAGACATCTGGTTGACAAGCACCCTGGGAACACGCAGACTCAGGCTAAAGATCTCCCTAAGCTAAATACTGAGTTGATGCTCCATAGGTTTAAAAATAGAAAAAGTTACTTTCAAAGGACAAAAGTGACACATTTCAAATCTACTCCCTTCCCCAAAGTTCCTAAAAGGGGCCAACCCCACAGTGGGAATGGGACACACCCCCCCACAGGGCAATATTTTGAGAGAAATACACCCATGCTTTTAAGACTGGGGTGGGACTGGGCTGCAGAGAGAGATGACAGAGCCAGGAGACCTAGGTTCGAGTGCTTGCTCTGGCTTTTACCTGCACAGATCACGTCCCAGCCAGCCTGGGTTTCCTTACTTACTAAATAGACACATTCCCTGCCCTGCCTAGCTCTCAGGTAATGGAAGGACGGTTAGAAATCACCGCACAGACAGCATCACTGCATCCTGTGGCCGGTCCCTCTGGTCATCCACTCATTTGCCAAGTAACATATCTTGAGCACCTACTATGTTTGGGTTCAGGAGATCGCACAAGCAGGATAAAGTCTCTGGTTTTTTAGAGCTTGATCTTAGTGGGACTCGCATATCCCAGGACTTTGACAAACTGAATTTAGAATGCTCCACCTGGCACCAGACTCACCTCCTAGCTGTCCAAAGTTGGAGTTTCCCCTGGCCCACTGCACAAGTGCAGCCCTATACAGAGCAGCTCCTTGGAGAGTGGCGAGGCTCAAGTAGGACAATGACTGCGATCAGCCTAACAAATGTTATCTATTACTATTATTACACAGTCAGCCATTAAAGAACATAAATTACAACTAAATGAAAATAAAGTTGGAGTAAAACCTCATTCCTTCCTAACTACTCAGCAATGAGGATAGCATTTTATTCCAAAAACAGATTTTTATACTCTATGCAGCAAAAGGAAAGAAACCCACTGCGAAGTAAACAGACTGTGGCCTGCGCCAGGCAAGTCCATGTCGTCCTCATCGCTGAATCTGCACATGGCAGCAGAGTATTACGTGCCTGCTGCTGACAGAGCCGCTTCAGTCGGCAAGCAGGAAGGCTGCAGCGGAGCCTGCGGTGCTCCGGGGACTGTCCATGCTCTCTTTGACATCCACCTGTGCTTCCACAGACTAGAAGCTGAGTCACCATGGTCAGCGGGTTCAGGAGGAGTGGTGTCACCAGAATGGAGCCCCGCATGAGGGACGGAGAGATCACGGCGGCCTGGAGATGCAGACCCGCCCGTTCCCGTCGCCCCCTTCAAGCTGGCAGCCCCACCTCCCTCCTTCGGCTCCTCTCTTACTGTGGGGTTCTGTGCTTAATCCTGGATGTCACAGTTAAGGAGGTTCAAAAAAATTTTTGTTTCTACAAATGAAAAATATCTGAACACATCTCAAGAAAGGACAAAGGAATGGTACTATTTGGCAGGAGGGGCTGTGTGAGGGTTGACGCTGAAACTCTGCCATTTTTCAATACCTTTATTGAGACCTAATTCATACACGATTCACCCATTCGACACATACACAATGATTTTTTGTGTGTTTAGCATTATGTATCATGACCACAGTCAATCCTGTCACCCCAAAGAAACTCTGTTCCCCCACCCTTCTCTCCTTCATTGCCTGGCAACCACTAATCTATTTCTGTCTCCATGGATCTGACTATTCTGGACTGTCTCATCTCATATAAATAGAATTGTACAACACGATTTTTTGTGATCATATGTGGTCTTTTATGACTTACCTCTTTTACTTGGCACGGTGTTTTCAACCATGGTACAGCATATCAGTGACTCATTCCCTTTATTGCTAAGTAATATCCCACTGTATAGATATGCCACCATTTGTTCACACATTACCAAGTTGACAGACATTTGGGTCTGTCTGAAGAAGCTGAGTCACCACAGTCAGTGGGTTCAGAAGAAGTGGTGTCCACTTTTTTGGCTATTATGAATGATGCTGCTGTGAGAATTTGGGTTCAAGTCTTTGTGTGGACCTAAGTTTTCATTTGTTTCAGATACCTAGGTGTGAAATCGCCAGGTCATACGGTAACTCTTATGTTTAACCTTTTGAGGAGTTGTTTTCCCAAAGTGAGTTGTTTCCAACAGTCAGACAGACTGTTTTCCAAGCTGTTTTTCCATCCATCCCCACTAGCAGGATATGAGAGTCCCAACTTCTCCACATATCAACATTTGACACTATAATCTTGAATGAGCTTGAAAGGTCTTATGGAGCTAAACAAAAATCTATTTTAGACAACTCAAAGAAAATAACTTATTTTTGGGCTTTTAGCAAATTTGTGATGTATAAGAACAAAAGACATCGGAGAAAAACATGGATGTGCCCCAAACTTATTATTCAAACCTTTGCACAATAAATTGTAAGATGGAAAGCAAAGAAAAATGGATTTGACACAACTGATAATCTTATTACCTAAAGCACACTATTAATAAAGACTGATATGAAGACTGAGGATTCAATCCTAGTGCACAAAGACGTTGTCAAAGATGAATATCCAGGAAAGAAGACAGCTGGGGCACGGACAGGAGTGCACACAGAAGCCCTCTGTGCTAAACCAGGCCTCGTGGCTCGAGAAAAGCCTGTGCAGAGCCCCCGACCTTCTCCTGTCTCCCTGTCATCCACTGAGGAAGCTTGCACTGCAGCTACAGGAGAGCAGACTCCTGAGTCTGCCTGGCCCCAGGGTGGCTGTGAAGATTTGCACCCCAACGTCCCACAAGGGACCTGTAGAGCAAGCAAGGAAGACATTTTGTTATGTGAGCCTCTGAGATTCAGGGTTAGCTTGTTACTGCAGCTTACAGAAGGATTGGGGGCAGGAGGAGAAGGGGACAACAAAGAATGAGATGGCTGAATGGCACCACCGACTCGATGGACATGGGTTTGGGTGGACTCTGGAAGTTGGTGATGGACAGGGAGGCCTGGCGTGCTGCAATTCATGGGGTCGCAAAGAGTCAGACACGACTAAGCGACTGAACTGAACTGAACATAGCTAAATGTACTCCTACAAATTAATATGCGGGGGAAAGTACAACCTTCCTTTAAAAACAGAAATAACTGGACTTCCCTGGTGGTTCAATGGTTGAGAATCCACCTGCCAATGCCAGGGACACAGGTTCGATCCCTGGTGCTGGAAGATTCTACATGCTGTGGGGCCACTAAGCCTGTGCATCACAGCAACTGCACCCGGGCTCTGGGGTCCCTGCTCCACAACAAGAGAAGCCACTGCAGTGGGGTGCCCATGCACCACCGCTAGAGCAGCTCCCACTCGCCGCAACTGAAGAAAGCCCGCAGGCAGCAATGTAGACCTAGCACAGCCAGAAATAAACAAACAAAAACCATTGCTTTTGAAAACGAAAATAACATGAGAGAATTAAAATGAATGAGAAAATTAAAATGATAACCCCAGCGGGGCCACAGAAAAATAGAAATGAACTCAACATTGCTGATAGACTTCATGGAAAAATCTGGAAACAGAACAAGGCAGATGACAGTTACTAGCCTCTGACCCTGTAGGCCCACTCTTGGGAATACGACCCAAGCAAATAAATTCAAAGAAAAAATAACTTGAACAAAATGTTCATCCCAGTAATATTTATAACAGCAAAGACTGGAGAACAAGTCATATGCTCACAAACTGAGACAACATTGGTGGGTGACTTGACAGAGTGGACTCTATACAGCCATTATAAAAGATAAGCAAGGGAACCACTTTATATTCGAAATTGGGCATAAGCAAAAAATAAAATAGCGCACAGACCTTTATTACACACAAATATTAAAGGAAAGGATTATATATTTTCTTCTTTGTAATCCCAGTGCTTAGCATGAAGTAGATGCTCAAATATTTGCTAAATGACTGGATGTCTGACCAGAAAGTAACCATGTAGGGGATGACAAGGTTTGGAGGAGACTCTGGAGAGAAGTTGCACACTCCTTATTTCTGTAACATGATTTCAGTGTGTATATTTTAAGATGCATATATCTGAATTAGCAAAAGGGAAACAATATTCTTCTTTCATATAATAAAGCTAGTTTAATGTTTCAAGGGGATGGGTCATGACATCACATAAAGAAAAACTCACTAACGATAACTCACCCCAGCTTTCCTCACATGAACAGGGAGGAGGCTGGAGTTATTCACAGATCTGTCCCACTCACCCTCCAGACACAGGGTTTTCCCTTCTCCACAGTGTGGGGGTGCACTAAAGGACAAGGGTCTTTGCAGTTCTGGTTTCAACCATTCCAAATAGAAAGGGGGGACAACCAATGGTTACCAGAATCTCAGGAAAGCATCTATCATTCAAGACTAAACACATTCAACAGATGTAGCTTCTTCTGTCCCCCAAATGTAAGCATCCTATGATGATCGTTCAGGCAGTCCCACTCAACAAAGACTGGTTTTACACCTCCAAAGAACAAGTGCTCATTGAGCTGCCACCATGTCAACCCGGCAAGGAGCCCCAGTGACACCACAGCACGTAAAGCTGCCTGCCAAAGACTGAAGCGGTGTTATTCTAACATAATCTTAGAATGCCTTCACACAAGTAGCACCCCACATGCATGCATGCACGCGCGCACGCGTGCACGCACACACACACACACACACACACACACACACAGAGCACACGTGCACACACACACACACACACACACACACACCCCTTCCTGGAAATCTGCAGCTCCTCTCTCGTGTCCGGCTGGCCGTCAGGGGTAGGGGGCAAGCACAAGAGGCTGCACTGGCCCATCACTGCCACGACCTCCCCTGTTCGCCTCAGGGTGTCCTCACAGCCTAACAGAGCACCTGGCAAGTGGCAGATGGTCACAGATACAGGGACATGTGTGACAAAGTTACAGGGAACTGGGCTATGGATTTGGACACGTCATGTCCTCTTTATTCCTTGAAATTCTCTGTGCAGCTCCACCTCCCCTCTGCCAGTCTTTGAGGAGTACCGCCCACCAGACACAGCTATTAAGCTTTTTACCAAACTTGCCGAACAGTCGTTTTCACAGTGAGAAGCTCCTGCCCAGTTGGATACTTCTTCCTTGAGCTACAAGGTTTCTACCTCAAGAGACATACTTAAACACTAAAGAAGAAAAGTCAGATGAGACAAAAAGATTTTTCTGGCAAAGTCGAAGGAAAACATACAGAACGGGTCAGGAGGTTGTCCTTTGTTCAGGCAGGAAAATGGGGGGTATTCAACACAGGCAGATGTGATAGGGAAAGAGAGGGAAAGGAGTGCTGACCTCCGAGAGTGGGCCCTTCTGGGGGCGCCCTCCAAGCTCTGTTAGAGCAGGTTCCCAAGATTCGACAAAGGACATTATTAACAGCACGCATGAGTCACAGTGGCCTCAGGTCAAGCACTTCAGCTTCTTTCAAGCCCTCCACTCTGAGGCGGCCCCTTTTAGAAGCGGACTTCCTGTCACACAAAGGGGCTCTGTGGGCAGTTCCTCGGCCTCTTTTCCTGTGCAGCGACACTTTCGGAGGCTCTTCTCTCCCTCTAAGTCTGACTGAGCACTGAACACTCTAGAAGGGCTGCAACCCGGCTGAAGGGGTGACACTCAGCCACTCTACAAACGAGACATAGCGAGAGACCACCATCAAAGAACACAGAACCCCTGGACACATACGTCTAGAACTGAAAACTAGCCTCTGAAATCTGCATCAGTGATGCTTCACAAGACACACAGGGGTGATCCCTTGATGGCTTCATCACTTCAGGCAAAAAACTCAAGAGGTCTGTGACTGGCATTGCTCATTTGCAAAATGGAAAAAAGGAATCCAATCTGTCTTAGCAGCTGTGCAGATCAAATGACTTTTGTCCTGGGCCTGGCACAGCGGCAGTATGGGGGCCTCCAGGGTGATGGTGGCTATGGGCCATCTCAGTCAAGCAAGCCAGGCGCCGTCACTGAGGCATTCCCCTTCCCATGGGAAGCTTGAAGGACGCTTGAACCTCCTCCTCTGACACAGAGCCAAGGCCTAGGAGAGAACACACTATGGGAACAGGAGGGCTGACACTTCAGTGGGAATTCATCAGCTGGAGAAGTAAGGAGGGCATTCTAGTAGAGGGACCTGCATGGCAAGGAGAAGGCGGGATAAACCAGTACAGTGGAGGCTCACACAGATCCTGATGGCAAGCCCTGGGAAGTGGCTGTGGCTTTTAAGGAAAGAGGAAAGAGAATTTACAAGGACCAGGGTGCTGATGGTCATGCCACCTGTCCCCAGCCTGAGTCACTCATTATGCTGCAAGAAGAGTGACTTCTGCTCTGTTCACCATCAGCCTTAAAAAGTAGCACATCCTGAAAAGAGCTTGTCATGAGAAGGCTAGGAAACCACTGACAAGACTTTACACCCATCAGAGCTCTGTCAGGAAACGAACTTTTCAAGTACTTCTCAAGCGGTGCTGTAAATATATGCCTTTGAAGTTTAAAAAAATAAAAAAGTCATGTAACCACAAAAGGGTTTGGTTTTAAGTACTTTGTAGCTATCTATGGACCTAACCGTGGGGACACTTTCTCAAGACACTATTCTTTTCACTCAAACGTACATGCACGCTTAGTCGCTCAGTCATGTCCAACTCTTTGCGATCCCATGGGCTGTAATCCACCAGGCTCCTCTGGCCGTGGGATTCTCCAGCCAAGAATACTGGAGTGGGTTGCCATTTCCTACTCCATCAAACGTACATGCTGGAGCCAAAGCATTCTTTTCTAAGGAAGGAGAGACACAGGGCCAGTGTGGACCTCGAGTGACAAACTAACAACTGAATTCTAACTTGATGATGATTTTATTTTTTAAAAAGTTCCCATAACCTGAAGGACTATCCAGTAATTTGGAAAAATGAACAGGGAACCACTTATCAAGCAACAATCTGAAGCTAATGAACTGAACAAAGTTTCCCTTACATGGGGAGAGAGCGAGCAGGGCCTGTACTGGCAGTGGTTGCTGTGACAGGTGCAAGCTTTCACCTCGAAGCCTCATTCTTCTCACCTGTAAATGAGAATAAGCTTGGCTGATATACTGCAGGGAGAAGTAAGGAGAAATTTAAATGCCGCCCTGTATGTGAGTGCCTGCCCACATGAGGCACTCCGCAAGTGGCCCTCTCTGCTGCCTGTGCCTAGAACAACTCCTTGGGTCCCTGGATCTCACTGGCCAGGTCCCACCTGGGGGGCAGATATCACGTGAGCAAGCGGGACATACACCCCCTCTCCTCAGCTGTGTCACTGAAAACTCTAGGAACATAAAACAAAAATCTGCAACATTAAGCCATTTGTATATGTATATACACATATTTTTATGATGTTACCTGCCTAATAAAACACTTCCAGTTACCACTTTACAAAGCAGAAAAATGAATGGAACTTCTGTTTATGATAAAATGCCTAATTACTATATAAGCATACCTCAGAGAGCTTGCAAGTTTGGCTCCAGACCACTGCAATAAAGTAAATACTGCAATAAAGTAAGTCACACAAAATTTTGGGTTTCCCAGTGCACGTAAAAGTTACTTTCACCCTGTAATGTATTAAGTGTACAATATACAGCATTATGTCTAAAAAACAATGTACCTTAAAGTCCTTTATTGCTAAAAAATACTAACCATTATCTGAGCCTTTAGTGACTCATAATCTTGTGGCAATAGTAACATCAAAAATCAGTGATCACAGGACTTCCCTGGTGGTCCCGAGGTTAAGAGTTTACCTGCTAATGCAGGGAACACAGGTTTGATCCCTGGTCCAGGAGGATCTCACATGCCGCAGAGCAACTAAGCCCGCGAGCCACAGCTCCTGAACCTGTGCACACGAGAGCCGACGCGCCCACCAAGAGAAGCCACTGAGAAGCGCGTGCACTACAGGCAGAGGAGCCCCGACTCGACCCACCAGGGAAAGCCACAGTCAGCAGTGGAGACCCAACGCAGCCACAAATTCGTTTTTAAATGGCGCGTGCACACACACACGCATGCACACACAGAACCATAGCAAACAGAGGCCCAGGAACAAGAAAGGGCCACTTCTCTTCAGTCTGTACTGGAGGCCGAGCCAAAACAAGAAAAGTAAGCCGGCAGTATAAGAATTAGAAGAGAAGAATAGAAACATTCTTTGTAGATGATACATTTTTAGCAAGGCAGATGGACACTAATGATAACCGGACGGACAGCCTCATGACGTAAGAGCTGCCGAGTTAAGGACAGTGCTGGGGGCTCTGCACCTTTGGCTTCATTTCACAGGAGAGACAGTATCATAATCTTTACTGTACAAAAGAAGAAATGAGAGTCAGAGAGGTTAAATATCTTGCCCAGGCCACATAGCAAGTAAATGGTTAGTTCTGAAACTGAGTCTATCTGTCCCCAAAGCTTAGCCACCCCACCTGCTGCAGGGTGATAGGCAAACGACAGCAGCACGTGATAAGGACCATCTGTGCTCTCACAGGGGCGCACAGGACAGTCTGATCACAAGGACTGGAGTGTAATGAGAAGGAGATTAACCGGAAGAAAGCCAGCGAAGGGTGCCTGAGCTAGGTCTGAAGTGTGCAGGAGAATGCACGGACAGCACGTGGTATTCTGGAGAGAGAGAGGGTTAAAGGTATGAAAGAATGGAGAATGTGACGGCAGGGGAGCAAACAGGGAGGTGCTGAATACAAGGCAAGACAGGCACCACTGGGCCCAGGAGCCTGAAGGTCACGGTGGGAATCTGAGACGTTATGAGGAAGAACCTGACCAAAGGCCCGTGAAAGAAAGTTCCCTTGGACAAAGAGCAGACAGGGGATAGATCATCAAGCCTGTAGAGCTGGGCCGTCCAGTAGGGCAGGCACTAGCAACTGAGGGCTTAAAATGCAGCTGGTGCAAATGGGGGAGTGATTTTCTTGTATTTACTTTTAATTCATTTTAATATAAATAGCCACACATGATTACCAATGACCGTAATGGACGGTGCCGCTCCTAGAGGTTGGAGACTGGAGAGGGAGAAAGGGTTAGGAGACCAGGAAAGAGGACTGATATTCAAAAGAAGAACAGACAGGATGAAGTAACCAGTGAATGGGGTGGGGGTGGGGGGCCAGAGGGGAACAAAGATTAAAAGCTCCTGATTTTGAGAATGGGGATACAAGCAGATGGATGGCTGAGTCCCTTCGCTGTTCACCTGAAACTATCACAACATGGTTAATCAGCTATGTTGAAAGTGTTAGTTGCTGAATGGTGCCTGCCTCTTTGTGATCCCATGGACTGCAGTCCACCAGGCTCCATGGTCCATGGCATTTCCTAGGCAAGAATACTGAAGCAGGTTGCAATGCCCTCCTCCAAGAGGTCTTCCCGACCCAGGGATGGAACTTGGGTCTCCTGCATTGCAGGCAGATTCATTACTGTCTGAGCCACCAGGGAAGCTCCAATACAAAATAAAAAGTTCAAAAGAAAAAACAAAACAAGGAGAATGCTTAAAAAAAATTCCTGATTTTGGAGGCAAGGTAGCTGGTGATGCCACGAAGAGAAAAAGACAATTCAGAAGAATGGGGTTAGGATGGAGAACACTGGCCCAGACCTGATAAACCTGAGGTACCTGAAGCCCGGCTGTGTATATACTACCATCAGCCACATCCAACTCCTTCCTGAACATAGCGTGTTCTTTCAGACCTCCTTGTCTTCGAGTATGTATTTCCCTCTGCCTCTCTCGTCCGCCTGACAAATCTCTCTCTCAAAACACACCACCAAACTGAGGTTTTCCCTGACCTCCCCCATTCTTCACAGCAGATAAGGTGCCACTGTGAGGAGACGCCTCACCCTGGAGTCTAGAAGTCTCCTTACCTATCTGGTAAAGAGATTCTACCATATTATATATACCATATGAATGCCATATTCATTATAGGAGACAGGAATGCTAAAGTAGGAAGTCGGGAAACACCTGGAGTAACAGGCAAACCTGGCCTTGGAGTACAGAGTGAAGAAGGGCAAAGGCTAATAGAGTTCTGTCAAGAGAATGCACTGATCATAGCAAACACCTTCTTCCAACAACACAAGAGAAGACTCTACAAATGGACATCACCAGATGGTCAACATCATATTCTTTGCAGCCAAAGATGGAGAAGCTCTATATAGTCAGCAAACACAAGACCAGGAGCTGACGGTGGCTCAGATCATGAACTCCTTACTGCCAAATTCAGACTGAAATTGAAGAAAGGAGGGAAAATCACTAGACCATTCAGGTACGACCTAAATCAAATCCCTTATGATTATACAATGGAAGTGACAAATAGATTTAAAGGACTAGATCTGATAGAGTGCCTGATGAACTATGGACAGAGGTTCGTGACATTGTACAGGAGACAGGGATTAAGACCATCCCCATGGAAAAGAAATGCAAAAAAGCAAAATGGCTGTCTGAGGAGGCCTTACAAATAGCTGTGAAAAGAAGGGAAGCAAAAAGCAAAGGAGAAAAGGAAAGATACTACCATCTGAATGCAAAGTTCCAAAGAATAGCAAGGAGAGATTAGAAAGCCTGTCTCAGCGATCAATGCAAAGAAATAGAGGAAAACAACAGAATGGGAAAGACTAGAGATTTCTTCAAGAAAATTAGAGCTAGCAAGGGAACATTTCATGCAAAGATGGGCTCGATAAAGGACAGAAATGGTATGGACCTAACAGAAGCAGAAGATATTAATAAGAGGTGGCAAGAATACACAGAAAAACTGTACAAAAAAGATCTTCATGACCCATATAATCACGATGGTGTGATCACTCACCAAGAGCCAGACATCCTGGAATGTGAAGTCAAGTGGGCCTTAAAAAGGCTCACTATGAACAAAGCTAGTGGAGGTGATGGAATTCCAGTTGAGCTATTTCAAATCCTGAAAGATGATGCTGTGAAACTTCTGCACTCAACATGCCAGCAAATTTGGAAAACTCAGCAGTGGCCACAGGACCGGAAAAGGTCAGTTTTCATTCCTATCCCAAACAAAGGCAATGCCAAAGAATGCTCAAACTACCACACAACTGCACTCATCTCACACGCTAGTAAAGTAATGCTCAAAATTCTCCATGCCAAGCTTCAGCAATACATGTACCATGAACTTCCAGATGTTCAAGATGGTTTTACAAAAGGCAGAGGAACCAGAGATCAAATGGCCAACATCCGCTGGATCATTGAAAAAGCCAGAGAGTTTCAGAAAACCATCTATTTCTCCTTTATTGACTATGCCAAAGCCTTTGACTGTGTGGATCACAATAAACTGTGGAAAATTCTGAAAGAGATGGGAATACCAGACCATCTGACCTGTCTCTTGAAAAACCTGTATGCAGGTCAGAAAGCAACAGTTAGAACTGGACATAGAACAAAACAGACTGGTTCCAAATAGGAAAAGGAGTACGTCAAGGCTGTATATTGTCACCCTGCTTATTTAACTTATATGCAGAGAACATCATGAGAAACACTGGGCTGGGAGAAGCACAAGCTGGAATCAAGATTGCTGGGAGAAATATCAATAACCTCAGATATGCAGACGATACCACTCTTATAGCAGAAAGCAAAGAAGAACTAAAAAGCCTCTTCATGAAAGTGAAAGTGGAGAGTGGAAAAGTTGGTTTAAAGTTCAACATTCAGAAAACTAAGATCATGGCATCTGGTCCCGTCACTTCATGGGAAATAGATGGGGAAACAGTGGAAACTGTCAGACTTTATTTTTTTGAGCTCCAAAATCACTGCAGATGGTGACTGCAGCCATGAAATCAAAAGACGCTTACTCCTTGGAAGGAAATTTATGACCAACCTAGATAGCATATTGAAAAGCAGAGACATTACTTTGTCAACAAAGGTCCATCTACTCAAGGCTATGGTTTTTCCAGTAGTCATGTATGGATGTGAGAGTTGGATGATGAAGAAAGCTGAGCACCAAAGAATTGGTACTTTTGAACTGTGGTGTTGGAGAAGACTCTTGAGAGTGCCTTGGACTGCAAGAAGATCCAACCAGTCCATCCTAAAGGAGATCAGTCCTGGGTGTTCATTGGAAGGACTGATGTTGAAGCTGAAACTCCAATACTTTGGCCACCTGATGTGAAGAGTTGACTCCTTGGAAAAGACCCTAATGCTGGGAAGGATTGGGGGCAGGAGGAGAAGGGGACGACAGAGGATGAGATAGTTGGATGGCATCACCAACTTGGTGGACATGGGTTTGGGTAAACTCCGGGAGTTGGTGATGGACAGGGAGGCCTGGCGTGCTGCGGTGCATGGGGTCGCAAAGAGTCGGACACGACTGAGTGACTGAACTGAATTGAAGTGAACTTACCTGTATGGACTGGGGCTTCTCAGGGGCAAAGACTCAATCTCAACCATCATGGATCCCACGGCCTACTAGCAGCATGCCTGACATAAACTGAGCGCACAAGAAACTCTGCCAAGCCTGAAGCAAGTGAATGAACCAAGTGATCCTGCCAGTTAGTATTCAGATGGACTGTCCCTCCAGGTAGTGACCTAACAGATGCTGGAAATAAGCAGAGAGCTGGCTCAGGTGCCTGCACAGCTGTTAATGAAAGAAGTCAGGTGCTGAGCAAGCAGTTACATAAGCCTCACATCATGACTTTTCATCATTATGACAATCTTTGCCCATCCCAAATTCAAACTCTTCAGGCTTATAAGTCTACTGGATGTGCCTAAGATAAATTAATGCCTTAGAAGTCAACATTAAATATGCAATGATTTTGCCTCAAAAAAAAAAAAAGTGGTCCTGAGACTTCTCTGCATGGGCTCAGTGGTCTTGATGTGTAACATTGTTCCTGAACAATAAGAGAATAAAGTGAACCTGAACTGAACACCCTCAGTTGTTAAATTAACAAAATGTTTCTGTTTTCCAAGTCAACAGATATTTGGTCATCAGTCCATTGTGCCCAGTGCTATGTTTCCCTTTTGTGTCAGCTGATATCAGAAAAGAACCACAAAGAGATCACTTCATTGTCTCCATATTGCCCTGGGCTTCATTGAGTTTGCTAAACAAGCACTACTAATGTGTTAGGAATGTGAGAATCAAAGGGAATTCCAAATTGGTAAGTTCAACATTTTAGCCCTGTTAATTTCATCAATAACATCTTGTCAGATAAGCATTTTCCTGCAAAATCTTTCTTCCTGATCTCCCTCAAGGACTACTGCAGAACAAATCTCAATGGGAAACAAGACAGTATGAAATGTGTAGCACAGCCTTCACATTAACAGTAAGAAATTTTAAATCAGATACTACTGTGATGGCCACTGGCACACATTTCAAATTTGGGACACCTTCTGTTAGATTCTTTAAGTTATCCAAAAATAGAACATTAAGCTTGTGAGTCCACATGGAGATTCATGTCTTATGATTCATGTATGACAGGCTAATGAAGGGAAAAAAAAAAATCAGGCCAGATTCCCAGGGCTGTTGGAGATGCTAGACAGCTTGTCACTTGACACCAAGGCAGAACTGGGGTGCAAATGCACTTAGAGCAGCTCAGAGACATAGCCCCAGTGCCTTCACTCTCCGGGGAGGGGACCGCTGCAACCCTTTCATTCACTTGCTCCTTCAAATTAATAGCCCGCGCTTTCCGCTGATACTATCCAAGCCCACCCCCAACAAACACAGTCCTCTTCAGCTGCCTCTAGTGCCTGGGATCTACTTGGGCTTCCAGAAGTCTCTTCAAAGCCTCAGAGGAGAGTCTAAGGCCACAGCTAGAAGCAGGTCTGAAGAGAAGCCTTGAGCAGAAAAGTGAAGGTAGCTCAGACGACCCCAACGTCTCACACTTTCAGAGGCTTCTGGGCCAAGAGCAGCCACAGGTGCTGCCTTCAAAGCCCCCCTCAGCCTGCAGCAAAGCCAGCGCGTTTCCCCTGCACATCTGTAAACTTCACAAGCAGAGTCGGAATTCACATTACTGTAGGCGATAGCCAGGGGCAAGAGGGAATGTCAGATATTACTTACTACTGACTAGGACCATTATATATTAATTATATGCTTATATACATGTATAATTATATATATATACACACACATTAAGAAGGCCAATTACATATTAAGAAAAGGAAGCCATTTAAGATATTCTATATTTAACATGTACTAAAATGTAACAATACATATAAAATGCTAATTGGGGAACAAAGGTAACTAAATTATGGGAGAAGTGAACTAAACTACTCCCTGAAGCAGGCTTCACCCTTTCTTTAACCCCCCTCCCCGCCCCAGGTGGTCATCTGGCTCAGCTTCTTCAGGACAGTGACAAAAAGGTGGATACAAGAACACCACAAGGGAAGACACAGCCCTGACCTAGTACAGAAAAACATTGCTCATGTAACTTACTTCGTTCCTAGGTTTTATAAATTAAGATAGGTACAAAGCTATCGACTACAATTTCAAGTACAGTTAAAATATTTATGAAAATGCCTATTTCCTCGTAGTGTATTTGTTTCAGAAATTCTCCGTAACATATACTCTAAATACTTCAGAAAATACAAATAAGTGCTATTCTGTAACCTCTCCAAGGCATTTTAAGGTGACTCTGGGCAGAGTGGGAGCCGCATCAAGGGCGGAGAACAGTCACACACTGTTCTCAGCATGCCTCTATTTGCATCTAATTCCCATACTTGAATTCCAGAGGATCCAAATTCAATATTTAGGAGAGACTATTTTTAAATGTTTCTGGAAGGCTGTGGGTAAATTTCCTTTTTATAAATTCAATCATTACCCCCTTTACTTACAGTTTAATATATTGTTTTAAAGTGTATCCTATTCCAAAACCCAGTTACTCCAAGCTGAGAGGCAGCAAGACAGAGCTGTCAGTATTCCTTCCCAGGGGCCATAAAGCTCCCCTAGCGTTCAGGGTTCTCCTTTCACATCCTAAAGAATCCTCTTTTCAAAGAAGAATCAAGTACTTCAGTTGATTTTTTAAAATTAATTATGATTTTATTAAGCTTGGATTTCTCATCTAGCAGATAATCATATAATGAGATTTTCTTATAACAGCATCAATTTAGTAAGACCTAGTTTAGGGGAAAGGAAGAAAAACTTTATAAGAGAACTTGTTGTTTTCAAGAAAACTCTCTCAGAGGCAGAAATGTCAACACTGTTGCTTGAGGTAACGCACTGCACACCTATGCCAAATGGTACTCAGGGAAATTGTGGAATAAAAGCTGAGTATCTGAAAATAGACTCATCAGAGGAAAAAAGCCAGTGTTGGCCAATTTATCTTGAGATTAAATATGGAGAAAGCATAAAAAGGGAAGGCCAGTGGCCCAGAAATCAGGAGACCTGGGGTCCAGACTCACTCAGCCACCTACAAGCCAAGTGACCTTGAACAAGTCAGCAGGGCTTTTTACCTCTGGTCTTAATTCCTTGTTTACAAAAATGAAGGGGCCTGACTATGACAACTTCAAGAGCTATGACAACTCCAAAGATCATGTTCTCACTTTTTAATTATGCCACCTCCTAAATAATAGATTTGGGTGAGCAAAACAGAAGACTAACAGTGAATGGGAGGGGGGCTCATTTTTACTACGGGCATAAACCTCAGGCCTGTAAGACATGCTTCATTTTGAAGCTAGGATACTTGTTTATTATTTTCATAAATGTGGCATTAAAATTCACCTAGAATTAGGTAAGATATCACATTATGAAGACAGAAGGGTTTTGAGGAGCTATTCTAAGAGCAAGGGTGAAACCTGATTAAGGTCTTAGAGAAATATCATATGTTGGGAGGGGGAAGATTCTAGAAAATAGGAAATATGCAATCCTGAAAGTATTAGAAATACATACCTCACACTAGGGATGCCCTAACAAGAAGACACGCTTCTCTGTGTGCTACAGACTGCACTGACACGGCGCTTTTTGGAGAAGAGAGGACACCACCTTTCCAATGTTCACAGCAACAGGTAACCCCACAAACACATTCACTTAGTGATGGATCACTTAGGTATCAGGAGGTTTTAAAAAAATCTTCTAACTAGAATTACAGTGCTGCATAAACAAAGGAAAGAGAGAAGGGGCCAATATGTTTTAATATTAGAATATGACTTCCAAGATAAGAAACGAATATGTATGTAAAGCTGCTCAGTTTTTGGAACCATAAAATTTTACATTTTACTATCCAATACAAATGAAAACGAAGTGTCCAGTGATAGCAGTGGATGGGGATGAGGGCACAGGGTCCAGCTGAGAAGAAAAATAAGAACTGATGAGGAGGAAGATGGAGGAGGGGCCTTGGAGCCAGCGGTGGGCTGATTGGAAGGGACGGTCATGAAACAGCAATTACAGTCAACTGGGAAAGCTAATTCGTTCATTTTCTCTCACACGTCCCAGTTATATGTTTGCAGATTATATTTGGCTGTTAAAGGAAATGGCAGCATGTGATAAACATAATGCCTGACAGTAGGGGGGACAAAAACCAACCCTTTATTAACACCTAACTCAAGCAATTCATTCAGCTACTCAGTAAGAAAAACATACAGCTAGAGGTATGCAAACTTTCTAAAGTACGCCAAGGTTTTTAATTTATTCTTTACTTATTCTTTATTATTTTATCTATTTTGAAATGAAGCATGCACATATGTTCTAAAACCAGAGTAGAAATTATAAAGCATAGACCTTCATTTACTTTCGATCAAAATGTAATCATCAAGAAAACCAAACATTTACTCTGATATTTTCTCAAAGTGCTTTGGATAGAACACTCCACAGTCTTTGGCTGATATTGAACTGCGTAAGCATTGCCATTAAGAAGCTCTAAAATGAGGCGTGCTTAAAAGGTAAGAGTTCTGGTACATCAATCACTCATAAAAAAAAAAAGATCAATGAAAATTTTACTTTCGAAAGGTCTCTCTTAAAGGAAAAGCAGGTTCTAAATAGCACACTCACGTTTTCCTGTCGAAGGCAGCAGGCTTCAACCGCCCAGCGTGGCAGACCCGCTCCCGTACTGCCCCCCGGGACCTCGTCGGGTGTGCCTGAGCTCGGCTCCCAGCAGAGTTCTCCCAGGACCTCTCATCATTTCCTGTTGGCCGCTGCGATAAGGCCATTCCCCTTCGCTGCTGCAATCGCCCTACAGGCACCAGGTTCTCAGACCACTGCTGCGCTTCCTCCCCCCACCCCACCCCCCGTAAAGCAGACAAACAGAAATCTTGGTATTCATGGAAAAGTTCTCAAAGACTGAACAAAAATCATATCACGCTCCCCCAACCCCAAATCAACTTGCGTATGAACTAACTTACACTATATGTGATCGTCTTGGAATCTTTTCCTGTACTCAGGATCCTTCCACTTACAAGGGCAAAAAGACCCACTCTGCATCTAAGGAGCCATGGGTTAACGTGACAGGGATTTATACGCGTGGCATAATCGTCCATGGCCCCTACCCGTAGAGCTCTACTTCTGTGACTCCACACATTAAGCCAAAGCAGTCTGACGGGGGACGTGCAGGGAAACCTGACGCAGGCTCAGGCTGGACACAGGCAGGAGATCCCAATCTCAGCAGCATGACTGCTTCCTAGGAACTAGGGCGCTCAAATACACAAGTGTAATTCCCTAGAAGTGAACATCAAACACAAAACACCTTACTTATGAGAGTTTTACAAAGAACTGAAAGTGAAGGAAGAAAAGAAAAAAATAACTTGAGATGAGATGGAAGAGGTCCTGTCTCGTTTAAAAATGTATGTGCGCACAGGAACACCCTGTATAGCCCTTGTTAGATGAAGAGGAGGCACAACTGAGCGAGGGCAGGGCAGAGGGGGAGGAGGAGGTCACCAGGGACGCGCTGAGCAGCACTCTGATTTTTGGGCTGCTATGGGTGTGCTGTATTTGTGAAACTCCATTGACATACACACTTATAATCTGTGCACTTTTATGTGTACATATATATTTACCCCTGAATAAAAAGTGTTTTAAAAACTTATGAAACAACATCAAAAATATAAACACTGCAGGAAAGAGAAGATTAAAAGCAATCCGTAAAAAGAGACAAAAACAAATCCTTCAAGGGCTCAGTGTCCCTAAAATATTTTCTCAGAAAATATGTAATTGACCAAAGAATATACAAGGGAAAATTATGCTAAGTGGATATACATTACTACCCATTTTCATTCAAAAACGTTAAAACAGTTAGTTAAAATCAGACCTATAGTCTGACCTTATAACACAGAACAGAACTGGTTAAAAATCTCTTCCCCAAATCTCATGTTTAGAAAGTCCTTAATGGAAAAACACGAATAAAGCAAAGACAGTATCAACAGTAGCCTAATTATTTGACATATGATAATAATTCACACTATTCAGAAAATTATACCACCTTCCCCTCACCCTTCCCGCACAACAACAACAAAAGAGAAGTCTTGACTTAAAAAAATTCACAATCTCAAAGCTGACAGTTATGTGACATTCTCGTTTACTGATATGGCAGGAAATATTCCATTTCTCAGAAGTCAGCCCAACAGAGATTTCACTGTGCTCTGCAGCCAGCTGAGTTAGGTCAATTACCCCCTCACAAGGGGGTGCACCCCAGAGTAGCACCCTCTGGTTTGCAGGGAGGCTGGCCACTTCATCCCAGGGTTTGCTGGGGGTCAGGCAGCGTCAGGAACTCAGGGTTTAATGCCCCAAAGACCATTCTCTCCAGTGACGGACATGAAGGCTGGACAAGGCTGAGCAAGATGAAGAATGTTTCTAGAAATGATGTCAGCATACTTGATCACACCAAGACACGCTCTCTAAGACTAACGGCAGTTCTTCCAGAGCATGCACAGCTAAGTTCAGGCGGCATAAAAACCTGGTCACCAAAGTCCTTTTCTGGAGATATTATCTTCCACTAAGAAGCAGTAAACACCTGAGTTTTAGCAAAGCAAGCCGACTGTCTACCTTGCCCTGCTATCAAGGAGCATGACAGAATTCTCTTCTTTGTCCCAGAACCCCACGTAGCACTCTTGGCTAGAGGGGCAATCACAGCAAAATCAAAAGCCTCATCCTCTTGATTTTCTGTACATCCAACAAACACTGCTGCTCAGTAAACATCTATATAGTGCTTGCTTTATGTATGGTTAATCATGAAAATAATCCTATGAGGGTAAACGTTGTTGTCAGTTGCCCAGTCATATCCGACCCTTCAAGACCCCATGGGCTGCAGCATGCCAGGCTCCCCTGTCCTTCACCACCTCCCGGAGTTTGCCAAGGTTCCGTGATGCCATCCAGCCACCTCATCCTCTGTCGCCCTCTCCTCCTGCCTTCATGTTACCGCCTCCGTTTTCCAGGCGAGCTAACTGAGGCACAGAGAGCTTACACTACTTGCCCTCTGCCCTGGAGCTGGCACGTGGCAGGGCCGGAATGGCCCCCAGGGGGTCGGCCTGCAGAGTCCAGCTGTGACCCACTGCACACACCGCCTCTCCATCTGGGCTTCCGGAAGGATCAGAACTGGGTCCTGGCTACAGCTGCTGCCCTAGTGCAACTTTATAGGAACCGAGTAAGAACAGGCTAGCAGCAGGACTATGAGGTAATGAGAGCAGCTCTCTACTGTGGCCAGGGCACTCTCTCCCTCCCCACAACTCCGGCCACCCCTCACCAGCGGGTTCCTCTGGCAGCGCCCGCACCCTGGGGCAGCGTCAGCCCTTGGAACTGGTGCTGGGACAGAAACACTGCTCCAGGAAGACCCACTGCTAACCTCCAGCACAAGGTGCCTAAACTGGTATTTCCAGTTCCAATCTGGTTTGTCACTCATTCAACAAACGTTAGCGCCAGAAACAGTGCTTAGGGCCTCGGGGCCCCATAATTGAAAAGGCAAGGTCCCTGTCCTGCATTGCTCACAGCATATGGGCAGGACAGAAGTATAAATAACTGAAATGGCGCGAGCTGATAAACACTAGAACCAGCATGCCCCAAGGGTTGAGGGATCAGTGTGAAGGGAGCAGCGACCCAGGTGGGAAGGCTTCATGAAGCAGGGGCATGAATAGGTTATCTAAGAGCTTATCATCAACCTACTCAAACCATGTGGATTAAAGCAGAAAACAATTCAGAAGCTGAGAGCCCAGCAAATTAGCTGACCTCTGCCATCGTGACCGACGCACATCAGCAGGGGGTTCAAGCAAACAGTCACGAACTGAGCACAGGTCGCAGACATCAGGACGTCTGACCCGCCGCCTCTTCCACCTGACACCTGTGCTATGTGGCTGTCACATGCTGAAAATGGCTGCGCCTGCCAAGCTCTTCCAGAAGGCTCCATAACGTAGGCCCTATTAGTCCCTTTTTATGGAGAGGAAACCACCACAGAGAAGTTAATCAGCTTGCCCAGGGCCACCCAGCTAACAGCAGCCAGATGGGGATTCAAACACAAGTTCACCTGAGACTTCGAAGCCCATCCCCTTCTGACCACACTCTTACACACACACACACACACACATGCAGAAAACTAGGATATTTAGCAACAGGTCACATCATATGCCAAAAGAATAAAATTTCTGTGATGTCAGTTTCCCCCCATTCATCAACTAGTCTGTCCTGGCTCTAATACCACACTTTAAAAAAACGGATTGAGTCATAATTCAGATACCATCTCATTCAGCCATTTAAAGTGTACAACTCAGTCGTTTTCAGTATATTCACAGATATGGCAACCATCACCCGTGGCCTAGGACATTTTCATCACCTCAAAAAGAAACCCCATTCCTTTTAGCTATCACCCCTCTGCCCACCCTACTCCCGCACAGTGCTTTCCCCCAGTCCTAAGTGACCACTGCCTCTCCCAGGGTGATTCTTAACAAGGTTGCAGGCACAGTAATTGGGTTGTTAACAGGGCAGTGCAAATACAATTCTGTGCTTCATTCCTCCCAATTGGGGTAGAGCTAACAGCTCAGCCAGGACAGGGCACCAGGGCAGCTGGACAACTCCCAGGCGGAGGCTAGGGTGAGAGGTGGGGTGGGGGGTGGGGGATCTGGAGGCCCCACTCTGAACTTGGCCTTGGCTGAGTGTCAGCAGGGATGGCGGAACTCAGTCTCTCTGGTCATAAGACCTTAAACCACTAGGAATGCTCATCCCCCATCTCTAGAAAGACAAGTACCAAGATCACACTGGCTGCCACAAGCTGAAAGTAACCAGAAAAGCATCCTGAGAAGCCCAACACTACGGCCTAGCAAGACTCGAGGCTCTGAGTGTGAAAATGTGTCCCCCCCCCACACACACAGATCCCCATTTATCCTCTGGCTCTTCCTCAGCCTTCCTCCAGTGCTGGAGAAAGCTGGGAGGAGGGGGGTCACAGACAGCCTATGCGTGTACCCCTCAGAGCCCTGATTTCTCTGACGCACTTCTCTATACAGGACATCAGGACCTGACAGAGCCATTGACACATGTAAGGTGAACGAACCACAGAAATACCACAGTGAGCAAGAAACCAGATGCGAAAGGTACATGCTGTGTGTCTCGCAGAAAACTGTAAACCAGGCGAACTCACCTAGGGCGACAGGTCAGTGCTTGCCTGGGGCTGGGGTGCTGCCTGCACAGGGGACTTCCTGGAGTGATGGAAATGTTCCAGGTCCTGATAACACAGGCGTACCCGTCTGTCACAGCCTCTAAATGAGGGCCTTCAGTTGTATGTACAATAGTATCTCCACAAACAGAAAAGGCAGAGCAAAGAATAAGGAAGGGAGAAGACAGGACAGGAGAGAAGGAAGGAAGAGGAGGGCCGGAGCCTGCTGCAGAACTTGGAAAGCACAGGTTCCTCCCACCTCCCGCGCGGCAGCAGCAGTGCCTCGGCGGCCGGCATTCGCCAGGAACTGCACGGCAAGGTCCCCGGGAGCAGAGGCTCAGTCCCCCCCTTTCCCACCAGCTTAGCTTGGTTCCCTCTGTCATCACTGCAGTGAAAATGCGATCACACCAGTCAGCAACTCAGGAACGGCAGCTCTTGTGACGGTCTCAATGGCTGTGTGACAGTCGGTAAACAAGTAAAATCTACCACGACAATTACAGGTGTTCACTTTTCTATTTCTTTCAAATGATAAGTAAATCTTAAATCCAGAACTCTACCATGCTCATAAATAGGTTATGTAAAAACAGTCCAGTCTTTCTTGTTGTCTTTTTCGGTTTGGTTTGATTTGATTTGGTTGGGGAGAGGGTAGTTGGTATGTTCAACTCCTACTTGTCCGCCTTTTGTATTGTTCATGAACCAAGACGTAGATAGAGCCATTTCACCTTCACTCTTCTCACCTACATACATAAAAAGGAATAAACCAAGCCAAATTTCTAACATTCTCTATCAAAGAAGGTGCCAGGACAAGCTGAACTAAGTACCAGTTCTATCTTTGGCAAAGTAAAAAAAAAAAATTAAAACCTTTTATGTAAGCTTCTTTGCTTCTCTGGCAGTTGACCAAAGGTTTTAAAAATGGAAAAGAAAGAAAGAAAGGGAAGAAAAGAAAGAAAATATGAAGCCAGGCTAATTAACACAGACAGCCCAATTAAGAAAAACTTCAAAGCACCAATGTGATAGAGAAGTACATGCAAATATCTTTCCTCGTGTATTTTATAAAATCCTGTGAGAAGCAACACCTGGACCTCTAACACACCATCTCGGTGGTTAAGCTGTCACAAGGCTTTCCCCACTGCCCCCCAGTCCCAGGAATACCTTGAGCCTCCTTTGGGCAGCACAACCAAAGAAGATGGTATGAATTAAAGAGAGGCGAACAGAGTTTGTGGTGAGTTTGGGGGTATTTTCAGGAACAGAGTTAGAGACACACTGTGTTAATGTTTTATTGGAGACTTATTGGTGTGATTTTACCACTTGCTTATTTATATGGACACTCTTTCTGCTAGACTATGGAAGTCACAAGCTAAATAATTCATCACACTTTTCCTTAAGCTGCTTAGAGGGTAGCATGGTAGTCAGACAAGCTCCCAGTGAACCACACAATGGGACAAGCCGTCCACACCGTTAGACCTGCACACCTAAAGAGGGAAGCAGGGGAGGCTGGGAGGAGGTGCTGCAAGACTCTGCGGGAGAGGGGACCCGGGGACCCTGAGCCGAGTCAGGTGAGCAAAGGCTGGCTCACTCTGCACCTCTGGCTCTGGCTTCCTCTTCTGCAGGGGAGAGCACAGGGCACTGACGCCAGCTCCCATCTTCATTGGCCAGCACCTTTCATTAAGGGCGTGTGAACTAAAGCACAGCCTGCCATATCAGGAAACAAAGGGTGTCGCAGCCACCAAGCCACCGTATTACAGCTGCCAGAGAGGAGCCCAGAGGGGACTCGGGAAAGAAGCAAGACGCCTGCCATCTACAGTCAGCTGCCTCAGCCAATCCCGACCTTATTTTTTCTGATAGTCCTAAACAACCAATTCCAATCCTTTGTGAAACCAGGAGGGGTATAAACATGTAAATAAATGAAGTCATGACCTAAGCACTCCAGAATGCTATCGTTACCTTTTCCTTTCTCCGTCCCCATTTCAGGCCTGTGCTAGGGATCAGATCAAGGGAAAGATGGAAAAGATCAAGGACTCCATGGGCCAAGAAACAAGACACATCTGATTGCCTGTTCAAGATTTTCAATACTATACTTCAATTTGGCATGTAATAAGAAGACATTGTTTACTAAATGAATGAATCTAAAGCTTGTAGACATTATTGAGTGTTATGTAAATTCAATTTAAAAGACATGGTCTCTAACCTCTAAAAGCTTCCATTCTCAGTCTGAAATACGATTTTAAATATAATACCAACTACAAACTTAAAAATGTGTCTTGTTTTACAAATTTTATGTTTTTCTTCAACTTCCACCATTTAAAATCGAAGCCTACTATACTAAGGAGTCTTTTAACACCATGTGCCCAGTCATACTCTGGCATGTGTGAAGACACAGACCAGGTAACATTGGAGGCTGGTTCCCTAGAGGGCCCTGACTTCTGCGTGGGAAAAGCAGCCCTGAGTGGGGTCAGGCAACAGAGAGGGGCAGAGGTGAGCAGATGCAGACCTTGTCAAGTCTGTAAGCTTCCTGTTCCTCTACCTGTAACATGAAGACAGCCTCAGTCACCACCTCAGGGCTTGGGAAGATTGAGGGGATAAGGTATACCTATGTGTTTAGCAACAGTAGCCACGGAGACCACCTCCTGATGACCACCTCCTGATCTGGAAGCCCCAGAGGACGTTGATCACCACTAAGTCAGGGGAGGGTCAAGGGGGCCTCTCCAAGGGTAGGGCTGAAACAAAGGAGGTGCACGCTCAGGCGGCAGCAGCACAGGGTTGACCCCCAGGAAGTTCAGAGAGCAGGCAATCAGTAAATCAGTGAACTGGAAAATCAGTGAGTCAATGCCACAACAATCCAAATGGAAACAAATTCACAATGACCACAAGGAACGAGGTAAGGATACAGACAGGCTGGTTCAGAAGGTCTCATGAAGGAAGATAAAGTGAGGGGACCTTGCCAAGGGGCCGACAGGGCTGAGCACCTGAGGGTGTCCAGTCCAGCACAGTTCAAGGACACGCTGCAGGCAGCCGGGCAGGAGACACAGGGAGAAAACGAGCTGCTCAGTCCAGCAGTGGCTGCTCCGCACCTGCGCTGTCGTATGGCAGAGACCAACACGTCATCGCAGAGCAACAAGCGAATCGGAGGAAAACTGCTTTCCAGTGCTGGTTTCTGCATACAACACAAATCGGCCATAACTGCACACACGTCACCTCCCTCAGGAGCCTCCCTCCCCGCCCCCATCCTACGTCTCTAGGTCACCACAGAGTGCCAGGCTGGGCTTCCCTAAGGAAAAACCAAATATATCTAAGACGAGCAACAAACCTGAACAACTCTGGTAACAACTAACATCACAATGCCTACACTATCAAAACAACCTGGGATTCATTGTATCTGTAGACTGGAAATGTTTTTCTCTTAATTTTTTATGGAAAATGTTAAACATATAAAAAAGAGAGATTAGAACAATGACCCCTAGTTTCAAAAATTATCAGCACATGGTCAATCTTTTAGTTCATCAGCGATTATGAAAAGTGTTAAATGTTCACAGAAGCACGCAACTCAAATATATCTTCACACGACCCGGTAGGTCCACAGCACGCATCCCCATGCAGGGAAGGGGCACAAAGCAAGCAGAGCAGGGGTCCTAGCCTGGAAGAACTAGCAACCCAGTGCGGAGGCAGAGCCACATAAGGTCAAAGTGTTAGTCACTCAGTCATGTTAGACTCTTCGAGACCCCATGGAGTGTAGCCTGCCAGACTCCTCTGTCCATGGAATTCTCTAGACAAGAATACTGAAGTGGGTTGCCATTTCCTTCTCCAGGGGGTCTTCCCTACCCAGGGATCAAACTTGGGTCTCCTGCATTGCAGGCGGATTCTCTACCGTCTGAGCCATTAGGGAAACCCAGAGCCACGTAAAACATGTATGAAATTAAGAAATAAGAACACTAAGCCTGCGAGGCGAACCTCCACAATGACACGCCACGCTGATATCACCGTGCCCTGATCCGATGCAAAGGGGACAGCACTTCCCCTCGGCACATTCTTCCCCCACACTCATAAGCCCAGTCTAACGATGTGAAAAACACCAGTGAGACCCAAAGTGAGGACCCCTCCACACCAGGTGATTGGTGGCAGCACGCTGCTGGACATGGAGCCTTGTCTGTGACCGTGAACTGCTGGCAGCCAGAAGAGACCTCCTAATGGCGAGGCTGCCCTGCCTGCTCTCCCCACTCCACCCAGAGCCGTGCTGGTCAGGCATCGGCCCAGTCTCCTTAAGCTGCCCCCCCAGCTCCCCCAAGTCCTCTCCCTGCCAGCTCCCCCTCACAGCACCTCTCTTCCTTCACGCAGCAGTCTCTGAGGGGCTGCAGGTTACCACTAAGCTGAGAGCAACAGAAGGAGGAGGTATTACACACTACTACATGATAGTCCATTTTAACAAACAGCAGTTTATATGTTTCTAGAGAAGGGCTGAACTGCCTTCAGAACTGAGCACCAGGAGACCTGAAGTTGCAGCACTCAACATATTTTGCTGTTGTTTAGTCACTAAGTTGGGTCCTGTGCTTTTGCAACTCCGTGGATGGTGGCACACCAGGATCCTTTGTCCATGGGATTCTCCAAGCAAGAACACTGCAGAGGATTGCCATTTCCTTCCCCGGGGCATCTTCCCAGATCAAGGATTGAACCTGAGTCTCCTATACTGGCAGGTGGATTCTTTACCATTGAGCCACCTGGGAAGCCCTGGACATATTTGACTACATGAAAATCTTTAAATTTTATGGAAAAAGACATCCAAACAAAGGAAAAACAAATTATAGACACAATAGCAAGGGGGGCTGTTTTATCTGCAATACAAACAACAAAGGATTTGCAGCCCAATATACAAAAAGCTTCTAAAAACTGAAAAGAAAAACAGTTCAATGTAAGGTTGGGGAAGGGAACACAGATACAGAATTCACAGAAGAAATACTGATGGCCAATAAACATGTCAAAGCTATGGTTTTTCCAGTAGTCATGTATGGATGTGAGAGTTGGACTAGAAAGAAAGCTGAGCACCAAAGAATTGATGCTTTTGAACTCTGGTGTTGCAGAAGACTCTTGAGAGTCCTTTGGACTGCAAGGAGATCCAACCAGTCCATCCTAAAGGAGATCAGTCCTGAATATTCACTGGAAGGACTGATGCTGAAACTGAAACTCCAGTACTCTGGCCACCGGATGCAAAGAAATGACTCATTGGAAAAGACCCTGATCCTGGGAAGGACTGAAGGCAGGAGAAGGGGACAACAGAGGATGAGATGGTTGGATGGCATCACCACTCAATGAACATGAGTTTGAGTGAACTGAGAGTTGGCGATGGACAGGGAGACCTGGTGTGCTGCAGTCCGTGGGGTCGCAAAGAGTCGGATATGACTGAGCGAATGAACTGAACTGAAGCTCAACTTCACTAGTACTTGGGAAAGTATAAATTAAAATAACAGTGGGAGCAGCATTCTCTTTCACTGTTGGGTTGGGAACTAAGATTCCGCAATCAGCTCAATGCAGCCAAATAAATAACAACAGGATATGATTTTTACCCATTAGGAAAAAAAAAATCTAGTGCTGGTGGAAATGCCCAGGAAAGGGTGTCCTTATACACTGCGGGTGAAGTATGACCTACAGAGAGGCTGGCCTAACTTCCAGAAACCACTGGCCTGGAGAGACACCCAGAGCACAGCGCTCATCACTTCACTCAAGAGCGGACACCTGCCGCATGCAGAGCACTTTGTTAGATTTTTGTTCTCAGAGTTTAAAATCAAGAGCGTGAAAGCCAAAGGGAAGTGAAAACAGCAAGTTGCTGAGTGATGCCCGCAGCCTTCTTCCTTTTGCTAAAATACACGCTGGTGTGTGTGAGAGCCTGGAGGAAGCTGGGAGGCCCTGCAACTCTGCGGGGTCAATGCTGGTTCATCTCAGCAAGCTGGAGCAGGGGGTTTATTACCATCTTTCTGGGTACACATCTTTTTGTTTCTCTTGGCATGAGCGTATGGTAACAAATGCAATAACCTGTAACTCTGAGAAATCTAATAAAGATTACTGCAAACAGCTGTGGGTGCACACCACAGAGAGGAGCACAAGGTCCACACCAAGGTGGAGGGAGCGCCAAGGGCCCGCCCTCTGCCTGGCTGGCTGACCGCACAGCTGGGCTCCTTGCCCCCAGATGAGGCTGCTTCTCCTCACTCGAGCCCACCCATCCCTGCAGGACAGAACTCAGGATGGCTCCTCCGCTCACCCAGACAGAGAGCTTCAGGAGGCCATCGGGCAGCACTCCTTGGATTCATGAGAACCATGTATTTCTTGAGCTCCTAGGGAGGCTGTGTTATGCTTTTTAGCCTCTAGAAGCTCAGGCGGACTCATCTGAGATACAGAAGTGCATTTGCCCCCGGACTGCCTCCTGGCCCTTGGCCAATGTGTTACCCATTTCATGGGCACTCCACAAAGTGTTTCCAAACAGGCTGCTCCTTACCCAGCACCCATTCCTCCACCTCTGGTGACGGCATCGCAATTGGGCTTTGCAGAATCCCCCACCCCTTGGAAACAACCATCCCTTCCCTGACTCCTCTGCAGGGACTCACTGAGTCTGTGAGGCCACCCAGTGTCTCCCAAGGAAGTGCTTTTATATGCTCAGGTTAGCTTAGGACCACAGAACTGTGACTGGTGCACTGTTTCCAACTGAAAGGAATGCCATCCCTCTTGACCGAGCCCCTACAACAGGAGTATTATGAAACTTTGTCACTTAAGAGAAATAGCAAGTGACTCTACAAAGGATAGACACAGAAACCTCAAAACAGTTCAGATGTTCTTACACTGCCCAAGGCCCAGTGACAGTCACGTCTGTTTGTACCTCTATCTACAGAAAAATGTTCAACTGAAGACAGACAGAAACGGCCCAGGTCACATACTGCTTCTCCACGAATTTTCTGGCCCCTTCCTGCTGGGAGTGCCCACTCTCTGAAGGCATCTGCCACTCTCTAGCTTGTGCTACAGACTCTGAGGTACAGAAGCTTCCCCGTGAGGCTGGAGGCTTCCTGAGATCATAATCCCTGTCTGATTTACTAAAAGACTTCCCTGGCACTGTGCCCATGTGGGGCAAACAGAACTATATGTTGCCCTATGTGTTAAACAAGTGTTTGTCCCCAAACATACTCATGCCAATGGTACACATAAATGCATATGTACTTATAAATATTGGGTTGGCCAAAGAGTTCGTTTGGGTTTTCTGTAACATCTTTCCCAACATATATGGATGTGTATAGTGAATGTATGTGTGCGTGTGTGTATGATATAGATATCAGTTCAGTCACTCAGTCGTGCCTGACTCTTTGCAACCCCATGGACTGCAGCACGCCAGGCCTCCCTGTCCATCACCAGCTCTCAGAGTTTACTCAAACCCATGACCACTGAGTTGGTGATGCCATCTAACCATCTCATCCTTTGTTGTCCCCTTCTCTTCCTGCCTTCAATCTTTCCCAGCATCAGGGTCTTTTCAAGTGAGCATGAGGGTCTTTTCAAATATAATATGATACATATAACATAAATATACACATATATATACACTCCCAAACATTCACATATAATTATATAAGCCTATTAAAAACCATAACCAAATCATAGGTATGCATTAAGACAGGTAAAACAAATGTAAAGGATTGGGTGAAAATTTGTAAAATCTAGGATTGGGCAACTCAAGTTGCTTCACGCATCTAAGTTCTGAATCCTTCTCAGGCAAAAACTAGATATCAAACACAAACAACAGGCATGGATTATGCAAGAAAACAACTGACAATTCTGATCAGCAGATTCAAAGTAAAAGAAAGGGTCAATGAAAGATTGGCACATGAAGTATAATTTTTTTAAAGTTAGAAATAAGATGCCTCAACTGTGTATGTTCTTAATTATTCTTGCTTTATCTAACTTTTTCAGTGAGCTGACTACTGGCCAGTGCCAGTCCCATGAGACAAAGGCTAAGTGACCACTGGTCAGGGGTCATGTCGAGTACTGGGGACAGCACTGCCTGTATAGAATAAATTAGTCTAACAGTTGGCTGAAGGAGCTATGCACAGGCTATGAGGCACCTCACTTAATATGGCGTTAAAAACATTCTTCCTTGCCATGGGTGGAAACAGAACAGGTATATAATTTGCTTAAAGGTCGGGCAAATTAATAAAAATACCTAATTCAGAATTCTCACTTTCCAATCTAAAAGAAAAGGCCCCAGGGAATTCCCTAGCAGTCCAGCGATTAGGACTTGGTGCTTTCACTGCTTGTGGGCCCAGGTTCAATCCCTGGTCGGGAAACCAGACTCTTGCAAACTGCACACTGTGGCCAGGAAGTAAAATAAATAAAAGAAAAGGTCCAGGCTTTCCTGAAGGTGCTCTGAAGCTGCTATATTAACCTAACAGAACCCCGCTCCCCCTGGCACTCGTCCACCTCCCCAGACGAGCCTGGAGACAACATGAAACCCATTTGCCAGGGACAGAAGCATGTTCAGGCCAGCTGGTGAGCTATGTCTGATGCAAAGACGACTCAAAGTGGGAAAATATTCCCTTTGTTTGGTGTTCCAGGACATCTGGGGATAATGGGCAAAGTAAATCAGAAGGAAATGGAAATTAAATTTATCTCACCTCACCTGTGCCAAAAGATTACAAAGCATAGGCCTATCTGACCGCTACAAGATTCACTTAGCCTGGGGAAGCACTGAACATCTCCCAGTTACGGAGAAACAGATGGTCTCCTCCCACCAATTTCATAATGATGGGATTGAGAAGTCAAGCTGTTGTGATTGGCTACACCAAAAGAGGCAAGTGCTTGCCCCCCAGAAGGGAGTGGGGGAGTGGCTGGAAAACAGAAATGGGGCCCATACTTAAAGTTTTCTTATTCTAAATTAAACCCTAGAGATGGATATCTATCTATTGGTTTGTTTGTTTTGTTTGATAGCCAAAGGTCAGGAAAGCCGGATGCTTTCTATAAAAAATGAAATCAGGAAGTGTGAAGGGATGACATGACCAAAGAGACCCTTCCCTGTAGCTGCATACCTCGCTCGGAGGCTCCATGGTGGTCCCAACCTCTCACACACCCCTGGCTTCCCTTCCTCCTACACCCAGACCCAGCTCCAGGGCTCAGTAGGGTTACCCATTACCAACCAGCACCCCCATCCGATCACACGCACCAGCCCTCAGCCAACCCCTTGGAAGGGCCTGTTGAAACATTTGCTTAACACAGAACAATGCAAAGAACAGCATCCCCCCATACCACACCCCAAACACACACACGTCTGTCATCCAGCTTCAGGTGGTTTTAACCCCTGCCTCTACACCACATCGCATTCTGAAAGAAGGGGTCAAGTCTGAAAAAGACATTGAAATTTGACAAGTACTCTCCACCCAGAAATGACTGAGTAAACCCACATTCTCACTGCAGGCTCCACAGCCCTCTCCTCACTTGGAGCCATTCACCCACTTCCATGCCCACCATGTCCTCCCCAAGCTGACTACAGGGTTACTGTTCATAGTGGGTTCGTATAGAGCCACTAGACGTCTGTCTTCACCCTCACACCACCCACACAAAGGACAGATGAAGGTCATCTTGACTGAGCCTAGAGTCTGGCACACCGCAAAAGCCCAGAATCAGGAAGCTCAAACTTTAATTTCAAAATCCACAATTCCCTTGCTCTACATAGCATTGGTCAAACAACCCCAAGTTGACTTCCCTTTCCTCAGAATTAACACAGAAAAAAACAAGCATCAGACAAGGGAGAAACATGGAAAGGGAGACTAGTAGCTTCACTGGGAGACTTAAAAGAGGGCAATAATAGCTAGCAGAAGAAAACTTGCTCAACGGGAAAGGAAAGGCGATCCAAACTAAACAAAATGATGCTGCTGTCCTAAGCCACAAAGCTCAGCCACAGAAGTGGTCAGCACTCCTGGCAAACATCCCAGCTGTTTAGGAAAGAGCAGTGGCCACCCAACTGGAACATCCACAAGTATAGTCAAGGGCAGGATTCATCTGGTTAAACAAAGTTGAAAAGAATTAAAAAAAAAAGCCCCTCTTCCCTTTCCAGCCATGCTACCACCAGACCGGCTCCAACCCCCCTGAGATCTCACGCCCCAGCCGCTCACTCACACCACATGTTCATCAGGGCCTGGCAAGGCACTGTTCTGAGATGGCAGAGTGGTAAACAGGCCGTGGCCTGGGTGATGGTCTACGAGGGAGGGGTGGAGGCCCAAGTGGGAGCACGTCAGACGTACAACAGAGAGCGGGACAGGAAGCAAACTTAGACTGAGGAGTAAGGGAAAGCACAGTGAGCAGGTGGCTTTGGTGCTATAACCCGAAGGATGAGAAGATGCCCTCCAGGCAAAGGACAGTCCAGGAAGTGGGAACCACAAGAGCAAAGACCCTAAGAAGGGGCAGTTGCTACTGGATCAAAGATTTGCCTCTCTACATCCAAACTCTACCCTTTTCTATCCATTTCAGAAAACATTCCCGAAACCCAGGTCTGATCTTATTCCACTCTTCTGCTTAAAAAACTTCATTGATTCCCAAAGCCTATATTAATGAAGTCCCTAAATTTCTAGTGAATTTTACTGTATGTAAATTATACAGACCTCTACACACAGAGATACAGACATCTCCACTGCCTCCACGAAGCCTCCCCGACTACCACCTGCTGTCTGCATCCACAGCAATGTCCCCTCATACCACCCTGACTGTTGAGTCTACTACTCCCCTACACCTGATTAAGAAGACATTTCCCATGGCTGGGGCATGTCCACATCTCTGTCCCCCAACAGACCAGGACAGAGCCATGCATCTCACAGCACTGATGGACGCAGGGCAGACATCACCACTGACGCCCCGGCAGAGCTGTGTGTGAGCAGAGACCACATGCTCATATCCCCAGCTGTCCTAACTGTTCTCTTCAGCAGGACACTGAGAGAAGAGGCTAAGGAGCTCAAGGGGTGATACACTTACCAGCCCCATGTTATAGGGGAAAGACTAAGACAGACCTGGCTTCAAATCTTGGCTCTGCACTTGCAAGCTGCATAATACTGAATGAGTGTCTTAGTTACCTCTGAATCGGGGTCCTTTATGTATAAAGAAGAGACAGTAGTACTAGCCTTGAAGCACTGTGGTGAGGGCTGGATATAAGGCATGTGAAGTACCTCCCACATGGCAGGTGCTGGGACAGTGATCTCTACTGTCATCATTCAAGCTGGTTAGCTCTCCATGGAGGAGAATTCTATCTCAAGCCCCTAGACAACACCCCTAAACACAGCTGGCTCTCCCCCTCAGGGACCTCCCTGGCCACCACCACGGTGGTTCAAGATCACCCACTCTGAGTTCAGGAGCAAGGACTGCACCCACTGGCACCGTGTTCAGAAGGCAGACATGTGCTGAGCAGGAATGGACCGCTACCAAATAAAACTCAAACCCATTTTCCCAAAGATACAATTCAGCCTTCTGTTTCTCTTACCTCCTTTCCCCTCACCACACACATCATTATGAAAGCAGACAGGAGAAACGGACTAATCCTGTCTGCTAGTAATTAAAGCAAAAAATACATTATGCAATGAACTGAAACTAATTCAAAAGTTCATATCTCAAGAACCCAGGGGAGTTCAGCCTCAGAGTCCACCAGCCAGAAGTCTAAAAGTCCTTGAACTAAAGCAGCTCAGGGGTAAAGCTCACAGTTGTGGGCGTGTGGACTACAGAGAAACGCAGCAGAGCATCTCTAAACAGCTCTCTGCACTTAGACACAGTTACATTTCTTGCCAAATTTCTTTCTCCTTCAGAAAGAGACATCAAATTAAACTTGATCCATTCTAATCAATCCATGCTGGCCCCAACATTGCTGAGAAAGTTTCAAAAATTATTTATTGAGTTTACTACAAAAATTACAATGGCATCACACTTATCTGTGAAAATACAGAAACTTAAATTTATGATCTAAAAGATGGGTTTTCCAGGTGTTGCTAGTTGTAAAGAATCCACCTGCCAATGCAAGAGATGCAACAGACACGGGTTCAATCCCTGGGTCGGGAAGATCCCCTGGAGGAGGGCATGACAACCTGCTCCAGTATTCTTGCCTGAAGAATTCCATGGACAGAGGAGCCTGGCGGGCTACAGTTCATGGGGTCGCAAAGAGTCAGACATGACTTAAGTGACAACACGCACGAGCACAGCAAGCACTCAAAAGATGGTCAAAGAAACAGTATATGCATTTTTAACACAACAGAAGAACTCATTCTCAGAGGGGGAAAGATCTATGTAAGCCTCATTCAGGATTGAAAGGAATCACTGAATAATGCTTTTTAGATGCATCAACATCACTTCCCCCATGAAGGCTGCCCTGAGCACTTGCAGTGACGGATGATAACTAACAGGTCTGAGAACTGAGGGTCCTTATATCATTCATGCCACATTCACTCATTCCACAAATGTTTGCCTTCTACTATATGCCATTACCAAGCTGTTGGTGGTGGTGGCTTAGTCACTAACTAATGTCTATCTCTTGTGACCCGATGGACTGCAGCCTGCCAGGCTCCTCTGTCCAAGGGATTTCCCAGGTTAAGAATACTGGGGTGTGTGCCAGTTGCCATTTTCCAAGAGATATTCCCAACCTATGGATCAAACCCACATCCCCGACACTGCAGGCGGTCTCCTGCATTGCAGGTGGATTCTTTACCAGTTACCAAGCTAAGAACAGTGAATTCCAAGGTACGAGGCAGTCCCTGCCCTCCACCTCACCTGGCCCAGTGGGAAACCAGCAGACAGTGGGCCAGTCATGTCAGACCTGAGAAGCACTGGTACAAGTGTGGACCTTGCACTCTGCAAGACCAGGGACAGGGCGCCTTAAGTCGAGGAGAAGGGGGTAAAACTAGAACTGGGTTTTGAGGGATGAGTAGGAGTTCAGCAGGAACAGATGGGAAGAAAGGGCATCTACAGCCAATGTAACAGGGTTTGTGGAAAACACAGGTGAGGAGGGAAAACCGCAAAAGTTCAGTGGGGCAAGACATGAGGCTGAGGAGGTAAGGAGGGGCCAGATCACAAGTTTGGAGTTTACTGGGAGCCACTAAAGAATCTTGACTGATCAAATGGTTCAACTGCTCCCCACTGATGATAAGGAAATGAAGACTTAGAAGAAAGAGCCCCATAAACCACCATCTCTACTTTGTATCATGAGAGTTAAAGACCAATGTTACATGAAATCCCTTCCGCAACACTGAATAATGGAAAGCATAGCCAAAAGACTTCCGACATCTGGTCTTCTCTGTACCTTAGTTTCCTCACCTATAAAATGTAGCCACCGCACAGCGCTGCTGCGAGGACTAAATGGATAACACAGGCAAAGGGCTTAGAGCAGAGGAAAGGCCCCACCGCTTTTTGGCGCTGGTGATGTACTCGGCTAGTGCTAGCACCACCGGCAGTATGTGAGCCGAGAGAACTCCGCACGGGGCAAAAGGCAGACACAAATTTTGCTGCCCGCAGTGAAGCTTCTGGGTAGTGGTACAAAAGTGGGGGCCTCTCAGACCGCTGTGTGACTGAAGCGAAAAGAAGCATGAACACCCATTCCCCCGCAGGCAGCCCCCGAGCTGGGCTGAGGGTGGACCAGGGACCTAGACGGAGCCACGCTTTCTCAGCCCGACGCCGAGGCGTGCTGGTGCTGGGCCACACAGCTGAGAAGGGCCCCCCCTCCTCAGCTGCAGCCACACCCCCAGCCTGGGCGCCTCCCCGCCCACCCGGGCACAGAAGGCGTGTTGTCCCTGCACCTCCCAGTACCTGGCCAGCCTCCACAGCCACCTCTGGAAAAGAGACATTGCCCGGAACCCACCCACCAGGAAGACCTTTTGGGCTTTGTGCCCAGACCTCTGGAAGGTCCAGAGTTGAAGGAGAGACCACTCAGGATCACGGCAGGCATCCCCCAGCGCCTTACTCACACACTGCCCAGTGACAGCACCTCTGCCATCAAGGGGCTTAAGACACACACAAACTAACGAGAAAGCCAGGCTACGTGAAAACTGATGAGAACAGGAACAGTCATGAAAGGGACAAGATTTGTGTGCCTAGAACCCCAACTCCCAGACTTTTGGATTTCACTGAGTAAAAACTAACCCTCTGCCAAATCTGGAGGAATTTTCAACAAACAGTACTAAAACTACTGGACATCCACAGGCAAAAAAATAAATGTCATCCATACCTTATTCCATACACACAAAAATACTCAAAATGGATCGTGGACTTGAATGCAAAAACTAAAAGTACAAAACCTCTATAAGAAAACATTTGTGACCTTGGTTAGGCAAAGATTTTAGCTATGACACCAACCAAAAATGCACAAACCATAGAAGAATAGACTTTATTAATTATTTTTTAACTTCTGCTCTTCAAAAAACACCATCAAGAGAATGAAGACAAGACAAGACTGAGACAAAATATTTGTATATCATATATTTCACAAGGACTTGTATTTGGAATATACAAAAGAAATCTCAAAACTAATTAATAAAATAAACAACCCAGCTATTTAAGTGGGCAAATGATTTCAATAGGCAGTTCACCAAGGAAGATATTCAGACAGCAAACAAACATTTGAAAAGATGCTCAAAATCACTAGTCATCAGGGAAATACAAATTAAAACCACAGTAAGACACTACTACAGACCTATTAAAATGAAAAAGATGACCATATCATGCATTGGCAAAGACATGGAGGAACTGGAACTCTCACTCACTGTTTGTGAGAATGTAGCATGGTACAGCACTTTAGAAACAGAGAAGATTTAGGCAGTGTTTTAAAAAGTTAAACCAACACTGCCATCATCAAGGTGTACCACTCTAGTATTTACCCAAGAGCTATGAAAGCATGTCTGCACACAGCAGATATGCAAATGTTCACAACATAACAGCTTTATTTGCAACAGCCCTAAACTGCAAACAACCCAAAGGTCCATCAACAGGTGAACGAGGGACTTTCCTGGTGGCTCTATAGATAAGAATCCACCTGCCAATGCAGGGGACAAGGGCTCAACCCCTGGTCTGGGAAAACCACATACTATGGAGCAGCTAAGCCCGTCGGCCACTACCGAGCTCACGTGCTGCAACTACTGAAGCCTGCACACTGAGGGCCTGTGCTTCACAGCAAGGAGGCCACCGCAGTGAGAAACCCACGCACTGCAACAAAAGAGTGGCCCCTGCTTGCCGCAGCTAGAGAAAGCCTGTGCCAAGCAATGCAGACCCGGAGCAGCCAGAAATAAACAGATTAAAATTTTAAAAAAGAATGTATTTTTTTAAGATACTAAAAAAAAATAGGTGAATGAATAAACAAAGTGTGGCAGATCTATATAGTGGATTAAAAAGAATGAAATATTGATATATGCTACAATAGGGATGAATCTCAAAATAATTTATAAGAAGTGTAAGAAGCCAGACTAAAAAAATAAGTATACAGCACATGATTCTACTTATATAAAATTGTAGAAAGTGCAAACGAATCTACAGTGACAGAAAGCAGACCAAAGCCACCTAGGAGTAGTGAGGTGGAAGGGGCTATAGGGGCTCAGGGAAATGTTGGGGGGTGATAGACACGTTCATTATCTTGCGTGTGGTGATGGTTGAACAGACATGCTCATGTGTCAAGCTTCATCACACCATATGCTTTACATATGTGCAACTGATTGTCCAAGTTATACCAAAATCCTTTATAGACTTTTGGAGGCAAATTACAGAAGGCTGCTAACTTTGTCAAGTAAGTATACTCTTTAAAAAACTACCAGCTCATATCACCAACACCAAAAGAAAAGACATTTTCAGACTAAGAGATACAAAGGTCACAATCTTATACCAAAAGATTCCTTCCCAAGAAAAGGCAGTTGCTAATCTTAACAATGAAAAACTACCAAGTCTTTATTTTGTTCTCTTTGGTGAGGACACGGTTTCAGAGAAGCTCTTGTGACTCTCTGAGCTGGGGACCCACTGAAGGCTCCACAGTCCCAGGGCAGGCCCCACACTCACCTCCATCTCCACCCCGAGGGGCACTTCAGCCCCAGCAGCTCTGGGACGGTCACAGGTACCGGGCGACACCACGGCTGGGCAAGTGACTGAGACATGGTGTCCCTCCCCTCCCAGAAAACAAGAAGGCACAAGAAGAGTGTGCCCAGAAAGGTTCCTGTGAACGCTGCTTTGCTGCTGCTGAAGTGAACTGACTTGTTTTTAGAAGAGCTATTTACCCCTGAGCCAGAGTATCTGTGCTTTGCTGCAAGTTAAGGTTCTATACAACAGTATTAAAGCTGTTTATTTCCAGGCTAGAGAGGAAATAAAATGTGAGCTCTCAAAAAGACCACGATGTAGACTGGAATCCTTCTGATACTGTGCCAGAATGCTAACAAAATCCCAAGGATCACCATCAGCTAAGCCCGAAAAGCAGGTTTTGCGTAAATGGCACAGGGCAAGCAGTTCTCCCCTGGTGTAGCTGGATTAACACCGAGAACAGCTGAGTAGGAAACCGGCCTGATATTGAACCCAAGTCCCAGCTGTCAGACAGGGAGAGACACCTCCAAGCTCTGCACATTGCCATAAGCAGCAGAGATGGTGTGGGACAAGCACACACAATAACTAAGCATGGACTTTGTCATGTCCATAAGTCAAATACACAAAGTACAGTGAGTGTCGTGTACTACAAGGACCCCCAGTGTACTTGTGGGGCACCCCAGCCCCATCTACATGTACACGCCCTGTACACAGCCACCCTTTGGCCACCTCTCAGCCTGAGGCGTGTCTACACGATGGCATGGTCCACCCTCTGTGGGACACAGCCAGGGAAGAGGCCCAAACAGGTCTCGAAATCATGCTGGGGTTACTGGGACAGGGTATTCCAGGGCTTCTGTCCCTGTGCATGCTCGAGAAAGGGAAGCCAAGGAAAGAAGCTGCCTTGTCCGTCCCATCTGACTCAGAAATCCTACAGGTTCTCTCTTGTCCACCACCCAATCCTCATTCCCCAATCTCCATTCTATTGGGCTTCAAACCTAGACTCCTCCAACCCTGCCTCAGCCTTTAGACTGGACGCTTCACTTAGAATACCTTCTGGGCTCTCAGGACTGCACTTCCAACAATCGCCCCTTAGTTAGATAACAAAGGGACAACTTCCCCCTCCCAGCCTCAGGGCTTCTCCAGACCCAAAAGCCCCAGGAAGAATGGCAGGACACTGCAGCATGTAAGTAACACTGAGCCAGACCCCAGTCCAACTGCCCCTCCATGACGTGAGATGGCTACAGAGAAACTTCAACCCGGCACTTAGTCATGTTTCAAAACAACTCCAAAGGTGCAGTTTTGCGTTTGACATGAAATTGCAGCACGCTGTAGAAGAGAGCTGAGATATGAAGTTATTAAATGCAAATATATAAGGAACTAAAAGCTGCTGTTGGCAGGGCAACGGCAGCTTGCAAACTTCCAGTCAGAATAAGGATTCTGTGATGTCAGGAGCTGAGTCAAGAGCACAAACACTGTTTTATTCCACCCTCTGCAGAGGATACAAAGTTTTTCAAAGCAACTTTACAGGAAGTTAGTCTGTTCATTGGGTAATGCCTTAAAAACTGGAACAAGAAAATAACTATCTCCTGTGGAAAAAACAGTGTGCGTATAAATCTCCTTAGCCAAGTACCAAACAATGAGCATTTCAAATGTCACTCATGAGGCAATTATTTAGGAGATATATATATAACTCCAAGTGCCTATAATGCCCACCATGTAGAGGCCTGAAAGTATGTTCCACTCATGTTTCCATCCTTGAGCAAGACAATTTGATGTGACAGTCAGGTAAAAATTAAATATCTGACTACTAAAGGAACCAGTCAGAGAATGGACATGTCCAGGGCCAAATGGTCACATTAAATTTTTGGTCGCCATTTCTGATGATGTCCTCAAGCCTGGCTTGCTGAATTCCACAATCCTAAGCTACACATTGATCATAAGCACCACACTTCCTAACTATGAGACCTGTCACTTAACCTCTCTTAAGGCCAGTTTTCTACCTCAAAACAAAGTTGTCACAAGTATAATCATGCATGGAAAGGTAGAGTACCTGGCACAAAATAAGCCTCAATAAATATTAAATCTTCTAAAATCTTTATGACAACGATGATAACCTCAAAAACCAGTTCAGGAGGGTGAAAGGGAATGGAGAGATTGGCAAAGAGCCTAGCCCTAAGCAGGGGGGATGAGGCTTGAAGGCTCCAGCCCCTGAGGCCGGCCTTCCCTCTGTATGGGACTCGAGTTGTCTAATCACGTTCTGTCTCCAACTAAAATGTAAGGCCTCGGTTTACTGAGTTCCTGCTGTGACCCCGAGAGCCTAGAACTGTGCCTTGCACATGACAGAAGTTCAACTATGTGTTCAAAAAATGAATGGGGACTTAGGAATCCCTTGGAATTGTATGGAAAAATGTTTGAGCCCCTTAGTAGGGTGGAAAGGTGGCATGGAATCTATTTTCATGAAATTCTAAAGGAGATCTGAGACCCAAATACAGGTCAAAAATCATAGTGCTGAGTTTCAAGCACATATATCAGAATGCTAATGACCAAGGTTAGGTGAGTAGGGCAGTAAAATTACAGAGCAAAATCTAACAAAGAGGAGGGCTCTCCTAGAAGAGAAAAGGGTGGCCACCATGCAATAGGCATCTTCACCGCGGGCAGGCCCTAGCCTTTAAGTCTGTGGTTTGGGTTCAGGAATGTATTCTACAAACTAGAGCCTCAGAGGAGGGAGCAGGAATTTGTTGAATTATATATATAGAGAGAGTTGGTGTTCGGTTGCTCAGCTGTGTGCGATTCTTTGTGACCCCAAGGGCTGCAGCACACCAGGCCTCCCTGTCCATCACCAACTCCCAGAGCTTGCTCAAACTCATGTCCATTGAGTTGGTGATGCCATCCTCTGTCATCCCCTTTTCTCCTGCCTTCAATCTTTCATCAGGGTCTTTTCTAAGGGTCAGCTCTTGGCATCAGGTGGCCAAAGGATTAGAGCTTCAGCATCAGTCCTTCCAGTGAATATTCAGGACTGATCTCCTTTAGGATGGACTGGTTGGATCTCCTTGCAGTCCAAGAGACTCTCAAGAGTCTTCTCCAACACCACAGTTCAAAAGCATCCATTCTTTGGCACTCAGCCTTCTTTATGGTCCAACTCTCACATCCATACATGACTACTGGAAAAACCATAGTTATGACTAGACAGACCTTCGTCAGCAAAGTAATCTCTCTGCTTTTCAATATGCTGTCTAGGTTGGTCATAGCTTTTCTTCCAAGGAGCCAGTGTCTTTTAATTTCGTGGCTGCAGTCACCATCTGCAGTAATATTACAGCCCAAGAAAATAAAGTCTGTCACAGTTTTCACTGTTTCCCATCTATCTGCCATGAAGTGATGGGACCAGATGCCATGATCTGCGTTTTTTGAATGTTTAGTTTCAAGTCCAGTGGTCCTTGAGAAGGCATGCAGATACCACATATACAGAAGGACATACACGAAGACACAGGGCAAGAAAAGGGCAAAAATAGACAGCTACTAAATTCTCCCCACAAAAGGATGCTTTGTTTTAAGATTAACAAGGTCCTGAAATTCCTAAATGATAGTACTTTTTGATTCAATGTTTCAGGAGATCAAAATGACAAAAGACTACAATAAATTCAAGCTTTAAAATGAATTGGTATTGTATTAATCACAGCATCATTTTTATACAGTAACATATAAATGTTTTCTGTGTGTGTGTCTTTGTGTGTGTACAAGGGCAGTTAAAATAAAAAATCCATCTACAAAGTACATCTGGTGGGTACAGTCCTTTGTAATCATCCTCTAATGTCCTGGAGAACCAGGATCCCTGTGGGGAACCACTAAGGCACGGAAGAGAGAACTTTAAGGTAGATCTGGGTCTGAGGAGTTATTAAGCTTCTGTGAGCCTCTTTCCCCAACTGCAAAGTGAGAATCAAAGAGTCACGTGGCAGGACAGGTGGGAGGCTTAGAGGCACGCAATGCCACACCAAATGGGGCTCTCAGAGTGCAGCACTGCCCCAGCCAAACTCACAATGCACACTTCTTCATCCAGCCCTCACAGCAATCCTATCACTATGCCCATTTTAGAAGTGAGGTGACTTGAGGCACAGAAAAACCGGGAACTTGCCCAAGAACCCACAGTAAACTGCAGAACTGGGATTCAAGCCCAGGCAATAAACTCACGACATGCACCTGCAGCACAGAATACTGGGCTGGCCTATGATCATTACTCAGCAGGGCTTGTTGCATTGCTTCAAGAAGGCCCGAGTACAGCAGAGAGCAACCTGAGGTGAAAAGTCAGGCCCCCATCAACAGTAGGAGCCTGCAGAGGGACCGGGAGCAGTGCTACATAGCCTCTGGATACTGGAATCTTCCACCTCCACCCCAAGGAGGAAAAGCTCCTTCCTCTTAGCCACTCCCCAGTTCAGGGCAGGGCAGGGGTGCTGACAGAGTTTGCCTCTTGAGAGTGGGTCTCCCTCTCTTCCAGTCACGTCACTAATATTAAGTTTTTGTAAGGCAAGGATTTAAAGGTTTGGGGGTTTTCTCCCCCTGCCTTTTTACTTATAAGTCAAGAGGGCATGCTATTTTTGACTATTTCTAAATGTCACAAACCTTCAAGTTCCTGGTGGAAGTTATAGACAAACTAGCACAGGTCCAAAATAGCAATTCTGGAGATTTGTTCCAATTATGGAAACAAACTTGTCTGCTTTTTAAAGAGAGGTAATGAGACAGCCCAGTCCAGTCCCAACTAAGCAACTTCAGACCTACATCTGCAAGACCAAGAAGGAAAGAAAGAAATCTAAAAGGCAAAATAACAAAAGTCTGGAATTTACTGGACCAAGAACTTCACTACATTTTCATAAAAGGAGGCATACTGCAGCACTCCAATCATCCAATCAAATTTTTTTCCCACAACCTCTGCACAGCCAGACTACCAGCTCTGGCCCCATTTCAAGGCCACTTTTCTGTAAGACTATCAGGTAAGGCCTAGCTCTGGGCTCCAGTCACCAGCCAGGTCTAAAAAGCAGAAGAAACTTGATGGAACAATGTGCAACCTGTCCAATCCAGAATAAAGCTGGGGCTAAGGGCTGCTGAGGAATCACACCTCATGGTCCAAAGGTCCATGTCCTGAAATAAAGTCACTCCATTCCATTCCATGCCACACCCTGCCAAGCTGGGGCAGTTGGGCAGAGCTTTCTCAGGAAATAAAACAGGAAATGTGGAAAGGACAAAGGGAAGTTATGACCGTGTACCTCTGGGGCTTGGTGGTTACCATCTAGCTTGGTTGAGAAGCCATAGGAAGCCTTAGGGCTTCCATCCAGCCACTACCAGTGCCTTCACCTTACACACAAACCACAGCTCAGCCAGCTGACCAGGCAACAGCCACCAGACATGTTTAGGCATCTGTGGAAACCAGGGCAAAGTACAATTTCCATGTGTGTGATAAAAACACGGACTACCAAGCACAGAACAAAGCATTACTCTAAAATTTGGGTTTATTGACTGAATAAACAGGTGGGAAAGGGAAGCAGGAAGCCAGGCAGCACTAGTTGAGCCTGTCCAGTCAGACAGGCCCACAGCATTGGCATCAGTGCTGGCATTTGTGCCTGAGAAACAAAGCTCTTGTCATGCTTCTGTGTAGTTTGTGATTATTTCCTCTTATTTCTGCCTCAATATGTAGTGATGTTTTGCTGTGTTGTGGATATCAGACTTTCTTAGCTAGGATAAAAGGAACCAAGAAAAGAGGAGTTTTTGACCAGGACAAGGCCAGAGAACTCTGGGTGCAACAGAGGCGAGCAGCAGGCACCCAGGGGCGGGGACCCAAGGGTGAGGGCTGAGGTCTGGCCACTGCTCCCCACCAGGCCCTCCTGTCCTTGCTAAGCAGTTTTTCCTCTGCAGATCCTGAAAAATGAGCCACTAGGAAAGAAAACAGGACTCCGCTCAACCTGCAGGTGAACACCTAAGAACAGCGGAATGTGAAAAAGTAAGCCAGTTCTAGGTAAAGGACAAGGTGACTTCAGAAGGGAAAAACAAACAAGCCAAAAAGAAAGGAAGAAAAGAAGGGTAAACACCAACAGTGTAAATGTCCCAATGCTTCTCTGGAATGTTTGCCTCTGGTGATGGCAGAGATAGGAATGTCCCTCAGAGCTACACGGGAGAAACCCAAAGGATGGCGAGGTCCCCCAGGCTGTCCTGGTGGAAAGGACATTGGCAGAAACAATCCTGCACAGTCTTTCCCGATATGCGTCTTACAAGTGAGGAAAAGAAGACAGGAACAAGTTCTGAGTCGCACCCTGGGTCAGAGCGTCAGGACAGCTGGATTGATGAGGGAAGCAGTCACAGATACTTACCACTAAGGGGATGCAGAACATTAGCTCAGGTGACTGATAAAGAAAGTAGGAAGGAGTTTTTCAAAGACTGCTTCTTGCTTATGAAGTAAAACATCTCATTCAAGTAAAATGATTTCCAGAAACTTGGGAGGAAATATGACTCATTTAAGAAAACCTCACAAAAGTTTATCTCACAGATACTTGAAAGTTCTAAAGGCCAAAGTAATTTAAAGAGAAAAAAAAAATCTCAATTTTTTTTCTCTTAAAAATCAGAAATATAAACCAGAAGTGACAGAGCAGACTTTCAAAACACTCTAAGATGTTCATATCCTTCAATCCAAGAATTCTAGTTCTGGGAATTTATAGCCAGGAACTAATTATACAAATGAAAAAAGAAAAATGAAATTGTCAACTGCAAATGCATCTACAATAAAGAAAAAAAAGTGGAAATAACCTAAAATGTCCATTATCAGGGGAATGTTTTAATCTCATTACATTAATAGGCTTACACAACCATTAAAAACTTTTTTAAGAATGATGATAATAACATGGAAAAATATTTGATGAAATATTTAAGGAGATCTGAATAACACAACTGTAACAGTGTAGACTGATGAGGAGCGGCAGGGACATGTAGCCTGGCAGTGAGTGTGTGCGCTCAGGCAGTCCTACTCTTCGCGACTCTATGGACAGTAGCCTGCCAGGCTCCTCTGTCCATGGGGTTTTCCTAGCAAGAAATACTGGAGTAGGTTGCCATTTCCTCCTCAGGGGATCTTCCCAACCCAGGAATCAAATCTGCGTCTCCTGCATTGCAGGCGGATTCTTTACCACTGAGCCACCTGGAAAATTTCAGTTTACCAGGAATCTTTGTCACCCTCAATACAATGTAGCCAGTGCAGGCTCCAAACTCTCTCCCCTGTCTACAACCCTGCAGACCCCGCACTCAGCACATGATCTCACTACCTGCAGTACCCTCATGTTCAAACTGGTAACCCGGGAGTCCGGGAGTCTCGAGTGTCTCTGCACATGATCTCACTACCTGCAGTACCCTCATGTTCAAACTGGTAACCCGGAGTCTCGAGTGTCTCTGTAAGGACAGACAGATGGGCTACGCAGCTCTCCAGCCTCTTCTGAAGCTTGGAACAAAGCAGTCAGTTAGTAGGTGCAGCTACTGCTTCTAAGATAACTTTAAACTGCAAAGCATATGGAAAGTAAAACACAAGAGTTCTTTATTCAAAAGAACTCTATTTTCTATGTTGTGCCTTCAATTTTTAAAAGACCAGAAAGCAAAGAAAGTTTTTTGACACAAAAAGTTTTTTGACTGATTTTTACAAGCGTTTACACAAACATCTGTTATAATTTACCTGTACAGATGATCTTCCTTTGCTCTAATGTCAATGAAACGTGAAGCTCTTCTGCAATTTTACAAAGTGTAGTAAAAATGGATGCTTTACAGAAATATAATTTCTTCTCCCCTAAGCGAGTGCTCTTTCAATCTCATACGGCACCTTTTAGAAAGAAGTTAGTGGAAGGTGAGGCAAGAGCACTCTCACCGAAGCCAGGAGCTCTGAAGTCCCAGCTGAGCTGTTTAAGCCTCTCCCTTTCTGCCCACTGCATACATTAGTGCAAACTCTTGGATTATCTTTATCAAGTTAGTTGTAGGCAGAGATCCTGTCTTAAACAAAAGACCACATAACTTGCCTCTTTGCTGTGCTTCTGAGAGGTGGGGAAGGAAGATTAACTTACAGATTTTTTTCATATTTGAGGACAAGTGACTCAGAATGCACCTATTCAAGACAGCAGATAAGCATGGCTTCAGAGTCAGGCCGAGGGCCAGCTCTGCCGGTGATCCTGTGAAGGTCACTTCATCTCTCAGAGCTTTGGTTTACTCTTGTGTAAAGTGGAGTTAACACCATCTGTAGCAAAAACTGAATGAGTGCAAGTGTAAAGCTTCCTGAAGGGTCCCCCACGAGACCCCACAGCGAGAGAGACGCCTGTCCCAGACGGCAATGCCAGGCCTCTGCTCTGCCCTCCTCACTGGCTGCCAGGCTCCTTAGCTGATGACACCTTCACTGGTGCAGAGGGCACAATCGCCTCATTAATTAAAACATCGTCATGTCCCAGCTAAACAGCACCCAGGCAGGCCTGCTCCCTCCTCCAGCAGTCAGTCAGCTGCAGAACCCACTAACAGCATGCCTGGAGGTCCACATGGGGTGCGGAGCCTGCTCTGTGGTTCTTCTGAAGACCACAGCTCACACTTGGCACACTTAGTTGGCGACAACATAATTGGATACCACGGAATACAAGCATTGTTTAAAATATGAAAATGTTCACAAACTATGGCTTGGGTATCACTTTACAATAATAAAATCTCAAGTATTCAGTAGGAAATTTCAAAGCACTAGCCACAGTTTATTCTCTATGTTAAAGACCACCCTGCAGGGCACAGCAGAGACCCCCATAACTGGGCTTTCTAAGAACTATGGCTTGGCCAAAGGCCCACATGGGGTCTTGGCTGGCCAGCCTCAGGCAAAACCACTGACCCTCCAGACCTCCCTCTTACCCTCCTCTGGAAAATGAAGAGGGGAACAGACCAACAAGGCTGTTTTGAAAACAAAATGAGGACTATTGCAAGATTCCTGGTAAACTGAAAATGCCTATGTAACCAAGCTCTTTATTTACTTATTTTAATTATAGAGTCAACTTATTGCTTAAATATCAATTTTTAACGTAAAAAGGCAATGTAACAGTATGGAAATCAAGAAGAAACTTTCCATTATTCTACACCCTTAACTGTAGTCCCTGTACATTGTTTTAATATCTTACACATGTGATGAGTGTACCTATTGCTTTGCAATTTGCTTCTTCAAGTCTCTGTATTTTTCATTACCTGAGTGTGAGCTATTGTCACAATCAAACAGGGTCCTTCCAACTCTGCGTCACTAAAGCTAGTCACACCACCAAAGGTTAGGCTTTCTCATAGCCTGTGTAACACTCAACTCGAGCACAGAATCACCAGCCCAGATGGGAACAAGGCCTCTGTGTGGCGGGGCTGCCCTCAGAATCCAGGGAGAATAAGATCGCCTTCAGGTCTTCACCCCAACCAAGGGGACAGAATCAGAGAGAAGCTTAGAGGGAGAGAACAGACAAGTCAGTGGCAGGATGGGAGGGTATTCCAAGCAGGTTGGAAGTCTCCGTACACATCAACCACCCCAACAGCATCCCTGTGGCCCTGAGTCACCAAGGAAAGGTCTGAGTATACTGAATAGACTTAGGCTGAGAAAAGAATGACGCATCTTAGGATTTTCAGTAGAATTGGATAGTGTAACGTTAGTTTGAGAACTCTAAAGGTGCATTTTCTCGTAATTAGCCCATTCACTCAGCAGGCACTGCACTTCGAGGGATACCAGTGGTACTACTCAGGCACAGGTGCTGAGCTCAGGGTCTACAATCCATTCCCACACACTGCCCTCCTCAAGTCATATGCGGAGGGGCTGTCAGTACCCTGGTTTGGGAGATGCTGAAGCATTTGGCCAAGGAAATTGCCTAGTAGTGGGGCTGAAACTCAAACCCAGAGCTGTGTGGCTCTGAAGCCATGCTGCCTGCTATATCTTCTGCAATATTACCCTTTTTTTTTTTTTTGCAGGAGCTGGCAGTGAAAGATGCACACTAACTGCATGGATCTGTGAACATAAGCCATATGGAAAGAGAAGCAGAACCCAGGCAGCTGCTGTATTACCAATGTAAATACAGGCAAAGAAATTGAGTCAAGACTGACGCCCATCCCACTGTGGAAGTCCCTCTCATTAGAGATTAGCACTGCTTCCTAAGAATTTCCACGGAAATCCCTGAGCCTCCCAGGACACAAGAGGCTTTTGTTAAAATGAGCCACTTGAAACACCCCTCACCCATCTGCATCCCTGACATCTCACTCCTGTGCAGAGCTTCAACCTGCTGTGTCTGCTACCTCAAATCGGCTCCTCCATCCTCCAGGAGGAGGCCCAAATCCTTGCCTGGCCTACAAGGCAGGTCACACAATCTGAAGCCTGCCCACCCTCGGGGCCCCTCTCACACCTCCACATTCTTTACAACTCCATACCTCTGCCTGGGACTCTCCTTCCAGTCATCGTCTGCCTGGAGAGTAAAACCACTGCAAGGTCACCGCCCTGAAGGTCAGCTCTCTGCAGTGTCCTGAAGGCAGTCAGATCCACCCTCCTCTGTCTGCCCCTCCTTTGTACATGCTCCCATCTGCTACTGTCACAAAGATGGGATCGCTTCTAAGCTCACCTCCTGACTAAGAGTCACCTGAATCTCAGTACCCTAGAACTGCAAGTAGAGCCAAGCACCGGGGGCACCACACACACGGTGGCCAGGAAGGCTCCCTTCAGCCCACCCTGCACACGTCCCCTCATCAGTGCACACTCCCTTCAGACAGGTCAGGAAATGAAATTTAAATAAAAAACAAGAACTCTGACATAGCAGCCTAATGGAGTTCCCCAGCTCACTACTAACAACTCTGCTACTCTATCAATATTTAAATCACAGACTGGCCTCTGGAAGAAAAGAACCAACAGATGCAAGCTTCCTGGCCACAGTGTGTGTGTGCATCATAGCGTGCGTGTGCTCAGTTGTGTCCGACTCTTCGTGACCCTGTGGACTGTAACTCGCCAGGCTCCTCTGTCCATGGGATTTTCCAGGCAAGAATACTGGAGCAGGTTGCCATTTCCTTCTCCAGGGGATCTTCCCGACCCAGGTCAGGGGAGGGCCCATAAACACTAGCAGTATAGTTAACTGGATGCCACCTCTGACCAGTGGCAGCTGCCTGGAGTTTACCCTTCACCACCAGCCTTGCCTTCTGATGGCCTTACCTCACCACCGCCTCTTGCAAGCAATTCCCAGGAAGCTGACACATGACATCAGGCTTTATGGTGGACTTCAGTGAGGCTATGCATGTCTGCCTCATTCTCTCCAAGATTCTAAAGAAATGCACTGTGAAATGAGCAAATAACCCTTTTCCGTGCCTGGAGAGTTGGCCAGTCTCCTTACAAGTATCAGACATAACAGAACACATACATATACTACATTTGAGAGATATGTACTGCAGACCATCCTATTTCCTCCAAGTCTGATTCTTCAACACATCTTCATTATGATGAGTCTTTTCATCAGTAATAAACCACTTAATATCTGTGAGGATTTAAAGTTTAGTATACTTTTGCATACACAACTTCTTTACATAGCTGATACTCTGTACTCTTTTAACAACCTAAAAAAAAAAAAAGGCCCTAAAATATTCAGAATCTAATCAGAGGGCCACAGGAAGCCACTTTCGGATAGTCATGGTGGTTGGAACAATCCACACCTGACTCTCAAACACCCTCCTCACCCCCTCTCCACCCACCCAACCAGTGGCTCTGGGCTCAGGGAGGCACCTCTCAGGCTGCAGGAAAAGTCTCATCTGTGAGAACATATTTGCCAGAACAAGTCAAATGTTAGGAATTTTCTCTTAACATTTATTTCACAAGTTTCTCAAGTGCCATGCAACTGGGAAGTAATCGTTTCAATGTACTCTTTAATCAATAAACATTAAACAAGTATGCCCAAAACACTCAAGTCCTACAAACGTTTCCCAGTGAAAAGTATGGCATAAAAAAAATAACAAAAACATAAGTAACCTTTTGACAGTCAAGAAAGGTGTTTAGTGATCCAAATTCAGACCAAAAAAAAAAGTCCTTTCAGCAGAGGAACAAATATTTCCTCTGTAAGTGACACATTCTGAGATATTTACACTGCCAAACATAACTCATAATGACAACCACCAAGGAAGCTAAACCTAATGGAAAAACCCCAGGCTGGCAAATCAGGAGCTCTGACTCTAGTCCCAGGACAGGCTGCTGGCTGTGTAATCCTACTAAAGTGGTGGCCAGGCCTGGTACCCCTCTCTCTAGGGGAGAAGAATACTCCTATCCTAAAAAGGAATATCTATCGCCACCCGCACTGCTCAGAAATGTTTGGGGGATTAAAAAACAGAGAGAGAGAGAAAGATGAAAATGCTCTGGAATATGTCTTCCATAAATATGAGGCATTATTATTATCTCAAAGATGACTAGGAAAATAGGATTATAGAATATCAGAGGTGAGAGGGAGCTTAGAGGTGAGATGATCCAGGAGTTCCTCATTTGGGGTCCAGGCCTCCGATGCTGTCCACAGGTGTGCTTTCTGGGAAGAAATCTGTACTTGTTATCAGTTTCTCAAACAGTTAAGAAACTCTCAGGCTCTCCTTTCACAAACATGAAAACTGAGACTCTAAGGTATGTGGTTGTCCTGGGCTCAGAACTAGTCAGGAAAAGGGCTCCTAGTCTCCATCTACTCTCTACAATTCCACGCTACAACCCCACATTCCAGGGAGGAAAAAAGTCACATAAATCTCATACAGCCATAGAGCACATTATTATTATATAAACCACTGCATATGTTATTTCTAAAGCTATAGCAAAATTTCCCTCCTTTCATTTTCCTTAAGGCTTATTGCTGAGGCCTTTGATTAGTGAGACAGCATTTTATTCATTTCTATACTCTCATATCTTGTTCTTTAAGTGCCTAATGTCAGGACACTCTCAAATGACATTTTAATATTGAAACTAAAGCTTTTATTCTAGGAAACAAGAAAACTAGAATCCATGATGCTCAGTTTTACCAAGCAAACAGATAAACATACAATCATGGGAATAAATGCATGATAATAAAGGCATTTTTGTCACGTTGTGTCTTTAATCAAAATAAAGCTTGTGCTCTTAGATGGCCATTGTCCCTGAAACAGTTACCTTTGGAACAACATGTATGCCAGGAATGCTGCATTGCACAGAATGCTTTGAGTTCTTCTTTAAAGACCATCTCCAGTTGGCATAGCACAATCGTTTGAATACAAAAATCTGAAGGAATTCCTACATAGCCATCCCAGGGACAGAATTGAGCCCATCAGCAATCAGGTTTCAGGCACTGACATGCTTTCAGGTATATGAAGGATCCCAGCCAGGGTCATAAAGAAAGGTCTCCATACATGGAGTGCAAACTGACTTCCTAACGAAGGCACTGCTATGCTGCCTTCAGGAATGCAGCTGCACTTCCAAACAATCTTAATTGGGGGGTGGGGGGGAGGTGCCAGCACCATCACTCACATGAATGTGGTCATTACCCAAAGAATCTACAGGGTGGCCTTCACAAAATTGCCAGGACAATCCGATGGCAGATAAGGCAGGCTGGAGTCAGATGAGAGGTCTAGGTGAGGGTGGCCATAGAGCACTTGGTAAAAGCTATCATGATCTCTAAACACAAGCTGCTCTTACTATTATTAAGGAATCTAAGCCATCTTTTTGATATTCCGTAACATCCTGGAATCAACCGTGACCCAGTCAAAGGAAGGAAACCTGAGCATGAGGCCCTTAACTTGTCTGAACAGACTTCCAAGTGGATAAACAAATGAGAATATTTAAAGAGAAATGCCCCTCAGCTCCCACCCCCAAAACTGCCTGGCCATCAGAAATCTGGACTGGGCATCCAGGACTGGGGAAAGCCAGCATATGTTCCAGCAACAAGTTGTGTTCAAAACCCAGATATTGCTTTTTATACATACCTACTTTTAGATTATTTAAATCTTATGACCTATATCTTACATACTTGAGGCTAAAAATAATAAAGTTCCAGTTCCCCAACAGTGTGAGTTAAGAATGACATTTCCATTCAAATGAGTTTTCATTCTTCTCCCAAAACGTGAATTCAGAGTACAGACCTAATCTCTCATCTGTTCTTCTGTGCTTCGTTCCTTTACCACATAATAAATATCATCAGCCTCATGGCCAGTTTCTTTAAAGCTCTCAGATGATTGTCAAGAGAAAAACGCAGCACAGAAAAGTTTTTGATGTAGTGGTCTCATATCTCAACTAACATAACCTCACCAAGGAGATTGTGAAACTCTAGAATTAAGTTTAAGTGCACACAGATTATTGTTTCCCATATGACTCAAGAGAAATCCCAGTTGCAGTGTCTCCCCTTCAACGACTCTATGAGGCTGCCGGCAAGTTGGTGATTCAAGTGGAATAAGAAATTTCAGGCAAGGGGAAGGTCGGCATTCAACAGAACCCACTTGGTTGGTTCCCTTGCCTGGGGCTCCAACCTGCCCATCCTTCAGCATATTGGGAATACTGGGGACAAAGCAACCACAGAGAAAGGAAAAAATTGGTATGAGCTCACCGCTTGTAGCCCAGGTTTAAAACCTCTGGGCTGGCCTCCTGCTTTTCATCAGGACAGCCAGGGAGTGTTTGGTAAACAGCGTAATGAGTAGCCGTGGAGACTTGGAGCAGCCAACCCTCCTTAACCACAGAAATACAGGACAACTGGGGTAAAGGAGAGAAAGCGAAGACCCAGGAACGGTGCACAGACCCCACCTGAAGGCCATCGTCCCTCAGGCGCCCAACCTTCGAAGGCTGCAGCTGTGTGTGGGACCCGGGGAGACAGCAGAGCTCGCTCCCCCTGACCAACTCCGTCTGAAAAGAAAGCCAACCTCCTCCGGCGGAAGCTGAAACCCAAAGAGCCGCTGAAACGGAGCGGCAGAAATCACTACCTCTCCAATCCCAAGCCTCTCCGGATGCCCCAGCAGGCTGGAAACCCCAGGAGGGAGGGAGCTCCCGCTTCTAAAAAGTAGGGTCTGGGAAGACGCCTTGGGCCAACGGGGCCAACACCGCCAGCCTCTCTCCTGCCTGCCCCTCAGCCCTAGGATCTGCTCACAAAGAAGGGCTTGCACCCCACGCCCCCCCTCAACCAGGTAGAGGCGGGTGAGGGACAGAGAGGGTGGGGAGGAAGGAAATGGAGGACCGTCATCAAAGCGCCCCAAACGAGCGCATCCGCGCAAGTGTCCCGCCCGCTCTGGCCGCCCCTCCCCTCCAGGCCACCCGAGGACCCGGCCCGCCGCCGCCTCCTGCGCTCCCACCGCCCCCCACCCCCAGGGAACCCCCGTACCCCTCTGCTTCCCCGCCTCCCGTCGCTAAGTCCCTCGGAGAGTCTTCCACGCCGCTTCGGCAGCAGCACTTTGACCTGCACGGGTCCCGCTCCGCAGCTCTGTCTCAGCCGAGCCGAGGAGGACTCGTCCGCTCCCCTGGGGCGCTCCCCGCTCCCCGCCCAGACCCCGCACCCCACCTGGAAACCCGGCCCCGCGCGCCCTCCGGAGGCCCCTCGACGTCCACTCTGGCGCTCCCCTCGGCCCCCGGACGCCCCTCAGCGCCCCCCGCTGCCCCCCCCCCCCCCCGGCCGCCCCCCAGCGCCCCCGGACGCCGCTCCGCGCCCCCGCCCCCTGAGCTACAGGAAGTCCGCGGGCGGGCGCCGCGCCCCCAGAGGCCGCCCTCAGGCGCGGAGCGCGGCCCGGCCTGACGGGGCGCCGGCCCGCCTGCCGACCAGCGCCCCGCGTCCGGCCCCCGCCCCCACACCCCGCGGAGCCCCAACCGTCGCGGCGCGTCCCTCACCTGGGCCGCCGCTCGTCTCCCGACACTCGGCGCGCCCCGCTCCAGCCGCGACTGCGTCTCCAAGCCCCGGCTCCGGCCCCGGCCCCGGCCCCGGCTCCCGCTCCGGCCCCGGCTCCCGCCCTCGCTCCGGCCTCGCCGCCCGGGCCCTGCCCTAACCCGGCCGCGGCCGCTCCTGCCGCCCGCCCCGAACGCCCCGCCCCCGCCGCGCCCGCTGTGCTCTTCCCATTGGCTGCTGAGGGTCGGGACCCGCCCCCACGGCCCCTCCGGCTCCCCTGAATGGGCCGGAGGAGAGCCGAGGCGGCACGCCCCCTAGCGAGCCAAGGGGACCTCCCCTGGGCCTCACTGGCGACTTCGCCTGTCCATCAAAGGAGGGGGCATGCCCGCTTAGCTGATAAGAGGGCGGTTAGGGTCACTTTGCCCGGGTCGCTCCAAAAGTGTGGGTCCGTGAGACTTTCTCCCAGGAGCCAGGAGTGTTTCAGCTTTGCGGGCGCGCGGAGATGGGGGCCGAGGGAGGGTGGCACCGCGCTTAATGGGAATTCAGGGAAGGGAGTCTTCCTGGAAGTTTCCTTTCCGACGGCACTCACAGAGGCCAGTGTCGTCAGGGCTTCTTAGATTCACTTGAGCCGGCTTAGTCTTCAGAGAGCGGTGTGTGGTCGCGCGCGCGCGTGTGCAGAGCTCGCGCGAAGGTTTGGGGATCCCAGGCCAAGTAACTTCCTAGGGGGGCGGCAATCCGGGGTGAACAGTAAATAAACGGCAGAAGCAGGGTCAGCCGTACCCCAGGCCTGTACTGGTTCCACACCAACCGCCTTGAAATTCAGCCGGACTATGGTGCTGCAATATGGAAAAATGCTTAAACTAAAATGTTAAAAGGAAAAGCCGGATAGGGAGTGGCGATGACTCTCAAAACTGCTACTGTGTTTGCGTAAGGACTAGAAGAGAGTCTCTTCTAGTGGACAGAAACGAAGTGGGTTTTTTCCCGTTTCTAAAGTACTTGTTCGGTTGCAATGTGCTTGTGATAATAATCATTGAGAAAGAGGGAAAGAAAGGCCACCACCATGCTGTGCCAGATCCAGCTACTGTCAAGAAGTACCTACCTTTCTCCAGGACTCAGCCCACAGGGGCCACTCTGCCACCCAGAAGACCTCTGGGTCGTGTGTACAGAGCCCAGTCATCAACTGAGGTCTCCCAGGCCTCTGAGATCTGGGTAAACTGCGGTTTGCACCGCTTTCCCTATGAAGATCCAAGTCATTCCCATGGTTTCTGAACAAGTCCCCATCACCCCTCCCTCCAGCCTCCTGCTCTTTCCCATGTGCCCGCTGGTCCTTGCCATCATCCCATCTCCAACTGCACACACTCACACAGTCCCTCTTCACACCAAGCACTGGGGAGGCCAGCAGGGGTTCCTGCAGCCTGGACCCCACAGGGGGGCATCAAGCCTGGCACTGCCTGGCAACACAAGACACCTCTTGAGCCCTTTTGGCTTCTTGACCCTGAGGACACTACCTGGCTACCTGACCAAGGCAGGCCTCTGGCCTCTGGCTCCATTTTCTTCTCTTCTCTCTCCTTTCTTCTAAAGACAAAAACAAAATTCCTATCATTTCTTTCCCTAGCAGTTTGATGCTGATCAGCTGTTTGAGTCTCACCTCTGTCCCCATAGCTTATCAGAGGATTTTTCCTAAGAGAGTTTTCCTTTCTATGCTGTGAGCATTCCAATTTTGACCCCACAGAAATTTCACAATGTTGCACCCAGCCCCCTCCTATCAGATGCAAACAGCCCTGAAGCTCCATCCTGCCTTTGCTCCTTGGGCAAGTCACTGCCGTTCTCTGTACCTGTGTCTCAGTCTTTAACACTTGGGCAATGACAGGACCCACCACCACACAGGGCGAGGAGTAAATGGGGCAAATCAGGTGGAAGCGAGGGGAGCAGCTCTGGTTGTGCAGGTATGGGTGCTTGATATCTGATCAGTTAGCCTGGCTGCGCTCTGTCATTATCATTTGGCCCCCTCCTTCTCTCAAAACTCATTACTTAAGTCTGGGGCAAAGGCTGATGGTCCTTTATTAGCCATTTCCCACTAAACAACTAGGGTAAACAGGCAGCCCAAGTTGAAACATACTTTCACAGGGACTTCCCTGGTGGTTCAGTGACTAAGACTTTGCACTGCCAATGCAGGGGACCCAGGGTCTCTCCCTGGTCGGGGAGCTAAATCCCACATGTTGCAACTAAGATCCACTGCGGTCAAATAAATGGTGCTCGGTCACTTCAGTCCTGTCTGACTTTTTGCAATCCCATGGACTGTAGCTCACCAGGCTCCTCTGTCCAAGGGATTCTCCAGGCAAGAATACTGGAGTGGGTTGCCAAGCCCTCCTCCAGGAGATCTTCTTGGCCCAAGGATCCAAATTGCATCTCTTGCATCCCCTGTATTGGCAGGTGGATTCCCTACCACTGTGCCCAATCAAATAAATAAAATAATTTTGAAAATAGTTTCACAGAGAATAAAACAGCCTCCAAAAAAGTTTAAAATATCCAGATACAGTTATTGTACAGTGGTACAGGCACATCTTCCAAGAAAAAAATTCAAAATCTGTTCTAGATACTTACTTGATTGATAATTACAATGTTTAGAGAATGTGCAGGACAGGGATGGGCTGGATTCAGGGTGGGATGGACTTGAGTCCTGTCTTGCTTCTGGGAAGACCCAGCAAGGATATCAAACCTAGAAAAGGCCTCCCAGTGATCCCCAGAAGGTCACCATATTGAGTGTGTGAGTGTTCAGTTGCTCAGTCATGTCCAACTGTCTGCAACCCCTTGGACTGTAGCCCACAAGGCTCCTCTGTCCATGGGATTTCCCAGGCAAGAATACTATAAATGTGTTGCCATTTTCTTCTGCAGGAGAACTTCCTGGCCTAGGGATTGAACCTGTCTCTCCTGTGTCTCCTGTATTGCAGGCAGATTCTTTACTACTGAGCCACTGGGGAAGCCCTTGCAAATTGAAGGCAGTGATATTTAGCCAAGGTGAATGGGAAGGATGAGCAAAGGCCCAGGGGTAAGAAATCCCACTGTCCAGGGAGAGAGGGAGGTTCTGCTTGGCTGGAGCATGCAGCTGAGCAGCAAGTAGCCATGAAATTCTGGCAATCTGCTTTGCCACTCCAGGTCTCAGTTTTCTCAACTGTAAAATGGGCATAACCACAGAGTCTAGTGCTTAGAGAAATTGCCAGGATTCTTGAGGTCACACCTGTGATGCTCTTAAGACATAGCTGGTACAGTCAGTCATTGTTAAGTGTTCTACAAGGACCTCTTTGCACTTTGTAAACATATTCTTTTTAAAAACTTGTGATTGGCCTTTCAGCAGCTGAGAAGATGAGCAGATGGCCTGGAGAAGGACTTCAGATTTCATTGTCCTCCCAGCATTTCAACCCTCTCCCGAAGCCCCTTGCTAAAATGGTTTGAGCCCAGAAAAATTAAAAAAAAAAAAAATGTGATTGGGACTTCCTTGGTGATCCAGTGGTTAAGACTGCACTTCCACTGCAGGGGTTGAAGGTTTGATCCCCAACCTGGGAACTGAGATCCCTCAAGCCAAGTACACTGGGGGGAAAAAAGTGATTAAAAACCAAAACAAAATGAGAACATGTGCTGTGCACTAACTGGCAATACTCTGGAGATACCAGAGTGTTAACTGTTGGGGCCAGAGGAATACATCTCTGGATACACCTTGGAAGGAAGAGCTCCCTGCCAAGTTGCGTAAAGATCTGAGTTCCTTATAAATGTGTCATTGACTAGGAGGCAACTACCCCAGCCCTCCTTCCTTTGATTAGTTTTGCTCCATGCTGGCCTGCACACGTCTGCTCACGTAAAGCTGTACCAGCAAGTACAGGGCTCCCCTCACACCTACCACACTCAACTCAGCACCACTGGACAAGACACCTAGGCCTGGAAACTGCTCCCTTCCAAAGTCAGCAGGATATAGTCAGCATCATCTCGACAGCATTTCCCAAGTGGGCATCTCCAGGATGCTCTGCATTGGGATCACCCCATTTTCCACAAGTTCCTCAGTTGATTCTTCTGCTTCACACAGTCTGAAGCACTATTCTGGGTGCTGACTGATAACTCTTAACTTTTTCTAAGTGGAAAAGTGCCTTTGGGGAGTTCAGGGTTACATTGTTGCCATTGGCACCAAAGTAGAGAAAGTATCAACAATGAAACCGATATTTTCAAGTTGGGTGTTTTGAAACTCTGACTGAAAACCTGTCCCATCCAGACTTCATATGTGATACATTGTAAAGTATTTTCCACCATGTGATAAAGACTTGAACTCCCTCAGGGACTCCTTGCTTGAGTCTCTGCATGTCAGGACGATGAGGTCCTGAAAGCCACAGTGATTCTATTCTGAATGCAAAATATCATCTTATGCCTCTCCTGGATAAGATAAACTGAAAGTCACCCTGTGATTGTAAAACAAGATTTTGTTTTATGATGTTATCATGCTCATCTACTCCTGTGAATCCAGATTTCCCTGATACAAAATAAAATTAGATACTGAAGCTAACTGTTTTTAAAAACTGGAGCAGTCTCAAAATGCCTATTCATCAAAAAAGTGACATTTTGTAGGACTTCCTTGGTAGTCCAGTGGCTAAGACTCTGGGCTTTCAATGCAAGGAGCCCAGGTTCCATCCCTGGTCAAAGAACTAGATCCTGCACACCACAACAAAGATAGAAGATCCAGTGTGTGCTGCAACTAAGACCAGGCACAGTCAAATAAATCAATCAATACATAATTCTTTTTATTTGAAGGGACATTGCTCTTGTTGGTTAATTTTGTAACAAATACCTAAATGTTACAAACTTGAACTTATAAAAGAAGTTGCACCAATACTTTTAAAATAAATGTGCAGCAATAAAATGCTGCTATTGGTTAATATAGGATGTTATGGAAAGACTCCCACCATTAAAAGCATAAAGAGGGTTTGAAATCACAGTTGGAGGCAGTGGGGAGCCATCAAGGGCTGTTCTTGGCTCCCAGACCAGCTGTTACCTAAGGTTCTGCTGACTAGAAGTGATCTTCATCCGTGTGCCTGTGCCTGACTTGTTGAATTACCATCTGGGAACGCTGGACAGGCGCACTACCTTGGAAGTGTCTGCATCTTGCCTGGGTGGACGTGGGCACTTCCAGGTGGGCTGGACTTGGGCTCCCTTCCCAGTCAGGGCTTGGGATCATACATGACTCTGTGTCACTATCACGGCAGTGGTACAAGAAGTAGCACTGCAGGTGGGCTCCCATCCCGACTCTGGTTAAACATTTAACTGGGTCCCCAGTCCCTTCCTGGTGACAGAGGAAAAGAGGAGAGGTCTGAGCACCACAGGTCCAGTTTTATCTTTTGCTAAAAAAGGATTCTACCCCCCACCCCCACCCCACCCCCAGAAATTAATCAAGCCCAGGACTCAGTCAAAGGCTCAAGGGTTGGTTCATTGTTCTTTTTTTTGCTTTGTTTTTACAGCATTTTTTTCTTTCTTTTCTTTTTAAAGCAGGTTTAGATTTACAGGTTTGGGCATGTCACCTCACTTCCCGGCCTCAGTGTCCTCATCTGGGCAGAGAAATAGTGGCTAACCCCAACTAGATGGGGTGGGAGGGGTAGAGGAATTAAACATCTTAATAGATGAAAAAGACTTGCAGTGTGCCCAGTGCAATAGAGGCATTCGCCCGACCAATGATGCAGCTGGCATCAGGCCACACAGTCAGGCATATCCTCATCTACAAAGGGGATGGAGGAGCCTGGCAGGCCCCAGCAGCCATGCTGGCTCCCTCTCCCTCTCCTGCACTCCCTGCCCCACGAGAAGCAGAGCCACAGGTGCTGCTCCCGAGAGTGGACCCGGTGCAGGAAAGGCTGGCTTCCCACCCAGGTGAGTGCCAGAACCACTGGCATTATCACCCACGAAGGAATGTGGACACCATCCCTCCAGATCACAGGCCACCCCATCCTGCTGCCCTGTTCCCACTCCCACAGCCCTCTGCTCCCTCTGAGCCCCATTCCTGCCTCTGCCTTGCCTCCTGTCCACCCTTCTCACTCAGTGGGATTCTCCAACCAAGTCTGAGACCCACCAGAAAGCCACCCTCCAATCCAGACAGCCCCACTGGGGGCAGGGGATGGGAGAGGCCACTTCCAGGTCAAGTTCAAGCAGTTCCTATGCCTGGTGGACAGCCCATGGTCACCTACTTTCTCTGGGTCTGGGCAGCAAATGGTCGGTCCACACCAGAGCCTGCCAGGGTGGAACCTGGATGGGTTTGGAGCCCCCTGAGCTGGAGCTGTGTATGCTGCGAGGCAGGAGTGTGTGACGAAGGGCTGTTCCTTTTCTCCTCTAGGACAATGACTGATGGACAGCAGCTCAGAATGTGTGGTCAGCCGGGTAACAGGCAGAGGTGTGATGATTTCACAATGACGTGCAGTATTGGGCAAGGAATGGGGTGGGTAGGAGAGGTTGGCAGGAGGAGGCTGCTTTGGGGATTGCAGAACATCAAAGCCAGAAGACCCCAAAGGATGACCAAGGAGTCCTTCCAAAGGTGAGAGAGCAGAGGCCCAGGGAAGCCAGGTGAGCTGCTGGAGGTTTTCCATCCATCAGGGCCAGAAACCCTCTCAAACCTGGGCTTTCTGACTCCTTCCTTCCTTCCCTACATCAAGTCTTTCTCTCCCTCTGATACAGAAAACATGGGATACCAGGTACTGAGCTGGGCATGAGTGAAAAATAACACTTTCCCCACTTTCCAGCAACTCATGCTAGTGGGGGCAAGAGCAGGGAGCCTGTGAACAATGAACTTGAAGGGTCCCAGCAGTGCCCTGGAGGGTCCTGGAGGGCTCCCAAGAAAAGCCAAGTTTCAGCAGACTCTGAAAGACAGGCAGGGCAGGGCTTGGAAGGACACATCTGAAGGGCAAGTAATGGGAGCCGTGGGTGCAGGTTTGTCAGCCTGAGGTGGTGGAGCACAGGCAGATCCTTAGAGGCTGGAGGGAAACATCCCTCCTGACAGTTCAAAACCAAGGTCAGAGGTGTCCAGTCAAGGGCCTGCTCCTGGGAGCCGTGCTCTGGGTATGTGGGTTCTGGCAGCTTCCAGGTGGCCTGGGTGTAAGACAGCAGAGCCGAGGCTCCTCCCACTGTCCCTCTGAACACGCCCTTCCTGCTATGACAACTCTGTTCTCTGTGTAGCTGGTTCCAGCCAGTGGCTGGCGTTTCAGATTTCACCGGAGCACTCATTGAGGCTGATGGGAGTATCATGTGGGCCCTGGGGACGGCCAGCCCGCCAAGCCCAGCCCTGCTAATTACAGGTCACAGCTTTCTTGTTGGGTGCCCAGATAGCAGGCACCCTGAGCCGGGCCCTCCCGGGGACCAGGCCTGGGAGACTGCTATCGCTCCCTCATTCAGGCAGTCTTCACTCTGTACCTGCTGGGTGCCTGGGGAGGAGCCGAGGGGCTGAGCTGGCCCTGACTTCTCCCAGCCCTCAATAACAGTCACAACTGCCACCCAAAGGACCCCTTTCGACGGGGACAGCCCTGTGATGGTGCTTTATACACAAGAACTCCTGCTTCCCTACACCAATTCCACTTTGCACTTGGGAAAACTGAGGCTCGGAGGGTAAGATGACTTGGTCGAAGTCATAGGCTTAAGCTGGCTTAAAACTCAACATTCAAAAAACCGAGATCCTAGCCCTCAGTCCCATCACTTCCTGGCACATAGAAGGGGAAAAGGTGGAAACAGTGACAGATTTTTATCTTCATGGGTTCCAAAATCACTGTGGATGATGCCTGCAGCCATGAAATTAAAAGACACTTGCTACTTGGGAGGGAAACTATGACCAACTGAGACAATGTATTAAAAAGCTGAGAGAGCAGCAGCTGCTGAAACTTGGCTTTTCTTGGGAGCCCTCCAGGACCCTCCAGGGCACTGCTGGGACCCTTCGAGTTCATTGTTCACAGGCTCTCTGCTCTGGCCCCCACTAGCATGAGTTGCTGGAAAGTGGGGAAAGTGTTATTTTTCACTCATGTCCAGCTCAGTACCTGGTATCCCATGTTTTCTGTATCAGAGGGAGAGAAAGACTTGATGTAGGGAAGGAAGGAAGGAGTCAGAAAGCCCAGGTTTGAGAGGGTTTCTGGCCCTGATGGATAGAAAACCTCCAGCAGCTCACCTGGCTTCCCTGGGCCTCTGCTCTCTCACCTTTGCTGACAAAGGTCAACCTGGTCAAAGCTAAGCTTTTCCAAGTAGTCAAGTACAGATGTGAGAGTTGGATCATAAACAAGGCTGAGTACTGAGGAATTGATGCTTTTGAACTATGGTGCTGGAGAAGACTCTTGAGAGTCCCTTGGACAGCAAGGAGATCAAACCAGTCAGTCCTAAAGGAAATCAACCCTGAGTATTCATTAGAAAGACTGATGCTGAAGCTGAAGCTCTAATACTTTGGCCATCTGATGTGAAGAGATGACTCATTGGGAAAGGCCCTGATGCTAGGAAAGATTGAGGGCAGGAGGAGAAGTGGATGACAGAAGATGAGATGGTTGGATGGCATCACTGACTCATGGACGTGATTTTGAGCAAACTCTAGGAGATAGTAAAGGACACAGGAGCCTGGTGTGCTGCAGTCCATGGGCCACAGAGTTGGACACGACTGAGTGACTGAACAATAAGAACAACTTCTCATTTGGGGAAATATCAAGGAATGGTGATTTTTTTTTTTCCAGTGAGAAATTGTTTTGTATTTACAGGCTTTCATGTCATTGAACTGTGAGATCAGAAAAAGCATCTAGAAATTTGGATAAACATGTGAGGAGTTACATGAACATGTTTGAGGCCATCAGACTCATACTCAAGCTGGGGGAAAAGGGCAGGATGATTTAGCGAGAGGAGAGAGAGGTGAGAGTGAGTTAAGTGTGAACCGAAAAATCGAGGGCAGGCAGATGAGAGTGGCAGGTGCTGGACCAGAAAATGGTTTAAAGACTCAAGGACGCAGAGCCTTAACTGGGTCTTGGGAATGGGCAGGATTTCGATGGGTGCAGATGGGGAGGAGAGGATGTCAGATTATAGGACCAGCACTGTGGTCCCCAGGCAGAACTGTGGGGGTAGGGACAGGGCCTGAATGGCTGGGGAAGAAGGATGCCCAAAGGTTTCCTACCATATGTGCAAGTAGCAAACCCACTCCAGGCCAAGGGACAGGTCTTTCCAGGTGCTGGAGCTGATGTTCCAAAGATGCTTCCAGGCTGAAGGGATTCCTGGGTGGCTGTTCATTAAAATTTTCCATTCGTCCATCCTCAAGTTTCCTTGGTTTCTTAAAGCCTTTCTGTTTGGGCTCAGTCTCCTGGAGGCACAAGATGCAGCACCCTCCTGTCAGGAAGTGAACGTAATGTCACCAGGACATCCCCCTTCCCCAAATTTTTACAGCTGTGACTCAGCTTTCACCCAACCCAGGCCTCTGCCTGGTCACTCTCCCCTGGCACTCGCCCACGTTCCCTGGTCTCCAGCTCTGCTCCGCAAGCCAGCAGGTAGGGTCTGGAGCCTGCTGTCCTGGGGACACTGGGAACAGAGGAGGCAGATCAAAAGAACAAAGCTGTATGATCATCATCACTACTAAAAATAGCCTGACAGCACCAGGGCAGCCAGGCCCAGGTGCAGAAGCTCAGTCACAGCCTCTTTCCACCTGGCAGGGAAGGATGGCCTTCACCTTCATGCTCCCATGCATGCTATGAAGACAAGGAAATGGACTCCGAGACGGAAGGAGCATACCCACAGTCACACAGCCAGTCAGTGGGCTGGGGCTCCCCTCCACCCCCAGACTCAGATTCCAGAGTCAGGCTTTGAAGTCAAAGACTTATTGAGCACCTACTACCCACTGGCCACTCTTCTGGGTACTGTGGTGAATGAGATGACAAGCCCCTCTGGGGGGAGGGATACTCACAACTCAGCCAGAGAACAGACGATAAGCTCTCAGCACCCTGGAGCCTGGCCTGTCCTCTCCCTACCAGTCGTGCTGGGCTGGCACAGGCACCCTGCTCTCTTCCCTCCCCAGGCCCTGAAATGACTCTCCCCCTTCTCCAGAAATGGGTGTGCATGCTCAGTTGCTCAGTCGTGCCGGACTCCGTGACCACAAGGACTGTAGCCCTCTAGGCTCCTCTTTCATGAGATTCTCTACATGCCATACGGAGGCTGTTTTGCCCTTGCGGAGTTGATAGTTTTGTGATGGAGAAAGTAAAAAAGCAAGTAAATACCTAAGATAACTTCACCTAGTAATCAGTGCCTTGAAAAAATTCAACAAAGATGATAAGAGACTGATAATCAGGAAAGTTTCTCTGAGGAAATGCTCCAGATGATCAGATGGAACTGGCCCCATGGAGATCAAGGGGAAGGGAATTCCAGGTAGAGGGGCCCACTAGTGCAAAGGCCCCGAGGCAGGGGTGAACGTGAAATTCTCAAAGGTCACTGCGGCTTCTGCAAAAGGGCAAAAGAGAGAGCTTGGTAGGAAATGAGACTGGAGCTTGAGTTTATTTTAAATTACAGGGGAAGTTTTCTGGGAGGGCCTGAAGCCTCAGATATGCTATGACTTTTGATTTAAAATTTAAGAGAAAGAGAAGACCAGCATACACAAGAGAATCAGAAGTTTACATGGAAGAGTCAACAGAACTTTCTTACCACAAAATCAGAAAAGTCCAATCTCCTAGGGGGAATGGAAATTTCATCTGTTTGAAACGGTTTCTACCAAGAAACCAGAGGAATGGTCGGACCATCAGCACATGAAAAGATGCTCAACATCATTAGTCATCAGGAAAATGCAAATGAAAGCCACAGTGAGACCCCACATCACATCCACAGGATGGCTACAACTAAAAAGACAAATAATGTGTTATTCAGGATGTGGAGAAACTGGAACCCTCACACACTGCTGTGAGGAATATAAAATGGTGTGATTGCTTTGGAAAATAGTTTGGCCATTTCCCCAAAAGTTAAACATACATTTACCTGTGGCCTGGGCTTCCCTGGTGGCTTGGATAGTAAAGAATTTGCCTGCAGTTTGGGAGACCTGAGTTCGACCCCTGGGTCTGGACGATGCCCTGGAGAAGGGAATGGCTACCAACTCCAGTATTCTTGCCTGGAAAATTCCATGGACAGAGGAGGCAGGCGGGCAATATACAGGCCATGGTGTTGCAAAGAGTTGGACACAACCGAGCAACTAACACACACACACATACCCACCTATGACTTAGCAGCCTACATATTCACCCAGGAGAAATGAAAACACTTGTCCATATAAAAACTTGTACGCAAATGGTCACAGCATCATTACTCACAGTGACTAACAAGTGAAAGCAACTCAGATGTCATCCACTTGGTAATGGGTAAATAAAGTGTGGTGTATCTAGTCATACGATGAACTATCATCCATGAATAAAAAGGAATGAAATGCTGAGATACACTGCAACATGCATGGACCTCAGAAATGTAATGCTAAGGGGAAGAAACAAGATGAAGCAAACAAACCAACCAAAATCCCACATCCTATAAGATTCCATTTATATTAAATGTTCAAAAAAGGCAAGTCTATAGAAACAGAAAGTAGATTAGTGGTTGCTAGAAGCTAGACGTACAAGTAAGGAATTATTGCACATGGGCCTGAGAAGTCTTGTTGGGGGTGACAAAAGATGTTGTTAAACTGGATTCTGATGATCGCTGTACAACTCTGTAAATTTCCTAGAGATCACTGAATTATACACTTAAAATGAGTGTGCGGGAGACCTGGTTTCCATCCCCGGGTCAGGAAGATCCCCTGAAGGAGGGCATGACAACCCACTCCAGTATTCTTGCCTGGAGAATCCCCTTGGACAGAGGTGTCTGGTGGGCTACAATCCATGTGGTTGCAAAGAGTCAGACACGACTGAGAGACTAAACACAAGTACAAAATATGTAAATTATTGTTCTTGTTATTTAGTCGCTAAGTCGTGTCTGATTCTTGGCTACCCCATGGAATGTAGCCCACCAGGCTTCTCTGTCCAAGGGATTCTCCAGGTAAGAGTACTGGAGTGGGTTGCCATTTCCTTCTCTGGGGGCTCCTCCTGACTCAGGGATGGAACACGGGTCTTCTGCATTAGCAGGTGGATTCTTTTCCACTGAGTCACCAAGGAAGCCCTTGTATGTAAATTAGACCTCAATAAAGCTGTTCAAGAAAGATGCTTTCTCTTCTATCACCAATTGGATTTTTTGTTCCATGATAACCAGGACTGACCCATCTTGTTTAGCAAAGTGTCCCCAGGACCTCAAACAGCTAAGGTACACAGTGAGCACCCAATAAAGACCAGTGGAATGGGGGAAGGAAGGAAGGAAGGAAGCCTATAAAAAGTAATAGTCTCCAGCTGGGTGCACAACCCTTCTGAGCCTCCCTCTCTCACTTCTCTCCCTAAACCCCCTGCTTGGAAGACTTGCCTTCACAGCTGATCCACTTCCTCTTGGATTTCCCTGCTGCACTTTGACCCTGCTGTCCCCAGGCCCATCACAGCTCCTGCTTGTGGAGTCCCAGAGCCCCTCTCAAGACTGAGCTCAATGATCACATGAGACTCCGGTCACTCATTCCTGCATCCTGGCTTCCCTGAGATGCTGAGCCTTCCATGAGAGGCCTCGCTCCTCTCTGCCCCCTCGTTCTCTGCCTCTTCTTGCTGTTCCCTGGGGCCCCACCCTAGGACAATCTCCGGGAGCATCCCTTCTCAGCTGCATGCCATGGGTCCTTGATTCTATGTCATAATGCAACTGCAGATCCTTGAGGGCCAACCTGACGTCCCACTGGAGTGTCCCCAAGATTCCTCAAGCTCAACATCTCTCAGACTAAAGTCATCATCTTCCCTTCAGCCCTGCATGCACGGTACCTCCTTCCAAAAACCTGAGTTCTCGCATCCCCTCCTCACTCATCCTCCCCCCAAGTCCTGCCAACGTTACTTCCAAACACCTCTTTTCTCTTCAAAACACTACCATCTGTTGTCTGGATGACGCTTCTCCCATCTGCTCTTCAGACTGTAACCTGAGAGAACTTGTACAGGGTAAAATTCTTTCAACTGCGGCCAACTATGTGTAGCTGACTAAAAATAGTAGTGCAGCCACAGGAAGGAGATAAGTGGTGTTTTGTGCAATCAAAGGAAGAACTGCAATGTCAAGACTAAGGGAAGAAAGTGACCAGACAGCCCCCAGCTTCAGCCTCTGAAGCTCTTGGTTCTTTTTAAAAAAAAAAAAAAATTCATTGATTCTGCTGCACCGGGCCTTAGTTGTGGCATGTGGGGTCTTTCGTTGCCCTGTGTAGATTCTTCATTGCAAGAAAAGAGATCTTTTATTTACGGCATGCAGGATCTAGTTCCCTGGCCAGGGTTTGAACCCAAGCCCTCTGCATCGGGCATGGAGTCTTAGCCACCGGATCAACAGGGAAGTCCCTCATGGTTCTTCTTGCTGAAACACATCTTCAAGGGTTTCCACTGGGCCAGCTTGTGGTGAGGGGCCCAGCCTGACCTGACCAGCCCAGACATGTCACCAAGACCCACTTTGGGGATCGAGCTCCTTCCAGATCAGGAGAAATCACCTGTGCCCAGCAACCAGCCCTCCTTTTCCCCCAGAAGATCATATTGGCCCCGTAATCCTGAGCATCTCTATTCAGACACAACCCAGAGAGCCAGTCCTCTTGACCACTGCCTCCCACCCATCCAAAACCTCTGCTGGGTCACAGTTGGCTCTTTCCAGGCTCTTCATGGCCCCTCTGAGGGTCCACTGGAGCAGCCTGCCCTCTGATCTCGCCCACCTCTGGGAATGTTCCTTTCTCATCTCTTTCAAACTGATCTCTTCAGGGCAAGGACTTACTTCCCTGCCTTGCTCAGGGCTGTGACCCGGGGCCCAGTGCTGTCAAACCATTAATGCTCCTTCAATATTGGGTGACTTAATGGAAAGTTTCTTCCCTGGTAGCTCAGTCCGTAAAGAATCTGCCTGCAATACAGGAGACTGGGGTTTGATCCCTGGCTAATGGAAAAGCAACTCAATGGACATAAATTTGAGCAAAGTCCGGGAGACAATAAAGGACAGGGAAACCTGACATGTTCATGGGATCATGACTGAACAACAGTGGAAAAGCAGGGGAATTCTGGGTGCAGTGGAGACATTTCTGCCTGGTGGAAGATTGTGTATGAGAAGAGTTTGCCTACAAGTCTGGTAGACTTATTTTCATTTTTAAAAAATATTTATATATTTATATCTATTTGGCTGCACTGGGTCTTAGTTGCAGTATATGGGATCTAGTTCCATGACCAGAGATCGAACTGGGTCCTCTGCAGTAGGGGCACAGAGTCTTACCCGCTGGACCATCAAGGAAGTCCAGAATTATTTTCATTCTTATTCTGAGTACAAGATTCAGAAACTGAAGCAAACCAGTGTCTTTCTTGACACATAGTTGTTCCATGGAAACAGTATTATTTCATAGCCATGAATGATACAACCTCACTAAACAGCTCTTGGAAAAATACTTTAGTTAACATAACTTGTCAAGGTTTACTTAATTCTGCTTTTAGAGTTCAAACCCCTTTTCACACACGCCCCCTGCTGGTCAACTGAGAATCGCTCCTGGCTCTCAAGACCAGCTACTTGGTGAAGGCACCGTTCCTCAGCCCTCCCATCCCGCATATTCTCTTCAGTTCGCACCCTCAGCCCTTCCCTTCTGTGCTTCCCTGAAGCCTCTCCCCACCTCGATCATCTTCCGAACCACTCCTTAGAGTCACGTCTCTGAGAACCTCTCCCTTGTCACACTGCTCCTCCAAAGCATTCAATGACTCCCTAGTGCCAAATTCTTGAGCCTGGCATCCAAGATTCTCCACGGTTTGGCCCGGAACCCTCTTTCTGAAATCATCTCCCATTATCCCCCTGCCTCCCACCCTGTGTCCACTCGTTCTTCAAGACACCTCAAGGTTGGAGTAGGAAATGGCAACCCACTCCAGTATTCTTGCCTGAAAATTACATAGTCAGAGGAGCCTGCTGGGCTACAGTCCATGGGGTTGCAAAAGAGCTGGACATGCCTTACTGACAGCCTGCATGCACGCAATGTACCCTACGTACTTTCTACTGCTGTGTAAAGCAATTAAAGATCTTTCTCCAAAAGAACAAAAAGAGACACCTCAAGGAAACAATCCAGGTCACCCAGCCCACTGGGGCACGCGTTACCTATGCCGCTTCTCTGGCACTAACCCTAAGCTCTTTCATTGTTCTGGCAAGAAACAGTCTATGAACTCCTTGAGGCCAGGCATCAGGTCTTAAAACTAAAGTGACAGCAAAAAATGTTAATTAATGCCGACATGAATTTGAGCAAACTCTGGGAGATGGTGGAAGACAGAGGAGCCTGGTGTGCAACAGTCCATGGGGTCGCAAAGAGTCGGGCCCTACAACAGTTGAGTCTGAATGACGACAAGACCAATTTGGCACTTTTGCAGTCCTCATCTTCCCTCCTTCAGGTGGCTTCATGACCTGGATGGGGCTGAGAGCTTAATCTCCACTGTGCAGATGAGAAAGCAAAACTCAGAGCCACACAGCAAGCGAGCCGCCGAGCAGGGAGAGGGCGTGGGTCTCCTGATACCAGACTCCGTCTTGTGCTGTCACCCCCTGCACTCTCCTTGGTGCACCTTCCAATTTCCCCAGACTTCATTTATTTACTTATTTATGTGCCTGTGCCAGGTCTTCAGTTGCAGCACACAGGGTCTAGTTCCCCAATCACAAATAGAGCTCGGGCCGCCTGCACAGGAAGCAAGGAGTCTTAGCCTCTGGACCACCAGGGAAGCCCCTGCAATACTCCCGAGTGGCCAGTGACAGCCAGCTTCTGCTGATTTTATAGTCTCCAGTTTCACCCCCTGAATCCCACAGTGACCTGGTATCCCCCTGCCTTTTCCACAGGAGACAGCACGCTGCCTTGTGAAGAGCTGGGTGAAAAGTCCCAGGCGCCAGGTGCCAACGAGCCTCTGCCCTTCCCTGGCTGTGTGACCTTGGGGAGTCACCTCCTCCCACCAGGAAGGACCGGGCAGCACTCTGGGTCTCTCAAGTCAGGGACTGGCTTTTTGTCCTTGCTGCGGTTCATTTTTAACTTAGTAGGCCCTTAAGGCTCTGTGGGAAACGTCATTTGAAAAAGTTGAAGAACTACACTGCTGTCCCCAGCTGCACCTGGGCCTACCTAGTTTTCCCCTCCCCTTAGCTGCCAGTAAGGGAGGCGGCCGCATTCCTTGGCAGGGACACAGGAGGCCAGCTTCCTTCTCTAAGCTGCTGGTGGTGGGGGGGGGGGGGGGGTGGGGGGGGTGGCAGTCCTCTGCTACTGCCTTGCCACTCACAGTGCCTGTTCAGTTCAGTTCAGTTCAGTCGCTCAGCTGTGTCCGACTCTTTGCAGCCCCACGAACCGCAGCACTCCAGGCCTCCCTGTCCATCACCAACTCCCGGAGTCCACCCAAACCCATGTCCATCGAGTCAGTGATGCCATCCAGCCATCTCATCCTCTGTCTTCCCTTCTCCTCCTGCCCCCAATCCTTCCCAGCATCAGGGTCTTTTCCAGTGAGTCAGCTCTTCGCATCAGGTGGCCAAAGTATTGGAGTTTCAGATTCAACATCAGACTTTCCAATGAACACCAAAGACTGATATCCTTTAGGATGGACTTGTTGGATCTCCTTGCAGTCCAAGGGTGCCTGAGGCACCATCTAAAGAGAAAAATATGTTTATCTGTTTCTAAGACTGAACAGGGTTTCTGCCAGCCTTGGGGAAGGAGCCAATCTTTCTTAAAACCCAGCCACATCAAAACTGGGACTTCCCTGGTGGCTCAGACAGTAAAGCGTCTGCCTACAATGTGGGAGACCCAGGTTTGATCCCTGGATGGAAAATCTCCTGGAGAAGGAAATGGCAACTCACTCCACTATGCTTGCCTGGAAAATCTCATGGAGAGAGGAACCTGGTAGGCTACAGTCCATGGGGCCACAAAGTCGGACCGACTGAGTGACTTCAGTCACTCACTCACATCAGAATTAGTGAAATCCTCCATGTTAAATCATTAAAGATTCTCACAGTCTTATGTTCTTTAGTCAAAGACCAGAAACAACGGTCTTTATTGGGTGGGTGAATTGCTTGTTGTGGGGGAGGGTGTTGCTGGCTGGCAGGTGGGTCTGGGGAGGTGGGCTTTGCCCTGGATTGGCTGCTCTGAGGAAGGGCAGCAGGTGACCAGGTGTCTCAGTAAACTTCATCTACGGTGGTGCAGGGGGGAGCTTGGGACAGGTGAGAAGGGTGATTGGGGGAAGTCTGTGGCCAGGACAGGGCAGGCGAAGCGTGGTCATCCTTCGGCTTGGGTGATGTGGATGCTGCTGCTTGGGTTCAGATGCGGTGATGGACAGGCTCGCTCTTGATGATCGGTCACATGGTGGCCTGGTCTGAGGGGGACCGTCTATGCAGTCGTTTACGTTCCGCAGGAGAACACCGAGCTCTGAGGGCCAGGCCCACTCCTGGCTGTCGGGGCTGGTTTTTCTTCCTCGGGGACAATGTTAGCAGACATAACTCAGCGCTCGAGGTCTTTCCAGCTAGACCGGCCCCAGGTGCCCCTGTGGAGACCCTCCTTTATTTACTTCTAGGTTTGGCAGCTCCAGGTCTTGTTGCCACACGTGGGATCCTCGCGTTTCAATGTGGCACGTGAACAGTCAGCTGTGACACGAGGGATCTGGTCCCCTGACCCGAGAGGGGAGCCAGGCCTCCTGCTCTGGGAGCACCCGGGAAGGCCTGGTGGGCCCCTTTAATGGTGTCTTTTCTCACCCCTCACATTCTGCCGTCAGGCCTGAGGCTCGGGACAGAAGGTGAGCAGGGAACCACAGCCCTCTCTCTGCAGCTGGGCAGGTAGGAGCTCTGTCACAGGCCAGCTCGCTCTTCCAGCCGGAATGGAAGTCGGATCCCGAGGCATGAGCTGCCTGGTGTCCTCAACCACGACAGAGACCCTCGGCAGGAGGGAGCCCTTGGAGTCACTTCTCTGTAGCCCACCCTCACCCCGGGAGGTACCCTGGCAGTATGTGACATATCAGAAAGGCAGCTCCCGGGGTCGGGGAGTGGGGGCGTTGGTGTTTTCCTCGTCTCCCAAGCATTAGACCATCAGCGTCCTGTGGTCCAGGGAGGCAGGTGAGTGTCTGCTGCAGGGACCCTGGCCAGCTGGCCTTTGGGCCTGGCACCTGGCACTGATTGGGAGACCAGGAAAACACCTCCCCTGGCTGGCTGGAGAGGCTGCTGAGCTGGAAAATGGACCTAGAGGGAAGGTGGACCCTACCAGTGTCCTGGAGGAAGGATGACGCAGGCAGAGACAAGTCAGGTGAGTTTGGGGCCGGTGAACACCATGTATGGAGGGCCTCCAGGTTCTCCCAAGCACGGGAGGCTTTGTGGGGTGCACTGAAGAACCGCCCTGTGCTGGGGGAAATGGCCACAGGTCAGGAAAATCCTTTGGGCTGGGGGGTACAGCCCAACTGTGTGGGAGGGGGCTGAGGGCCGAGCTGGGTGGGGCTCGAGCAGCGGTCCACGCGGGAGGCCCATTGAGGAGCCTGCCACCAGGTGTGGTGACTGCCGCTGGGAGTGGGGGACAGGTGGGAGGACCCCTGCATTCTGGGCTTGAGCACCTGTGGAAAAATACTGGGGGAGCAGCAGCAGGAAGCAGGCAAATGATGAGTTTACCCGGGGAAAAATCGAATAGAATCATCTTGAAATTGATCAGATGCTATGGCCTTCAGACTTCAGGACCTGTCCTTCACCGCCCCCAACCTTATGAAACAGAAAAAAGTAATGGGAGCTGATAAGAAACAGAAATTGTTAACCCAGATGATTCCAAAGGGGGACACCACGGCTGGAGGCCTGGGCCGAGTGACCTCACAGTCTGTTTACAGCCCAGCAGTTTCCCAAGGCCAGCTTCAGACACCTCATACTTCCTCCCCGTGCGTGTACTGGAGGTATCCAGAGGAAACATCTGCTCTAGAACATGACATCACTCATGTCACTGTCAATATTTGATATAAATATATTTAACAGGCATTTGCTCTCGCTTAGCAACCTGGTCATGGGCTCGCTGACTTCTCACCTCCGTGATTCAACTCCCCCGCGCGCTCAGACTGCAGGCACATTCCCAGCCAGGGACTCCACCCTTTCCAAAACCAAGCAGCATAACAGAGAACCTGGATTGGAAGAACTGGTGGGTGGAAAAGCTGTGATCAGAAGCGGAGGGTGGAAGCCACCAGCTGCGTGGAGTATTAGGCCCCCTCCTGGGGAAGAAAACACAGTCAGAGCTGGAGCAAGAACCAGCCGGGGTGGGCGGTAGCACTTCTTATTTCTGAGGCAAATAAAATCAATCCCCTTTTTATCCACTAGAAAGCAAAAGCCCAAGGAACCACCGTCAGTTAGTTCCAAGGAACAAACTAATAAATGGTAGAACCAGGCCTCAAGCCCAGGTCTGACTCAGAGGCTCAAAGCCACACCCACCATCTGCACCAGGCCTGAATATCAGGAAATACACAAAGTACGTCAATCAATAAAGTGGGACCATTTCAGGCTTAACGTGAACACAGCAGACAAGTTCCTACAAATTGCAATTTGTTTGAATTCTGGCAATATTCTATTTGTACTACATTTCACTCATTTTGTATTGAAATAGGGGCTTCCCTGGTGGCTCCGTAGTGAAGAATCTGCCTGCAATGTGGGGGATGCAGGAGATGCAGGTTTGATCCCTGGGTCGGGAAGATGCCCTGGAGGAGGAATGGCAACTTGCTCCAGTGTTCTTGCCTGGAGAATCCCAGAGGAGCCTGGTAGTCGTCCATGAGGTTGCAAAGAGTCGGACATGACTGAGCGAGTGAGCACACAGCACACATATTGAACTAGATCCATGTTTTATGTTATTTTAAAAAATTATTTTATTTTTGGCTGCGGCGGGTCTCCGTTGGTGCTCTTGGGCTTTTTCTAGTTGCAGCGAGGGGGGCTACTCTGTCGCTGCAGTGTCTGGGTCTCTCATTGCAGTGGCTTCTCTTATTGCAGGGCAAGGGCCCTAGTGAGCACAGGCTTCAGTAGTTGCCTCGTGGCACATGGGATCTTCCCGGACCAGGAATCGAACCTGTGTCCCCTGCATTGGCAGGTGAATTCCTATCTACTGAACCAGCAGGGAAGAAGACCTCTATCTTCTATGTCCTTGGCACAATTATATAACAAGAAAATCTTATTCCTAACATTGTAATGGAACATAGGTGGGGAGTTGAAAAAGAAACTCAGGACAATGAGTGAGCATCAGTGAACCGGTGTCAAAATGTGACAATAAAATGTCCTTATAAGAGAACACCCCCAGGGGTGACTCAGACGCATCGATCACTCTACAGAGGTACGTGGGTTGCCTCCCCGTATTTTTCTAAAGGTCACGGGAGTCTAGGCTGGCTTGCTGTAAATACATCATGTCAAGAGCTTATCCTGCCGCCAGTGACTTGCCAACAGTGCTTACCTCTTCGTCTGCGGCAAGCCCAGAGGCTGATGTCATATGAGCCACATGGCAGGAATTGTCTGGGCTTATCTGACCGACAGACTCACCTACAAAACAGTGCGTCTCCTCAGAGCACTGAGACAAGGGTCTTTGTAATGATAAATGGTGAGGTGTTAATATTTCTAGTTGCCTGTTTTCCTCTAGATCACAGTCGAGTTGAAAGGAATGAAACCAAAGTAGTTGTTGGATTAAATATTTTGCTTTCTCACAGCAGCATGGTTCTGTAAGATATTCAGGTTTGTGTTTGGGTTTGAATTTAGTGCCAAATTTTAAAAACGTGACTGCCTTATAATAAACTAAATCACATTCTGAAACTGTTACTTTCTGTCCAAAGGGCACGTCTTATACATTCATGAATCAGTTATTCAGCCCTAATGAAATAGACTGTGATACTGTGATTTATAAGAAATATGTATTTGGTCTCCATCCCCTTTCCCAGCATACAAAACCCTTGTAATTTCCTTTCTAAGAGCCACAGGGACATCTTTCTGTTAGTTTTGTTTCCAGTTCCTGAAACTGCTACAGAGCAGACAGGTGAAATGCGTATCTTTTGTTATTCCTAACAAGTCCCTTTCAAGCAAACCAGAGTTTGTGCTAATGACTGGTGGCTGGGGCTCCTGGATGGCCTCGGATGTGAACTGGCTGCCTGGGGAACCAAGGTGTACCCCTCAACCTCTGAGGAAGAGAGGGGGCTGGAAGTTGAGTCAGTTGCCAATGGCCAGTGATTTAATTAATCATTACCATGTACTGGGGCTTCCCAGGTGGCACTAGAGGTAAAAAAAAAACTCACCTGCCAACGCAGAGACATAAGAGACGTGGGGTTGATCCCTGGTTCAGAAAGATCCCCTGGAGGAAGGAATGGCAACCCACTCCAGTGTTCTTGCCTGGAGAATCTCATGGACAGAGGAGCCTGAGGGGCTAACAGTTGATAGGGTTGCAAAGAGTCAGACACGACTGAAGCGACTTAGCATGCACATAGGCATGCCCATGAAATGAGGCTGCCATAAATATCCCAGACTATGGAATCTGAAGAGCTTCCAGGCTGCTGAGCACATGGACTTGTTGGGAGGGTGGTGTCCCCAGAGTCAGCATGGGGGCTCGGTGCCCCTTCATCCACACGTTGCCCTGGGCATCTCTGCCATCTGGCTTTTCCTGAGTTGCATCCTTTATGTAAACTGGTAATCGAGTAAGTAAATTGTTTCCCTGAATTTTGCAAGCCCCATTCTCAAATTAATTGAAGCCAAGGATAGGGTTGTGGGAACCTCCGACTTGTAGCCAATTGGTAGGAAGCAGTTAACAGCTGGACTTGCGATCAGTGCCTGAAGTTGTGAGTGTGGCAGGCGGCCTTGTGGGGCTGAGCCCTGTCCTGAGGGATCTGACTCCATCTCCAGGCAGATGGTGTCCAAACAGAGTTAAACCACAGGACAGTGGTACCCAACCTTTCGGGCACCAGGGACCCGTTTCATGGAAGAGAGTTTTTCCATGGACCAGGGGATGAGGGGTGGTTTTGGGATGACTCAAGTGTATTACGTTTATTGTGCACTTTATTTCTATTATTATTACATCAGATCCACCTCAGATCATCACGCATTAGATCCTGGAGGTTGGGGATCCCCACAGCAGAAGTGCCTGGTGTGGGGAAAATCCTGATGCGCTTGGAGTTAGAAGCGTGGTGAGGGTGGGAGTGAAGGAGGAACAGGGACATTCCCCAGTAACAGATCTCCATAAGCTCTCAAAGAAGTGCCTTTATTTATTTACAGGGTTTAGGAAAGGAAAAAAAGCTCTAGAAAAAGGAAATTCCAAAATAGGTGTCTTCAGCAAGGGTTGGGTGCAGTGACATGTGTTGACTGGGTCCAGGCTGTAAGTCCTGCTCTGGCTGGTGGTCACTTCCAGGTTGTGAGGACGGTCCTCCCGGCATCTCTCAATCGCCCCCCTTTGGGCCCCAGCGACTGGCCCGGCCGACTTCTCAGCTCTCGGTCAGCCCCATCGCCCTGTGCCAGCTCCTCATCGTACCTAGAGACAGAGGGCCATCTCCAGGGTTCTGCGGCAGCATCACCATGGCAACCAGAGAAGCAGCCCACATGCCTCCAAACCCGCCTGCCCAGCAGGTGGCCTTGGCAGCCCACCAAGTGCCACCCCAGGCCACAGAACACATGAGCAGAACCTTGCTAAACTGTCACTGTGGAGGGGTCCCACGCCCTGCAGTTGACGTTTTTATGTGGGCCACCAGACTGAGTCTGGCAATGACCTCAAAGAAAGGAATGACACACCAGGGTAGCCAGGGAGACAAGCGATGTCTGGAAATACGTTACACTCAGCACCTCGCTCAGCATCTGTGGGGCAAGGATGACTAACCCCAGTCCAGACAGGGCATGGGGTGTGAGTGACCAGCCCAGGAGGCGGCAGCCAGGACAGGGAGAGGCCAGTTTCACCCCCACCAGCCATGACCTACCAGCCCCTCCCCACCAGTGCTCCTGAATCGGGCTTGTGCTGTGCTTAAGCACTGCCTGGCGAGGACGTACAGCTGGCACTTTTACACCAGAAAGAACCAAGTACCTCAGCGCCCCTGACCACAAGGCATCTGGTGACCCTTTCTTGCTGAGGTGGGGCCCCCATAGAGAGGTGAAACCCACAGCAGGTGTTTCAGACCCTGGCACTGCACAGGTTCCATGGACGGGGTCTCCTATCCCTCCCGGGGCTTCCATCATCCTCCTGACTCAGATCTGTGGGCATCATGAGTCCCACTTCCTGTTGGAGGAAACTGGGGCCCAGAGAGGTTTAGTCAGTGTGCTAAGGTCACAGAGCTGGTACGTGGCAGAGGTAGGGTTAAATAAAACCTGGGACTTAAAATTCTTGGAGAAGGAAATGGCAACCCACTCCGGTATTCTTGCCTGGAAAATCCCCTGGATGGAGAAGCCTGGCAGGCTACAGTCCCTGGGGTGGCAAAGAGTCGGACATGACTGAGCGACTTCACTTAGGATTCTTATTTTGAAACTTTTTACCCTGTGGCTCAGAGTGTGAAGCTTCTGTCCACTGTTCTAGTGCATGCGTAGGTGTCACCGCTGACCATACCCTGGCTGAGCACCCACCCAGATATCCACATCAAATGCAAAAGGTACTAAGATGCTCAGGGATGTCGCATTAGCTGCGTTCTGCTGACTTCTGGAAGAGGGTGTGTTTCCTTTAAAGCTTATTCCCAGAATCACCATGTGTGGGTTGAGGGTGGGCTGGGTTAGAGATTTCTGAGGGTGAAGGATGCATTTACCATACTGAGGGTGAAAGGGAGCGGGGGGAGGAGGGAGGCCAGTCCGCTGAGTGTCATCTTCACGGCAGACACAACGGGATTTGCCTCTGCCGGACACAGGGATGTCAGACCACAACTAGTGGGTCCCTCCCCTTCCTGTCGCCCTAAGGAGAGACGATGCCAGACAGAGGACTCCCCAGGAATGCTGTGGTTCCCCCTGTGTGTGTGTGTGTGGGGGGTCTCCCAGGAGGTGCCCTGGCCCCCCTTCCCTCCAGGGACTCCTGGTCATATGTTATCACTCTATTGCTTGGGTCATGTCTACCTTACTGACCAAAGCGCTGGAGTGACACCCCCTCTATCTGGCTCATCCCCAGCACCCCAGTCGTGGGGAGCATGTGTGCAGTAAGAATCTGCTGAATAAACAGACGGGAGACACACAAGTGGGCTTCCAGTTTCCCTGGGCATTGGTGCTGGTCTGTGCAGCTTAAAAACACGACGAACAGAAATGAGCGCTTGGTGAACAGCTGCCATCTGGGACGGGTGGCTCCTGGGGTGGTGTGCCCACTGACGGGGCGAGCGTGGAGGAGGGTCAGAGACAAGATGGCTCGTCTCAGGCCCCTCCTGGGCTGGCGGGCTGCTCTCTCGGGCTTTTCACAGGCAGGATCCACACACAGGGGTCAGAACAGTCATTTTCAAAAGACTGTAAAAGCCGACCCAGCATCTTCTGAACTGGGCCCTGGATGGAGCAGATGCAAAGGGCCAGGCCCTGCAGCTCCAAGGCCGGGATGGAGAGCTGGGGCGGAAGCAAGAGTGTCTACGTCTAGATGGCACACCGGGTTGTGGCCACGGGCAAGTGAGCCGGCCCCTGCCGGGACACCTGAAGGGCTCCTGAGAGCATCCAGCGGAAGGCAGAGTGTCTGGCATGGCAGGACAGGACAGAGCCTGTGATGCTGGGGGCCTGTCCTCCCTCCAGCACCCCGGCTGCAAGCCCACAGAGACTCTGACAGGTCATTTGAAGCACCAGGGAGCACGCCCTGAATGGGAGGACCCAGAACCACAGGCTCTGCAGCGGAACCTTTCCTTACTACCTCACCCGGGGAGAGGGTGGCCGAACGCATTGCAGGGAAGGTCACCTTTATGTCTCTCCAATTGGAGGCACTGAGGCCTCTGACCATGCGTCTTACCGGAAATGGAGTGTCTGCCCACATCCTCAAGGGGGCAGTGGGTTGATGGTGGGCAAAGGGCCCCACAGGCTCCCAACGGCCCACTTCCCCGACCTCCCGAGCACCCTCAGCTTATGAAGGGGGGCTCACCCAGCTCCTGGCCTCCAGCCTCCCTCCACACGCACAGCCCCCTCGCTGTCTCAGGGCTGTCGGGACAGAGCCCACAAGGCCAACCCCAGGAGGCTGCGGACGTGCCCGCACCCGGCCCCACCCCCAGACTCTTCCTCTGTGTACGAAGGACTGTCTGTCCATCGTCAGCAGTGGACAGAGATCCCCGTCCTCCGCCTTGCCCTGGAAGGTCCCCGTCACCTTCCTGCTCTGAACCTGGCTTCCCCTCCTGCCCCTCGGGTAGGTCTGTTTTCTCTCCCACCGACCATGCCCTTGGGTCTGCAGGGGGACCCTCCACCCCACCTGCAACTTCTCTCCAAAACCTCCTCCCCAGGTCAGCAGAGTCCACCAGCCTTCCCCGCCATGTCGGTCACCTCTCAGCCTCCAGGTCACTGACCCTAATTCCTCTTGGCTCACTGCTGCTGGTGACCTCCGTGACCAAACAGATAGACCCGGTCCCCTGACCTACAGCCCTCTCCGATGACCTCCAACTCAGCTCAGCCCTACCCCCGGGGCATTGACCTCATCATGTTTAGTGACCGCACCCCCTGCAAAACCTCAGGTGCTGGCCTCACCCTGACCTCTGCCCCTTGGCCTCTGCCCCTTCTCTTCCCAGCTCAGTATCCGACAGCCCCCGGCCACCCTCTCCTTGTCCTCAGCTGCTCAGACCTGCTGCTTCCCTGTCCTGCCCCGTCACCTGGCGAGCACCCCACCCTGGGCACTACCATGCTCTGCCTACTCTAGGCCTCATCCGGGCAGGAGACGTGCAGGGGGACACAACCAACCAGCCAGCTGCTCGCCCTTCAGGCTTGTGACCACCCTCCCGGGCCCCTGGTGCTGTGCTCATGGACGCACCTCCCGCCCTCTGGGGGCCGCACACTTATATCCACACAGCAGCGGTGCTGCCGCCAGGAGCCTGGGATTGGCGCACGTGTGTAAAGTTCACAATTCTTTCTTCATTGTTTTCAAATGTTAAGTGAGGGGCTTCCCTGGTGGCTTGGTGGAGAATCCGCCTGCCAGTGCTGGGAATGCGGGTCTGATGCCTGCTCCGGGAAGACCCCACGTGCCGCCGGGCAACCAAGCCCGCGTGCCACAACCACCGTGCCTGAGCTCTAGAGCCCGGGAGCTGTGACCACTGAGCCCACGAGCCGCGACGACCGAGTCCCAAGCACCCTCGAGCCCTGCTCCACACAAGAGAAGCCCCCACAGCAGGAAGCCCGAGCACCCTGCAGCTAGAGAGCAGCCCCCACGCGCAATGAGAGAAAAGCCCGCTCAGCAGTGAGGATCCAGCACAGCCATACCTACATAAAAATGTTTTTAAAAAATGAAAGAAATTGTTAAACGTACGTTTTGACTTTACAGAAATAGGTAGTGTGATCCTAACAGCTTCAGTCCTTGGGCTTGAGTGCTATTCCCTCTTTTCTTAGCCCCCTTCTCCGACCCATGCCCTCTGCAGCAGCGATGCCCGTGACGACTCCCTACGGAGGGTCCCTCCACACTTCGCGCCCCGTCCACTCTCGGACCAGCCGCCACACGCGGAAATGCTGGCCACAGTGGTTGGAGGGGCACGGTGACTGCCGCCCGTGTGACACGGACCACACCGCACCCCCTCCCGCAGCCCCTCCCCCCGCCTCCCGGCCCCCATCACAGCCCCACCCCGGTCCTGCCAACGTCCACTCACTCTTCCACCGTGAGGAGTTGGACCCGCCCAGCCACTGACCTCCTGAGGGGTTCTCACTCCCCCTGCTTTATGTCACTACCAGGGTGCCACGTAACCCTCTGAGCCTTTGTTTCTAAACATGTAAAAGTGAGCCAGTGACGACCCTCACGAGCTGGGACAACGCGTGTCAGGCCCTGAATGTTACCTGCCTTCCTCTCAACTGTATTATCCCCATGGAAAGGTGGCACAGGCTTCCCTTGTGGTTCAGGCGGTAAAGAACCCACCTGCAATGTAGGAGACCCAGGTTCGAATTCTGGGTAGGGAAGACCCTCTGGGGAAGGGCATGGCAACCCACTCCAGTGTTCTTGCCTGGAGAATCCCCTGGACAGAGGAGCCCGGCGGGCTACAGTCCACGGGGTTGCAAAGAGTTGGACACGACTGAGCGAGTAGCACTTCCGAAGGTGTGCAGACTGAGCTCCTCGGTGTCACACGGGTCTTGGGGGTGGACCAGGCGTGGCTGGCCACGGCTCCACAGCTAGTTCCTGGCTCGTCCTGACAGCTCATCTGGACAACACTTTGTTAGTATTTCTCATGCACGAGACTAGGCAGAGGCCTGGTTCAGTGCCCAGCACTCGTCAGCAACAAGATCTTTCCCATCACATCAAAAGACAAAATGCTCTACCCGAGAAGGCGAGTCCACACATGCCTAGAAAATCCTGGTTGGGCCCTGGCACGGCCCCCACCCCCAGCCGCCCCAATCTGACACTCACGCGGCCAGCGGCACAGAGCCATGAACTCACAGGATTTCATAATTGCCAAGGACTTCCTTTGGGGGTGACTTGTTCCATTTACAGTCTGGAATTTCACCGTTAGGGACCGCGATGTTGAGGGTGTCGTTGATCAGGTTGTACTTAAGGATTCGGTCGTTGGCAGTGCTGGAGGTGAGGGATGGGGACGCGTTTACCTGCGAGAGGAGAGGAGACAGAGCATGCCCTTCAGCTGGATCACCTACCTGCCCTGGAGCGCGGGTGAGCAGGGCAGAAGCAGACACTGGCCACCCCAGGGCGCAGGTAAGGTTGCCGCTTTACGCTGTCATACCTAACACCTTCAGGAAGCACGCCCTGATCTATTTCTTTAGGTGAAATATAACTTAGGGAATTCTTTGGCAGTCCAGTGGTTAGGACCTGGTACTTTCATGGCTGGGGTCCCAGGTTCGATTCCTGGTCAGGGAACTAAGAGCCTGCAAGCTGTGCGGCTCAGCCAACAAAGGAAAATAATGACCACAATGATATGAAAGACAGGATTAGGAACAGAACCTACAAATCAGTCACCACACAAATAAAAACCTTAGGGCAATGTCCACCACAAACATAACTTCGGCATCTACCTGTGTGGTGAGCACCGTCCTCAGCATGGAGAGCTGCCCAGAGCTTTGCTGGAATCAGTGACCCAGTGACCCTGACCGAGCAGCATCGTGGGCTGAAGTAAAAGCAAGTGCACCTGTGTGCTGCCTCACCGGCAAAGCGACATTCTGACCAGAGGAGAAGCCCGTCCAGCAAGTGGAAAGTTAGTCCCAGAGGCCTCTGGGGAGGTAAGCAAAGTCACCAGGCACAGACCTTCACTCTGCAGAGTCCCACAGGCCCTCGGTCAGCGCCTAGGACTCTTACTTTGCAACGACCCTGGCTGGCTGCTTTCTCAGGCCTGGGAGGGAAGAGGCGGTGGATCTGAAAGTCGTTCAGGTTCCTCCTCCAAATGGTCACACCGTGTATCTGTACTGCCAGCGAGGCAGCCGATGTGTACAGTGGCGGGGCAGTGCGGACCTCGGGTGCCCTGGGAATCAGCACTGAGCTTTATCGGGCCATCCCCCGATTCTCATTACAAACATACTACAGTTCGGATCTGTTATATTATTTTAGAAATAACCTTCACAGTTAAGATTCTAGTTCATCAAGGAAAGCTTGACTTCCATTGAAGTTATGTAAGATGGAGGAACTTCATGATGAAGGACATGAGTCTGAGTAAGCTCTGGGACTTGGTGATGCACAGGGAGGCCTGGCGTGCTGCAGTCTGTGGGGGTCGCAAAGAGGCGGACATGATTGAGCGACTGAAGATGGAGGAAAAGAAAATATAAATTATTTTATGTCTGTAGATAAGACTGACCTAGCTATTTCTCTGCAGGTGTGCTGAGTTGCTTCAGTCGTGTCTGACTCTTTGTGACCCCCTGGATTATAGCCCACCAGGCTCCTCTGTCTGTGGATTCTCCAGGCAAGAATACTGGAGTGGGTAGCCATGCCCTCCTCCAGGGGATCTTCCCAAACCAGGGATTAAACCCACCTCTCTTATGTCTCCTGCATTGGCAGGCAAGATCTTTACCACTAGCACCACCTGGGAAGCCCAGCTATCTCTCTACATGTACATATGTCTACACACAAACATACACACACACAGACACACGCATTTTTCTCCTGTAACCTGGCTCTCCTGGCAGCTTCTCATGAGGTCCCCAGTTTCCCTGCAAAGACCACTCTGGATGACTTGGTTTGCAGACTCAGCTTTGGCTGGAAACAGCCTGAGCTAAAGGGAATGAGCTGCACAAGGCTCACACAAGGAGATGAGTGGGCAGAATGGACGCCTGCACTCCAACTGCCCACCCGGACCCATGCCCCTCTCCCGGGCAGCAGAGCAAAGCAGGACCACCCAGCAAGGTGGGCTCTGTGTCTGGGCCTTCATGGACATGCCAGCCCCTCCCCCACCACCGCTGTCATCAGAAAAAGGGCACACACACACCCCCTTTCTAGAATAGCCATCACCACATCCTGTCTGTGCCTTCAGATGAGCAGATAAGTCCACTTTCAAACTATGCCTTTGTCCCCAGAGTACAGTGTTCCTTATCTCTGAACAGAACACTGTTGCCTCCCAGGACTTCCGGAGCTGTGAGCTCCCTTCCTGAATGGGAACAGCGTCCCCCAAGAGGACAGGACGGGGGCCTCCAGAGCTGGACTCACCTGGAAGGACCCATCTGGAAGGGGGAGAAAAATAAAATGAAAAAAATAAAGTACTTCTGGGGAATTCCCTGGTGGTCCAGTGGTTAGGCCTCTGAGCTACCAGAGGTTCGATCCCTGGTCAGGGAACAAAGATCCCTGCAAGCTGCACAGTGTGGTAAAAAAAAAAAAACAAACCCAAAATGGAAGTGGAGCCACAGGCTCTGTTCTGTGGGCGGCTTGCAAGAGGTGACAGACGGCAGCGTGCGCATTTCCCAGCCATCAGCAAGCCGTCAGACCTGAACACCTGCCCTCGTCCCTCTGCCCCCGTCTCTGCCCACCCCGGCCTGGGGCCTCGGAGCCAGGGCAGGGAGGAGCGCCGGGGGGCCGAGGGGTGGCCAGGCACGAGGTCACGGGGCGCAGGTACCTCAATCAGCCAGGGCTTCAGCTTGTCGTCGATGATGATGTCATAGCCGTAGCACTCAAAGCAGTGCTTGTCGTTGTTCATCACGGGCTGTGGGGAGAGGGCCGGGGGTGAGAGCCGGGTCGGGGCCAGCCGAGACCCCCGACGTCATGGGCACGCGGCACATCAGGGCAGCAGGACCCTGCACGAGGTCTCACTTCTGAGCCCAGCGGCTCTCCGCCTCCCCCGTCCCCGCCCTGCTCCCTCTCCTCCGTGGGGCTCCGGGGTGGACGCTCCCCTCAACCTCAGAAAGGGCATTCAGGAAGCAACCCCTGTGTCTCATTCACCAGAGGCTCGACGACCAGCAATGGAGGTCTCCGTCAGCACAAGACTGTCCTCAGAGCGGACAGAAGTCCAGCTCCAAGCCTGGGCACCCGGAGTTCAGGCCTGTGTAGCCTCAACACCCTCTCACACACACACACATGCAGACACACACACATATATACACACATGCACACACATGCACGCACAGACACACAACATACACATATATACGCACATGCACACACACATGTGCACACACACACATATACACACATACAGACATGTACACACAGACACACAACATATACACATATACTCACATGCACACACATACATGCACAGACACACATAAACATACACACGTGCACACACATAAACACATGCACACGTGCATACATACATACACATACACACACGGACACATATACACATATACACTCACATGCACACATGCACACAATACACGCATAGACACACACACATGCACACACGTACATATATACACATATGAACACAATATACAGACATGCACGTGCACACACAGACACACAGCATATACATATATACTCACACACACATATATACTCACATGCACACATACACAGACACATACAAACATGCGCATGCACACACACATATACACACACGTGCACGCACACACGCACAGGGCCCACTAGGCTGCCAGTCCCTTCACAGGCCCCTTGGGATGCAGCTTATGAACCTCTGCTCGCTGTGACAGAAGTCAAATCCATTTACTTAAGATTTTTGAATCCTCTTCTCCGTTTCTAATTCCACTTCGTAAACTATTCTCCGAGTGCATAAAAAGCCCACCAGCTGCTTGTTTACAACACAGATTCCACACTGCCTGAATGAGACCCTCTGGGAGTAGGCCGGCGAACAGCGGGCTCCCTGAGGCCGTCTCTGTGTCCCACCGCAAGGGAGAAACACAGACAAGACCCTGAGGACCACGAGGGCCTCTTACGCAGCAGTGGGTGTGTGGACTCTACTTAGTATGCTGGATCCAGAGCAGGAGACACCCAAGGAGGGGGAGCCCGGTGCAGCCCCACCCGCTGCAGGAAAACCAGGCTGGGGGTGGGCTGTTTGAGCACATGGAAATCTGGTGGAACCTCTGCATTTCCACTGAAGCCTGGTGTCCTGACCGGATACCGCCCACGCCACGGTCGCTAAGAGCCTCTGCAGAACAGGAAGTCACAGCCCTCTGTCGCCCCCAGCCCCGCTGTCTCTGGCCCTCGGAACATTCTGCCCCCACGCTGTGGCTCCCAGCCTCGCCATCCTGCCCCAAGTCCCGTGGCCAGGGTCTGGGTCCCCCCCGCATGGCCCACGCCCCTGCACCACGCCCTTCTCACAAGGTACTGCAGCCCATGTCCCTGACTTATCTCTCCTCTAAATTCCTGGAAGACAACACACTTGGTAAAAACAAGGTGACAAATAATGGCTAAATGAACAAAAATGGAAGGAATGAATCCTTGCTCCCCAAATCCTCAGAGCCTTAGAAATGCCACAGCTTTTCAGCTCTGGAGGCCAAAGCGCACAAGGAGACCCTCAGAGGCATCTGCCAGGGGAACCAGCCTCCAGACGGCTGAACCCCCAGGGCCGGGATACAGGCGTTCCTGATTAGATAGCCCACGATTTCTCAGAGCTCAGCCAGTCAAGAGGACTGAAGCCAGCCAGGAAGGAGGTGGAGGGAGCTGGTTTAACCAGGCACTAAGGTGCCCACATCACCTGTTACAGCCTTGCTTGAAATCTGAGTCCAGGACTCCACACACATCCCCACCGTGACCCCCACCCAAGCGTCAAAGTTCAAGACGTGGCTTCTGTGGGGTAAGAGACGTGGAACGTGGCCCCGGAGACATCTCTCTCCGACAGTGAACTAGACCCTGCGTTCTCCCCTTATCGAGTTCGCCCTGTGAGCCTGAGACGCAGACTGGAGGAGCTGGCAGCCCTCTGGAGCACTTGGTGAAACAGGAGGAGCTCGATTCAAGACACAGGAAAGCCAAGGTATCCACCAGAAGCGCCACTTTTCCATCCATAATTTTCTTTACCAGGCTGTTTCAACAAAGCTTTCCACACATAGGAGAAACAGTATAAACTGTCATTTTCAGAGATAAAAATGGGAGTAGGGGGTCCTCCCTGATAGTCCAGTGGTGCTCCCAATGCAGGCGGCCCGGGTGGATCCCTGATGCCACATGTCAAAACTAAAAGATTCTGCATGATGCAACTAACACCCAGCCCAGCCAAACAGATATATTTTGCTTTAAAAAAAAACGGGAGAGGGAATTCTCTGGCGGTCCAGCAGTAAGGACTTGGTGCTTTCACTGCCGTGGGCCTGGGTTCAGTCCCTGGTTGGAGAACTAAGATCTCACAGGTCCTGTGCCCCGGCCAAAAAAAAAGGGCAGGGGGTGGGGGAAGACCCTACTCTTCCACTGAGAAGGCTGCATATGTGCATTTTCACACACATCCACCTCGCTGCCAAGCGCATATCACACTTCCTCCAAAAGAGCTCGTCTCCCCACGTTTCTGAGTCCGGGGAGTGAAGCTCTGCCCACGGCCCCTCAACCCTCAGAGTGTGGGCACCGACTCCCATCTGCCCACCGGCTTCTGCACTAAAACTAGTGGCCTGCGTGCTGGTGCTCCAAGGTGTATTCTTTTCTTTTCCTTGGAAAAGAGATGCCCACCTGCTTCAGGACGGTAAACCAAAACACAAAAACTGCAAACCAGCCAACAGATAGGAGACATGAGTAAGAAAAAGAGGGGAATCTGCCCTAAATGTCTATGAAACAGCAGAGCAGGAGGCTTAAAAACAAGGAGGCTGCTGAAAAGTCTATCTCCAAAGCTTCAGCTTGTGACAAAGGCTCGCTCTCCACTCAGGGGGCACAGAAGAGCCAGGGGTGAAGGATGTCAAGGGGACCTGGCCCGTCTGTGGAGGTTCTGAGGCCATGGCTGCAGGAGGTAAGGCCATAAAAACCGGTGTTTTTAGCGAAAAAGCCACAAGTATCCCCCAATCCCAAACTCCTCCCGGGTTTGCACTGTCTCCTCGCTCTCTCTGCTCCTGGGGCTCCCCTTGCCGCCCACCCCCAACTGCGGGGCTCACCGCCACGGCCTTCAGAGACTGCACGATGATCCAATGGATCTCGTCGAACAGCTTGCTGGTCACCTCCTTGCCTCGGGTGCTCTCCAGGTAGAGCCGCAGGTTGTTCACGGTCCACTTGCCCCCGTGGATGTGGTTGTAGTCCTCCTGGCCACGGAAATGGGGGGGGTCGGGTGGGGGGCAGGCAAGTCACCCAGGGGAACCCAGCACTTGTTCTCACCCTTGAGCATTTCCTGGGGCTCTCCCCAGTGGGGGGTGGGCAAACTGGGACAAGGCACGTGGGCTGCACCCTTTGGGGATCTGGGATGTGTGTTCTTAAAATACAGCCATCCCTGGGTATCCGCAGGGGACTGGTTCCAGGGCTCCCTCAGAGTCCAAAATCCCTGGATGCCTAAATCCCTTACACGAAATGGCACAGCGTTTACGTGTAACCTACACATATTCTGTCCATCTCCCATGTCCTTTAAAGCACCTCTAGATTACACATCAGGCTTCCCTGGTGGCTCGGGGTAAAGAATCCACCTGCCAATGCAAGAGAAGCAGACCTGGTCCCTGGAAAGATGCCCTGGAGAAGGAAATGGCTACATACTCTAGTATTCTTGCCTGGGAAATCCCATGGACAGAGGAGCCTGGCGGGCTACAGTCCATGGGGTCGAAAAGAGTCAGACACGAATGACTAATAACAACAATATCCCTCAAGAGAAATCACAGGAAAAACTAGGCTAATTGTCCAGCAGTACCTTTCCTTTTCCAGTCACAGATTCTTTTTACCATTGAGAAAAATGTGCTTACTTAAAAAATTCTAGAAGGCATGAAGTATATGCTTTATGCAAAACACTTACACGCATACAGATACATAAAACACGAGCACGCATCTGTTTGGGGCCTGTGGGAACGTTATTTTATCAGAATGACCACACAGCACTGTTCTCCTATCAGCTTGCAAAACTGTGCATTTCAGGACCTGGCCCTGGTCACTGATCTCCTTCTCTTGCTCATCCCCCACCATGGGAAACCCTCCAGCAGTCAGGATGAATCTAGCCTCCTGGCAGGCACTCCCAGGGCAGCTCTGAGGTCTCCTGACCTTCTGTTACCGTCAGTCCTTTGCAGTTGGCCCCTGCGGCTGCACTCTGAGCCTCCCGAGAGCAGGGACTGTCTTGCCATCCTGGTACAGAATGCAGGGTGGCGCTCTACGCCCAGGGGCCCCTGGTAGACAGGCAGACACACGGCTTCACAGCCGTTCTGTGCTCCTCACACCATCGGTTCTCTATGCGGTGCTACACCAGAGCCGTGCAAGGCTGAAACCGAGGTTTCTTGGAGCAAGCACTTTTTTACGTTAGAAAGCAAAGCATTGACAGATGGGACTGATGTGGCAAGTGCTGCTGCTTCTGGGACACGGAGAGACGTCAGGCTGACGTACAGCTTCTGCTCTCTTCTTCTGTCATTTTAAAAGAATGGTTTCTGGGGACCTCCCTGGCGGTCCAGTGGTTAAGACTGTGTGCTTCCAACGCAGGCGGTGTGGGTTTGACCCCTGGTCGGGGAACTAAGATCGCGCATGCCAGGTGGTGCAGCCAAAACAAAAAGAAAAAAAAGATGATCTCTGTTCCTTACTGATGGAAACAGTGATGTAGTGACTGGTGTCCCGAGGAGGCTTGTCAGATGAGACCACCCTCCCTATTTGTCTGGCACCCCCAGGTCGAGGCGGCTTTGCAGGCCAACACACCGTGCACTGTCCTCAGGACACGAAATGGACAAGAGGTCAGTCACTGTCATTTCCCAGCTCTGCCCAGACTTCCGGGAATGTGCTACTTGGCTACGAAGGGTCTGGCGTTGCTGCTTAGCTGTCCCCAAAAGGCTGGTAAGTTCTGTGCTGCGTCACCTGAAAGATCACTTTCCCCTCTTTGAATATGACATCTTGGCCACGTCACCCCTGCTCTAACTGTGACCTTGTAACGACGCTCCTCTCGGGAAAACCTGATGGGCGGGTGACCTGGGGTCAGCCTCACATGGAAGCCACTTGCCACCCTCTGTGACAGGTGGCCATCGTCACATCATTTCACGACCAGCGAGGTAAAAACCAGGGCTGCTGTTTGAGAGCGAGGCTGGGTGGCTCGCCCAGGTCACACAGTGGGTGAGTGATGGACATTGGATTGAGCCCAAGTGGGTCTGACCCAATTCTTCAGTAGGGTTACTCAGAAAAGCTTGTTTTCGATCAATATTTACCCTCTTTCAGCTCCAGTTACAGAAAAAGACCACGGTATTCAGGCTTCCATTCAAGCAAGATGCAAGTAGAAGAGGGTCTTTCATAGAGAAATGAGACCTTTGGGATTTGTTCAGCAGGACTGGGTCAGAGCCCGGGTATAGCGCCCTGCGTCCTGGCCTTCCCTGGCCTCTCCAGGGCCCTGTCATGCCAGCACCCTCACTCCAGGCTCCAGTGGCCTTGACCGCTTTCAGCTCCTGCAACTCTCCTTCCGCCCGGGCTGTGCCCTCTGCTAGAATGTTCTTTCTGCACCTCCACCCGGGGAACCCCTGGATCAGACTTGAGGTGTCTGCTCAAGCCTGCTTCTGCACAGCAGCCTCTGGCCAGCTGGCCTCCGGGCTCCTTCTTTCCAAGCTCCTCCAGGTCTGGGTCTCTACCTTCAGAGCATGCAAACTGTTTGTGACACATTCTTCCACACGATTACTGGACAAATGTCTCCCCCACAGGCTCTGGGCTCCGTGAGAGCAGAGATCAAGGGGATTTCTTCCCATTACTGTGCGTGTGTGTGCTCAGTCACATCCAACTCTTTGTGACCCCATGGACTGCAGCCCACCAGGCTCCTCTGTCCATGGGATTCTACAGGCAAGAATACTGGAGTGGGTTGCCATATTCCCCTCCAGGGGATCTTCCTGACTCAGGAATCAAACACACATCTCCTGCACCTTCTGCCTTGCAAGTGAATTCTTTACCCCTTGAGCTGTTAGAGAAATGCAGAGACAAGGTCAACTGGTGGATGTGTAAGACCTGGAGCTCCGAGTGCTAACTATAGGTTTAGGATTTTGTTGAGGCGATGATGCTGGTGGTGGTGGTGGCGGCTGTGGTTTAGTCGCTAAACTGTGTCTGACCCTTGCCACCCCACGGACTGGAGCCCACCAGGCTCCTCTGTCCATGGGATTTCCCAGGCGAGAAAACTGGAGTGGTTGCCATTTCCTTCTCTGGGGGATCTTCCGGGCCCAGGGATCGAACCCACGTGTCTTGCATCATCTGTACTGGCAGGTGGAATCTTTACCCCTGAACCACCTGGGAATACCGTCCATCACTGTAGCCCTTAGCGTGGGGCCAACCCAGGCAGATGCTCAGTGAGTGAATGACCACGCTCGAATCCTCTCCTATAATCCTTCCAACAGCCCCATAAGGTGATAATGTTATCTCCTTTTACAACTGGAGAGACTGAGGCTCTGACATTCAGTTAACTTTCCTAAGGTCATGGAACTAGAAAGACAGGGCTTGGACAAGGGATCTTCTTTCTCCAAGTGCCCCAGCCCGACACAGGCTGGCACTCAGCTTGGGCAACCAAACTGGGTACCTGGGGGGTCCCCCCTCATCAGTGCCAGGGCGTCTTGAATCCAACTCTTCTACCCACCTACCCTGTCCTGCAAATAGAAAAACAAAGAAACCCACAGAAATCAGTCCATCTGCTGAGAGAGACACTTACCCCGTGTTTCTGAATGGCGACGTTGGTGAGGTGGACGAACATGTTGTCCAGCTCACTGGTGCTCGGGGTGTACTTCACTGTGCAGAAGCGGCAAAACCCAAGTTTATACCTAGGTGGGAATTCGGATTCACTCAATGCATAAACAAAGCATCACACTTTTTCTGTCTTAAAAGAGCTGCCAACATGGATGTACCTAGAGATGGTCATACTGAGTGAAGTAAGTCAGACAGAGAAGGAGAAATATCACATGACATCCCTTATATGTGGAATCTGAAAAGAAATGATGCAAAGGAACTTACTTACAAAACAGAAAGAGACTCACAGACTCCAGAGAGCCAACTTATGATTGTTGGGGGCGGGGGGAAGGACAGTTAGGGGGTTTCAGATGGACATGGAGATGTTGCTATCTTTAAAATGGATCACCAATAAGGACCTACTGGATAGTACAGGGGACTCTGCTCAAATGTTATGTGGCAGCCTGGATGGGGGGGCGTTTGGGGGAGAATGGATACGTGTATATGCATGGCCGAGTCCCTTCACTATTCACCTGAAACCATCACAGCATTGTTAATCGACTATACCCCAATGCAAAATTAAAAGTTTAAAATAAATAAACATATAAACAAAGACAAAAAATTCCAAAAATAAGAGATGCTTTCCGTTTTGACCTTTGAGAAGAGTTGCTTTGTAAAATTTTTATGGTTCTTTGTATAGAAGGAGTTTATTAATATATAGCTTATATGCCATAAAACTCATCCACTTAAATGTACAGCTCAACGGTTTGGGGTATATTCAGAATTGTGCAACAATCACCATTGCAACATCTGTGTCACTCCAAAAGGAAACCCTGTGACCATCAGCAGTCACTTCCCAGTCCCAGTGCTGGGCACACACCGAGCTACTTTCTGTTCCTGCGGTTCTGCCTATCCTGGGCGTGTTGTATAAACGGAATTGTTCAACATGTGGTCTTCTATGTCTGGTTTCTTTCTCTGGGTACTTTGCCAGGTTAAAAGAGTTGCTTCTTATTTTCAAGATTCACATTACTGTCAAAGCCACCATCTTACTTAACACGGACCATGTGCCAGGCACTGCAAGTGAGGGAAACTCGACCAACGACCAACCTACCAACCCTCGCAAGGGTCCTGAGGAGTAGGCGGTGTCACGTCAAATCGGTCTTTTTTTTTTTTGGCCACATTTCGTGGCTTGCAGGATCTTAATCCCTGACCAGGGAACGAACCCAGGTCCCCTGCGGTGGAAGCACTGAGTCCTAAGCAGAGGACCACCAGGGAATTCCCAAAGAACGGTTGCAGGATGGAAACAACCCCCAGCTCTTACATGTAGCAGCGCAGTGGGCGGTACGTGGACACCAGGACGTACAGGCGCAGGTCAAACTTCCTGCCGCCGATCAGTAACGGGTTGTTAATGTACAGAGAGATCACGTAGGCTTCCTTGGTGGACTGAGTCACGAACCTGGGTGCATCAGAGAAGGCTGAGCTTAGATGCAAATGCCAGAGGGCTTTAAAAGAGAGCAGGCTTGTGGTTGCCAAGGGGGAGAGGGAGGGATGGGTGGGGAGTTTGGCATCAGCAGTGTCATTAATACTATATACAGAATGGATAAACAAACTCCTACTGTAGTGCACGGGAACTATATTCAATATCCTGTGATAAACCATCATGGAAAAGGATATGAAAAAGAATATACATATAAGTATAACTGACTCACTTTGCTGAACAGCAGAAATTAACACAACATTATAAATCAGCCTTACCTCAATAAAATAAATTTTAAAAGACCAGAGATCTTTAGTTGGCTGGTGACAAGCTTGCTGCCTCTCATCAAGTGAGAGGCTGGTTCGTGGGGAGAAAACAGGGGGGTTGGGGGTAGTATCCATGGAGGAAGCCCCGGGGGCTGGCATCATGTGGTCAGACTTCAATGCAGGACACAAGGCGGTGTCCCCGCCACTCCTGGGAAATTCTGACATCGCCCACCCCTAAAGGACAGCACCCACAGTCCAGGCATTCCCCAGCAGTGAAGAACCTCACAGAGGCAAGGAGTGAGCCTCAGACGAAATCTCCTCTGCTCCAAGGAGCCCCCAACCCAGGGAGGAGGCCTGACCTGATCGTGCCCAGGCCTTCTCTTACCCTGGCCGCACACCCTGCCCGATGCTTGGGTCCATCTCCAACTCGCCCCCATGAGGCTGGTGCCACTGTGTCCGCAGTTTACACAGATGAAAACCCGAGAGTCTATACAACAAAACTGACTCAGGGGGTGAGTGTCAGACAGGGGTGCAAGCCCAGGCACCCAGGGGTGAAGCACGTGCTTCGCCACCTCAGAAGCACCAGGACTGGACGGGTCTCCCCCCAGCTTTCAGAACAAAGATCAGCTGGCAAGGCTCCCTGCTTCTGTGACCGGACCCTGGTTTACACACCTCTCTCCAGGTGAGAGTCTAAGCCTGGTGATGCTGCTGTGGCCGCAGAGCCTTGCCCTGCCGCCAGGTGTACACCTGCACAGTGGCTGCACACCTGGGAAAGCAAGCAAGCCCCCCCTTCCCCGCCCAGCCCACCAGCCCGTGGCCAAAAGCCCAAAGACGTGCCAGCTGCCACAAAGCGCAGGGAATGGCCGTCCACTTACGAAGATGTCTTGCTGTCCCGGGACCACTTCTTGATCTGCGAGAGCTTGTTGATCAGGAAGATGCCCTTTCCCTGGGCTTTGCCACAGGGTTTCATGATCCAGGTACTCGAGGGGCTTTTCCGGAACTCCTCCACGAACAGGTTGTAGTCGGCGGGCAGCATGTAGGTGACGGGGACAAAGTCTGGGGGTACGGGAGAGGGGACGATGGTGAGTCAGCCCCACGGGCGCCACGGAGAGAAAAACGGCGCCACTGCCTTTCCAGGGCCTGTGTCGTGACCTTGCACCCCCGCCCAGCATCTGATGGAGCAAGGACGTCTGCCGTTCAATCCATGTGAGACAGGTACATCTCGTTTGCTTCTCTGTGCTTCACAGATAATGTGGGGTTTTTTTGTTTTTGTTTTTTTACAAAATGAAGGCTTGTGGCAACCGGGCATGGAGCAAGTCTGCTGGCACTGTTTTTCCAACAGTATTGGCTCACTTGGTGTTTCTGTGTTACATCCTGGTAATTCCCACAGTATTTCCAACTTTTTCAGTTTTATGTTTGCTATTATGCTTGGTGAACTGTGATAAGTAATCTTGACGTTACTGGGTTGGCTGAGACTTACAGAAAAACCCAAGGGAACTTTCTGGCCAAGTCAATACTACTGCAAAAAAAAAAATGACAACTCACTGAAGGTTCAGATGATGGTTAGCATTTCTAAGTAATAGAGTATCTTTAAATGAAGGTGTGTGCATTGTTTTTTTAAGACACAATGCTATTGCACACTTGGCAGACTACAGTTTAGCGTAATAACTTTTCCATGCAGTGGGAAACCAAAAAAATTCCTGTGACTTGCTTTATAGCAATGTTTGCTTCATTTACTTTTTATAATTTTCTTTTTATTTATTTTTTGTGGCACTGCACAGCTTGTGGGATTTTAGTTCCCTGACCAGGGATTGAACCCAGGCCCTTGGCAGTGGAAGCACAGAGTTCTAACCACTGGGCCACCGGGGAATCCCCACGGTGGTATTTGCTTTATTGTGGTATTCTTGACCTGAACCCACCGTCTCTCCGAGGTCTGCCTGTAATGCGTTCTCTTTCGGCTGCGTGCCAGTTGCTTTGTGAATCTGTATCCTTTAACCCCTACAGCGACCTCTGAGCTAGGCATTGTTATTATTCCCATTTATTAGATAAGGACACTGAGGCCCAGAGAAGCCACATATCATTTTCCCCAAGTGTGCAAAGGGATTCTGAAACTTTCCGACAGCCCAGCCTTTCTCGCAGGATGCTGCATGGACACATCGCTCCCTCCAGGCATTCCCAGACACAGGATTTATCCCTCCCAGCAGTCTGCAGCCCAAGGAGTGGCCCCCACCCTCCTGAGCACATTTCCAAGGCACTGACACAACTCAAGACTACAAAGCTGAAGCCCTCCCCGCCCCCTGCCCTGCTCCTCCGTATTCTGTAAACACTTGGAAGGAAAGAGGCGCCCACAACTCACATAAACACGGTCATCCCTCAAAGCCAGCAGCTGCCATCCCCATGCCGTGTGCCAATGGGAAAGAAAAGCCACAGCTATTTATTTAAAAGGTGAGGCCAGTGAAAAGGACACGAACCCAGGTAGAGGTACTTCCCGCTTTCGTCCTTCTCGGCCAGCGGGCTCCCTTCCTTCTCCAGCTCCTTCCTGTATCTCTTAATGTTCTTCACCATCAGGTCCTTCCGCGTCAGCTCATAGTGGTTCGGGAAATGGTTGACTATTTGATCATCCGAGAGCCGGTAGCCAGTTTCGACACTAAAGACGTTGCGGATGGTCTGCACGCTCATCCTGAAAGAGAAGCGAAGAAGGGACGTGCGGGACGAAAGCTCAGCGTGTGTCCACATGGAAGGAGGACTCATGAAGGCCCAGGAACCCCCGACCAGGAAGCATGTTCCTCAGAGCTTACCTGTCCCCACCCCATACCTGAGCCCGGAGGGGTCCAGCCCATGGCGGCAGGATATGTGTCTGTATCTGAACAGTCTGGGTGGGGGCTGTTCTGACTCTGTGCCCTGACGGGCTGCACTCTCTGACACAGAGTAGATGCTCAATAAATGTTTCTCCGTTAATGGTAACATTGATTACTGATATCGTACTAATGAAAGATAGACCCTTTCTGACTATGAAATCAAGAAATTCACTGACTCAAGTCAAGAAGGACAGGGACCCCTTAAAAACCAAAGCCCCAGGGACTTCCCCAGCGGTTGTCAGGGAAGTCAAAATGGAAGTAGTCTTGTTCAGGTTTCAGAAGCTGGAGAGCAGGCCTTTGACTCCTCACCCTGCCTGGGCTACACGCCTGCCTGCAGGCACACCAGCTGCTGCCAGCAAGCCAAGCGGCACTTTGGGTAAGAAAGGGAGCGGACCCTGGATCTTCCCTTGAGCCCCCTGAGGCCTGGCCGGCCCTCTGGAGTCAGGAAGATCCTGTCTCACAAGGTTTGAGACAAACAGGATCGTGAAAGTTAAAGTAAAACCAGAGCTGCATTTCTGCAGCTTACGCAAACCGCTGATAGCACCAGCCCCCCAAAACTTCAGTTGAAGTCTCATCCGTGGGGTGGGCACACCACCCGGGACCTATTCCCAACTGAGACTCCAGATATTGAGTGATGCGGCAGTGCTGGTCAAGCCTGTTTGTTGGCTGGCCCCATTTGGTGATGTGTGTGCTGTTCCTCTCCTCTGCTGTTTCTACTTTTCTTCTTTTAATGACTGTATGTTGAAATTAAGTCAAGTCTATTAAATATTAAATATTGAAATTGTTTGTGTATGATGAGTGTTTCTTTTGCTAATGAATCCTTCGAACCTAAAACTGACCAGGGATTCCCCCCTGCATTGGGGGCGTGGAGTCTTAGACACTGGACCCCCAAGAACTCCTTTTGATGTTATATGATGTCCTATTTTACACTGTTACCACAACGAGAAAAAAAAAAAGCAGCAGCAGTAATTCCTGGATACCATCAAATGTTACTCAGGATTCAAATCTCCCCAACAGTCCAATAAATACTTAAAGCTTTTGCAAATAAGAAGCCAGGCCTTCTCATTAGTTGCTCTCACACGTCTTTAAATCTATACATTCTCCCCCACCTCCCTTAATTTTTCTTCTAGGCAGTTTATTTGTTGAGGACACTGGGTGCCTGTTCTGCAGGGGTTCTCACAGCTTCCTTGCTTATCACGCTCCCCAGGGCCCTGCACTTCCTATAAATTGGGGGTCAGGCCTAGCGGACTGATGGGCTGCGGGCGGACGGGACGTAGAGCTGTGTCCTGGGCAGTGCGTGCTCCCCCTGGCCGGCACATCCAGCCTGGAGCCTTTCCCCTCAGGATGTTGGTGACTAATCAGCAGCTCCACCCAAGAGAAATACAATGTGACCCACACATCTGAGTCATATGGTGAATTTTCTAGTGGGCACATTAAGACAAAAGTTAAAGAGGCAAGAATAATTTTAATCTGACTCATTGGAAAAGACCCTGACATTGGGAAAGTTTGAGGGCAGGAGGGGAAAAAGGGGGTGACAGACGATGAGATGGTTGGCTGGCATCACCGACTCAATGGACACGAGCTGGGGCAAGCTCTGGGAGACCGAGAAGAACAGGGAAGCCTGGCGTGCTGCAGTCCATGGGGTTGCAAAGAGTTGGACACAACTCGGCGACTGAACAGCAAACAACCGTCCAACATCTTATCACCTCAACATATAATCAACATAGAAATTAGTGATGAGGAATTTTACATTCGTTTCTCGGTACTAGAGCCGGGCACGTACATCACACTTGGGCACATACGTCTGTGTGCATCGGCCACACGCAAGCGCCCTGTCGCCCTGTGGCCAGCTGCTTCCGTCCTGCAGAGATGAAGATCCTTATTTCATGAGCGGTTACAAAATGGTGAAAATTCTCCTTCTCATTCCTCCGTCATTTATTGGCAGGAATGTTTCTATGAGGAGAAATTTTCCTTCATGGACAATTCAGACAGCCCATGAAGGGTTTCTCCAGGGCAGACTGAGTGACTTTTTTCCTGCATGTTTTCCAAATGGTGAGCTGGCTCCTCTCCCTCTAAGGATGTGTGACAAGCTGTGTTCTGGGCCCCTATCACTGCAGAACAAACAACCCAACGTTCGCTACCTAAGATAACCGCCACAGCATGCTATCTCTAGGGTCTGTGGGGTCAAGAATTTGGGAAGGGTGCAGCTGAGCACTCTGCCCCACGCGGCTCTTGAGGTCCCTCTGGGGGATTCAGCCAGCTGGTTTGGGGGCCCCAGCAGGCTTCGTCTGCAGCTGGCACCTTGTGTGCTGGGGGGGCAGTTCTCCCGCATGACACTCCTGGGACAGGCAGGCGTCTCATATGGCAGCTCGTGGCTCTGGCTGGGGCTTCCCACACAGGAGGTAGAAGCCACCGCTTCTTAAGGTCCAAGCCCCGACAAAGAACACGCTGACCATGTCCCACTGGTCAAAGCAGGCACAGAGCCCACCCAAGGTCAGGAGAAGGGGACAAGACCCTTCTCTCACCTCCAGAGGGAAGTAGTATCAAAAACACGGCTATTTGTAGATGGGGGAAGGCCAAACAGCACATCTTGTGAGACGTCAGTTCCCCAGCCTGGGCCACAGTAGTGAAAAACGCTGAGCCCTAGCCACTAGGCCACCAGGGAGCTCCCCACTGTGGCCATTTTAAATGTGTCACAAATTATGTGAGTGGTAAGGGATCTGCCTGCCATTGCAGGAGATGCAAGAGACACAGGTTTGATCCTTGGGTCGGGAAGATCCCCTGGAGAAGGAACTGGCAACCCACTCCAGTATTCTTGCCTGGAGAATCCTATGGAGAGAGGAGACTGGTGGGCTACAGTCCATAGGGTTGCAAAGAGTTGGATACGATTGAGCAGCAGGCATGGTCTGTAGTTGCAGTTCTTTTGGGGGGCATGTTTATGAACTCACAGATTCAAACATGCATCATGAATTTCGATCTGTTTCAGTTATTCTTACTGAAGCTCTATTTCTCCTTGTTTTGGGCAGAAGGAACTCTCTAAGTTGCCTTCTGGGTCTTATTAACATGAATCTAGTAGTCCTTGACCATGTCTTTGCTTTCCGGTAAGACAAGCTATTCCGAGCTCACCTTGAACAAGTCTTCCAGCGACAGACACTTCTGCAAGGAGCAAGGGAAACATTCACCTGCCCTGTAGCCTGACTGTTAAAGCGTCCCAGTTCTCCACCCTGCTGGTTCCATATCCCGTGTCACTTTGTAGCAAGTCCCTTCAGGAGGTAAAATATCCTTCCCTTTGAATTTGGGCTGACCAATGCAGTTCTGGGGCTTCCCTGATAGCTCAGTTGGTAAAGAATCTGCTTGCAATGCAGAAGAACATGGTTTGATTCCTGGGTGAGAAAGATCCCATGGAGAAGGGATAGGCTACCCACTCCAGTATTCTTGGGCTTCCCTTGTGGCTCAGCTGGTAAAGAATCTGCTTGCAATGTGGGAGACTTGGGTTTGACCCCTGGGTTGGGAAGATCCCCTGGAGAAGGGAAAAGCTACCCACTCCAGTACTCTGGCCTGGAGAATTCCATGGTCCACAGAGTCGCAAAGAATCGGACACGACTGAGCGACTCTCACTTCACTTCAGTGCAGTTCTTTGGCCAAAAAGAATGGCAGAAGCAATGGCGTGCCATTTCTGAGACTGGCCCTTAATGGCCTTGAGGCTGCCACCTCCCCCTGGGGCCCCCGAGACCCCACAAGCCCAGACTAGCTGGCTGGAGGGATGTGAGAGATTTGTGGAGAGGAGCCTCTGTTGTCCTGGCCAAGGGCATTCTAGACCAGCCAGGTACCGGATGACCCACCAGGTGAGAGTGGACGCTGCGTGAGCCCAGGCAGGGTCAGTGAAACAGGCCGGACCAAGAGAACCGCTCCACCAAACCCATAAACTCATGTGCAACAAAAAGTGGTTGTTTCAAGCCCCTAAGTTTTGTTTTTTAATATTTATCATTTTTTTAATGTTTATTTATTATTTTAAAATATTTATTTGGCTGTGCTGGGTCTTAGCTGTGACATGCGTGATCTTCCAACATTCACTGCAGCATTTGGGATAGTTAGTTGAGGCATGTGGGATCTAGTTCCCTGACCAGGGATCGAACCTGGGCCCCTTGCATTGGGAGTGCGGAGTCTTAGCCACTGGACCACAAGTGAAGTCCCCAGGCCCCTAGGTTTTGTGGTGCTTGTTACCCGCTGTTACTCTGGCAATGGATAACCCATACACTCCCTCCAGCACAGTCACTGTTTCCCTGTTTCGTACTCCTTCTACTTCCTGCCCACGTGTAACATGTTTTTGCACAGCTGTTGTCAGGATACAAATACAATTTCATAATATGTTTTTCTTCACACGTATTGTTGTTCAGTTTCCCAAACTGCTTTACGATCATCACATTATTTTAATGGCTGCACCTTAATCTGCTTGGTTCCTGTACTGACCTTTCCCCAACCGGTTAATGTTTAGCTATTTTCAGTAATTTTCTCTAGTCGATTTTTAAGACCTGCCAGGACACTTAGTGTTTAAAGCATGAGATCTCAAGATCTCCAGATACCCAACTCCTATCAAACTGTCTAGCCCTTTCCTTCTCTCACTCTTTGGTTCAGGAGCACTCCACGCTGCCCCGTGTTATGTCCTGTTATCCTCAGTCTGGATGGGAGGAGAGTCTGGGGGAGAACGGATACATGCATATGTATGGCTGAGTCCCTTCGCTGCTCACCTGGAACTATCACAACATCATTAATGGGCTATGCTCCGACATAAAATAAAAAGTTTTAAACAAATAAAAGCAATCCAGAAACCCTTCTCGGCATGAAGAGGGCAGCACTGAACTCCCCCTTACCCCCGACCCCGGCATGGGAAGCTGAAAGAACACTGAGCTCTGCTGGGTCCACAGCACAAGGCAGCGGGACACGAGACAGTAAGTACTCAGCCTTCCTTTCAGAGCTCCCATGAGACAGGGTTCTGGACAAACGATGTCACCTTACCTCTGAGAGGCAGACCATATGCAGACGCTGACCCACTTCACAAGCGCCCTCCCTGCCTGCCGGCCCCGCTCCTGACGGGGAAATCGGGTTTAAAGAGCGGGTGACTTCAGTGTTGACAGGAGCACAGCTCACGTCACCCCTCCGTCCACCACCAGAGCTGGGGGCTGGGGGCCGCCCGCTGTGCCCGGGGCCCAGCCAGGCTCCAGGGCGGCTGCGAGAAGCCAGGCCGGGTCCTCACTTTCCAGGACTTCGCAGGGACACCAACGGAGGGGACAGGCGGGGAAATCACAGACTCGGCATTTGCTGCCACCTGAGCGGGGCAGCCCGGGAGGGTCCATGGGGCAGAGATGGCTTCCAGGGCACACGAGCTGGTTCGTGAGAGACGATGACAGCACGTGCCAGTGGGGCTCCTGTCCCAGGCTGGCACCACCTCACGTTCCGTGCTCCCTGAAACCTCAAACAACCGAACCTGGGAAGACAGGTCAAGGCCTCCATGAACAGTGGGGTGAAGGCGCCAGGTCTGAAGCCGCATGTGGCTCGGGCTCCAGGGTCTGGACGCCTAACCCCGGGGTGCGCGGTCTCTGGAGGGTGGGCTGAAGAGGGGCAGAAAGCACAGCGTGTAGAGAAGTGTAAAAGAAAGACAGTGTTCTTGGTGGGTCAGTGGGGAAAACGTGCAGCCTCCTGTACTGGCTGGGGGTGGGGGGGTGGGGAGAAGGGAAGGGGCTGGAGAGAGGCCGAGGGCCATCTCTCAGGGCAGCGGCAGGGAGAGCGAGCCTTGGGTGGCGGCAGGGGAGAGTCAGGGTGGAATAGCCCCTGCAGACCCTGACATGCTCCCCCACCGACCCCCCTTCCCCCCAAAGCCTCACTCCCACGCTCTACACACAGGAGTTGCTGAGGGTCGGGGAAGCGTTCTGGTGAGTAATCGGCCAGGGATGTGGATGCTGTTCCGAGGGAGGGAGCAGCCCAGGCCTGAACCAAGTAGGACAGGGGAGCTCACCCTGTGGAAGTGGGAGGAGGTGAGGCAGGGAGAGGAGTCCAGGAAGATTCCAGGGCTCCCGGCTGGGCCAGGTGCCACTTGGGACTCGGTGCTGGTGCCGAAACGCCACCTTTCTAGCCTAACTGGCCTTTTCGAGGTCTCTCAGTGAGGCTGGCCAGTGCCCTGCTGGCCTAATGACGGGGTGAAAGCGAGCAGGGAGCCCTCCCACAGTCCTCCCCACCCCTCAGAGTCCTCCACGCAGTCCTCCCTGCAGTTCTCCCCACCCCCACATCACCCCACCGTCCTCCCCATCCCCCACCGTCCTCCCCACCCCCACACCAACTCAGTCCTCCCCACCGCCCACGCCACCCCACAGTCCCCCCCACAGTCTTCCCCACTCCCACAGTCCTCCCTACCCCTTACGCCGCCCCACAGGATGCTAACTTCCCTGAGGGAACCCCAAGGTCCAGGCACGAGGGCACTACTGTGAGCAGCCTGGCCCTGGGGCTGGGCTCCTGTTTCTCACCACGCTCGCTGGGCTGAGCCGCCCTGGGCCTCCCGACACCCATGGCACTCGAGCTGGTGTGCCACCCCAGGGCCGCCTGCTCGTGCGCACAGAGGGCCCCGCGGCGAGAGCGGGCAGCGGGGGTGGCACCAGCGCGGGAGACTTCCCAGGACACGCTGTCCCCGGGACACGCTGCCGTCACCTCGCAAACGGGCTCGGGCACAGCAGAAGCCCGGCCCCCATACTCACCAGTAGAAATTCCAGTCCTCGTTCTCTGTTACTTGGACCCATCCTCTCTTCTCAAAGTTATTTATCAGCACCGACTTCTCGATGTCAGTGACCCACTTCACTTTTCCTGCCATAATCCTGGAAGACAGTGCCTCGTGAAAGCCACGGGACGTCGACGCCCCGCCTCCGCTCACCCGAAGGGGTCCTCTGTGGTGCACAGACAGCCCGCCCCGAGCTCCGCCTCCCCCGGAGGCTCTCAGCAGGGGCGAGGTCCCCCCAACACGCCCTGGGGGACCCTGCCACTTCCGAAGGCATCTCGCTCATCAGGCCCGGGCTTCAGGGGAGGCTCTGACAGCTCGTGAGCAGAGACCAGAGATGCTGCTTGGCACCCCGCAACGTACAGGATGCCCACCGCCTCCCCACACCCAACAAACTGCCCAGCCCCAACTACCAGCTATGTGCTGAGCCTGAGAGTCTGGTCAAGTGGGAAATAAAGGCTACACACGTTGAACGGCAGCTGTGACAGGCACCACAAGGGGACGCGCCTGGGCTATGGGAGCTGGGTCAGGGGGTGGGAGGGTATCCTGGGCAGGGGACCCCGGAGCTGACTCTGACGGGCAGAGATGGGAGTACCTGCTCTAATCCGGGCACCCCCCGGCCCCTCAAGTCCTGCCTATACCTTCCCTGCTGCCTCCCTGCCCTACACCAGGGCACTCCTTCACGGTCGGTGATCTCAGAGTCTGTCTGACCACAAGGCTCCTGTTTAGTAACCAGCGTGACTCCCACTGCACCTAAAATGTGCAGCGCCCTGTTCCTCTCCTGCTTTTCCAGGTGCGTCTGGCGCCACCATCTCGCTCACCCACTGTTCTGGCCACACCGGACTCCCGTCTACCTCAGGGCCTTGGCACGTGCTCTGCCCACAGCACTCCGGCCTCCCTTCTGCCCAGTTAAGCTACTGCCCGCTCGTCTGCAGGCATAAGTAGAGTGTCACTTCCCGCTGAGTCTCTCTGACTCTCCAGACCAGCTGCCCGGCCCCTTGGCACCTGCAGTTCTGTCCCTGCTTGGGAGGCAGGAGTCGCCTCTTTTCTGTCCCCGTCTGGTGCCCAGGGCCTGGCACGCGGCAGATGATCACATCAGGGAGAACGAGTATCTGTGGTCCCCGGCCTGGCGGTGCCACCATGGGACTCTGAGCAAGTTATGGGACCTTTCTGCACGTAGTTTTGCCTCTGAATTTGTGGTTTTCAAGCTGCTCAAGCAGCCCAGGGTTCCAGGCTCCCCCCAGCTCCTACCAGACCAAGGCTGCCTTGCTACACTCCTGAAGACAGGAGGGGAAGGGCTTTCAGGAAGAAGGGCTTCTGTGGAAAGCCGGGCTTGAAGCCCTGTGGCCCTATGAACATCGAGGGCCTCTTATGAAGGAGGCAGGTCCCCCCTGTCATGGCTTCACATTTGGAGCAACATCACCAGGCAGAGAAAAGCATGGGATGTGGAGGTGGGGACTCAGTCTCTGAGAGAATCCCCCAGGTGGAGCTCGGGGCGCTTCTACACAGGGCAGCCCACACCCTCCTCGGGGTGCCCAGCAGGGCAGGGCTGCGGGCAAGCGCAGGCCATGGAGCTCAGCTCCGCCATGCCCTCGCTGTGTGACGCTGGGCAAGTTTCTTGACCTCTCTGGACTTGTTTCCTCATCTGTGAAATGGGGACAACAATAGTATGGACCCACATCGTAGGGGAAAGTGAGAAGCAAACGAGTAAAGACGTGTAGAGCACAGAGAAGGGCGCCTGGCACATAAGGAATCGTGGCGTCGTCCCTGTTTATGGACGAGGAAGCCACGGCTCTTGGGAGCCCGTGCAAGCAAGGACCAAAGGGCATGATGGTGGCCTGAGTGAAGCTCAGGGAGACCCTACTCTGACGCTGCTGCTTCTCCCACAGCCCACCACCCCTTCCCTCTGTCAACGCGGCTTCCCAAGGACGCCGCCAACGCCCACAAGGTCAAAGCAAGGGGTAAACGGAACCGCTCTCTGCTAACACTGAGTGCCACGTCACTGCCACGTGCGGCTGCTAGCCAACCATCAGTCACGGTCCACGTGAAGCTCAGCAGCCACCGCCTCGAGGTGACGCCAGACGCTCTGCGAGTCCCCCACCAGCTGGCAGCTCAGTCCGCACCTGAGCCAAGCCCCCCGCCCGGCCCCCTCGCTGCCTCGAGGCCGACTGGGGGGAGGGTGTGCTTTCCTATTGCAGGCAATTTGCGGGCACTGTGGTTTGTTCTGTTTTTTTGACAAACCGAAGGTGTGTGGCAACCCTGCATGGGGCAAGTCTATGGGCACCATTTTTCCAACAGTGCCGGTTCACTTCCTATCTCTGTATCACAGTATTCTTATCTTATTTCAAACATCTTCATTATTACCTTTTACTTACTTATTTTGATCACACCATGAAGCATGTGGCAGCTTAGTTCCCTGACCAGGGATTGAACCTACACCCCCTGCACTGGAGGTGCAGTCTTAACCGCGGGACTGCCAAGGAAGTCCCTCGTTATTATCTGCTTGCTACAGTGATCTGTGATCTTTGGTGTTACTACCATGACTCCCTGAAGGCTCAGGTGATGGTTAACATTTTTTAGCAATAAAGTGAAGGTTGCTCAGTTGTGTCCGACTCTGCGACCCCATGGACTGCATAGTCCATGAATTCTTCAGGCTAGAATACTGGAGGGGGTAGCCTTTCCCTTCTCCAGGGGATCTTCCCAACCCAGGGATCGAATCCAGGTCTCCCACATTACAGGTGGATTCTTTACCAGCTAAGCCACCACGGAACCCCAAAAATACTGGAGGGGGTAGCCTATCCCTTTTCCAGTGGCCCAGGAATCAAACCAGGGTCTCCTGCACTGTAGGTGGATTCTTTACCAGCAGAGCTACCAGGGAAGCCTTTTAGCAATAAATTATTTTGTAATGAGGGCTTCCCTGGTGGCTCAGTGGTAAAAAATCTGTCTGCAACGCAGGAGACCTGGGTTCAATCCCTGGGTTGGGAAGATCCTCTGGAGGAGGGCACAGCAACCCACTCCAGCATTCTTGCCTAGAGAATCCCATGGACAGAGGAGTCTGGCAGGCTGCAGTCCATATGGTCTCAAAGAAGTCAGACGACTAAGCAGTAGCAGGAGCATTTTTTAATTTAGGCCATGTATATCGTTTTAAACAAGTAGCTAATGCCCAGTACAGTATGTAGTATGGTATAAAGTTAACTTTTATACCCCAGGGAAACGAAAACATTCGTGTGACTTGTCTTCTTGCAATATTCACTTTGCTGGGGTGGTCTGGGCCGGAATCTGCAGTATCTCTGAGGCCAGCCTGCAATCTGATTTCACCCTGAACAGCCCAGCATCCTCGAGGGATCCTGCTCCGAGTCTGCCCTCTAGAGTCCAACTGCAGACCCAGGATTTGGGTGAGAACCAACCCTGCAGCCAGGCAGTGCCCACACCACACCCCACGCCCTGCACTTCAAACATCAGCCTTCCTGCATGATCTCACCCCCGTCACGGACGTCCACCTGGAGATGATGCAGAGGTGAGAGCAGGAACGTAACACAATAATACAGGCAGCGCTTTATGCCCACACTGTGCTCCAGTCACAAAACAGGCAGAAGACACCTCCAGGGGCACGACCCCAAACCCAGGAAGCCGCATGGAGCAAATATTCCCACCCTCACTTGAGTACTGCACTGTACTGTCAGTTGCTCAGTCGTGTCCGACTCTGCGACCCCACGGACTGTAGCCCGCCAGGCTCCTCTGTCTGTGGGGCTCTCCAAGCTAGAATACTGGAATGGGTTGCCATTCCCTTCTCCAGGGGATCTTCCCCTCCTAGGGATGGAACCCAGGTCTCCCGAGTTGCAGGCAGATTCTTTACCATCTGAGCTACAGGGAAGCCCCATCCTCACTTTACCGAGCAGGAAGTGGAGCCTCCAAGGAGCAGTGGTTTCCTCCTGGCCCCCTGCCCCTTCCACCGGCCACGTGGACAGGTGGGCACCAAGGGAAACATCTCACGCCTGACCTACCATAGGTATTTATGGAGCCGACAGGAACATCCAATTTCTCTTCAGGTTCCCTGACTCTTGCCTCGGGTTCTTACCTAAAATAAAATGAATACACAAATGATTGGCACAAAAACAGACACAAAGATCAATGGAATAGAACAAACAGCCCGGAAATAAACCCACTCAACCTACAGTCAATTAATCTTTGACAAAGGAGGCAAGAATGTGCGACAGTGAAAAGACAGTCTTTTCAGCAAGTGGTGCTGGGAAAGCTGGCCAGTTATATGTAAACCAACAGTTAGAACACACTCTCACACCATGCACAAAAATAAACTCAAAACGCCTTAAAGACTTAAATGCAAGACATGACACCATAAAACCCCTAGAACACAGGCAGAACATCCTGATGTAAATGGTACCAATGTTTTCTTAGGTCAGTCTCCCCATGGAAATAGAAATAAAAGCAAGAATAAACAGATGGGACCTAATCAACTTATAAACTGTTGTACAGCAGAGGAAATCTTAAACAAAATGAAAAGACAACCTGCGCGCTGGGAGAAAAATCATTGCAAATCACGTGACTGACAAAGGCTTAATTTCCAGCCAAATAAGTAACTTGTTCTAAAAAAAAATGAGGTCATTCAGGTCAGCCTTAATCCAACAAGAGATACTCTTACGAGATGGAAAGCTGGACACAGACACACACAGGCAGAGAACACCCTGCGAAGACAAGGGGACAGACAGACACAGAGGGAACACGGCCGTGGGAAGCTGGAGGCAGAGATTAGAGTTATGCTGCCACGATGCCTGGGGCCCCCAGAAACTGGACGCCTCGAGGACCCCCTCCCCTGGAATCTTTCAAGAGAGCACACCTCTGCCAACCCCCCGATTCCAGGCTCCTGCCTCTCGGAGCCGCCTAGTTTGTGGCGCTTTGACACTGCAGCCCCAGGGAACCAACACAAGACACGACCATCCTAAACACTAGGGGAAAAGGAGGAGATTCACACACACAAGGGGCTGCATTTACACGGATTCTGGAGACAGAGCCTGGTATAAGGTGCTGAGCAGAAAGACAGTCGTGTGTGTTAAAGGAGGAAAGGGAGAAGTAAGGCCACCTCGCCTTTAAAAGAACCCCTTTTCAGAAAAACACCAATCAACGTGGAATCCACCACCAAGAGCTGATGCAAAGGCACCTCGAGAAGACTGAGGAGGGACGGAGGCGCCCTCCACACCCGAGGCTCAGAGACCTGATTCGCTCCAGCACGGAAACATCTGAGCCACGGATCCTGGCAAGTTCTCGGGGCCTCAGCCTCCCCGTGAAATAAATGGAAAAAGAAAGTGACAGCCCCCCGGCGGCTCTGCGGGGATTACCGCAAGGTCAGGCGGGCGTGGCCCTGGCACAGGGCAGCTTCTCAGAACAGTCAACTGGGTTCGAATCGAGTGCGTCAGGCGGAAAGAGCTTCCCGTGAAGCCGCCCCTGATTCGGCCCCGCACACTCCCGCTGCTGGGCTCAGACCATTCCGCCTCGTGCAGGAAGTGATGACATCTCTGTCATCACTGAAATGACAGCCACCACTCATGAAGCACCAGGATGCGCCTGGCTCCGGGCTGGGCAGCCTGTGCAAACCCCTGTCTACTGGGCACACCGTTACAGCTCACCTGATGCCCGGAGGCAGGTACTGCCCCCACTTACAGCCGGGAGAGCGGGGCTGGGAGAGTAAGAGGGAGTGCACACGGCCTCCCTCCCACATGGGAGGTCAACCCTCAGCTTACACACATCCTCCTTGTGAGGCATCACTGACCTCCGGCAGGGCAGCAGGTGGGTCCTCCAGCACCCAGCCAGGGCCAGTGAGGGGGCTCAGGGACCGTCTTAGAACAAAGGCGCCATCAGCCCAGTCCCCACAGTACAGAAGCCAGATTCCTCCCCATCGCTGAGAGATCCTTTTCCTTGGAAAAGTAAATAAATATCTGATGTCAGATTGTTTTCCTGTGACTTCCTCCTAAAATTGAAAAAAAAAAAAGAAAAAAGACCAAGCGGGATTAGTGGTATCGTGTAATGAACTTGACACGTCACCTCTCTACTGGTCCCATATGAACTGATGCCTCAGGCTTTCAAGCCACGAGGTCGGCTACTTTCAAAACTGAGCACCATAAAAACCTAACCGGGAAAAGCAGAGACTGAGGGGCGAGCCCTCACACTGACCACAGCTCAAAGTCGGAGCGGGCTGTCACCACCTGAGGTTTGTCAGCCACCCCGAATCCGGAGAGCTGATGGTTATTTAAGGGTCCCACTCCTGGGGCAAGTGGGCAGGATGTGCTCAAGCTTGAGAACTGGTTTCCCCAGGGACTTCCCTGGCGTCCGGGCCACCAAGAGTCTAGTTTCTTATCTGTCTAGTTTCACTCGGCATTGACAGCCACTCTCTGTCAGACGGGTGATGACAGACGTACAGCTGCCTGGGACCAGGTGCCCCTGGACAGTCCTGAGCCAGGGGAGGCAAGAGACACATTCAGGGACGTGCCCGGCAGTCCAGGGTTAAGACTTCACACTGCCAGTGCAGGAGGCACGGTTCGGTCCCTGGTCAGGAAACTAAGATCCTACCTGCCGTGAGGCATGGCCAAAAAAAAAAAAAAAAAGTGTGTTCAAAGTGCTCTAAGAGTGTGACAAAATCCAGCTGCGGTCCTGGGAGAGTGACCATCAATCCAGGCCAGGTCCTGGGAGAGTGACCATCAATCCAGCTGTGGTCCTGGGAGAGTGACCATCAATCCAGCTGCGGTCCTGGGAGAGTGACCATCAATCCAGCTGCGGTCCTGGAAGAGTGACCATCAATTCAGGCCAGCAGCAAACCATGCCCACTCTGCCCAAAAGGTTCCACCTTCAGAGACCTCCCCAGCGTCCTCACAATCAGGTACACCCACAGCAGGCCTTATGACGGGCTACCTTGGCCCCACTGTCACCCCACTGCAGCCATCCTCCACTCAGCAGCAGACCGATCTTTTTACACACACAGAGAAAACCTTGTCGCTGCTCACAAGCCCGCAGCAGCTGCCCACCGCACCGAGGTTAAAGCTCCCGGTCCACCCGCAGCCCCGCGCCTCTCGGGTCTTGGCCCCCAGCGTCCTTCTGCCTGCCTTCCCTCTCCAGGCCCAGCCTTTTTCAGCCCTCTCACGCACCAAGTGACATCCAGTCCTAAGGCTCTGCTTGTCCCCCAAATCTGGCCCTTCCTCAAAGCCCAACCCCTCACAGCAGCCTCCCCAAGCTCATCTCAGGCCTCGCCGTTGACCGCGTTGTCGCTTCTCTGTGGCGATCATGGTGCACACAACTGTTCAATCCAGTGCCGACTCAAAGCGTGACCTGAGAGCCAGCAGCATCGGCATCACGACCTGGTGCTGTTAGCGACACACACCCTCCACCCCGGCCCACACACACGCCGTAAGGTGACGCATTCAGATCTCTGGGAGTGGGCCCCCGGAATCTGTGTTTTAGTTTTCAGGGCATTCTTGAGTGCTCAAGTTGAAAAGACCTGGTCTAGTTCACGTATTTGGTCCCTTGGTGACCACCTGTCTTCCGTACAGATGTCACCTTGGGAGCAGGAATGTTTCTCCGTCTCATCTCTGCTGAACCCCCAGCACCCAGAACAGCATCTGGTAACAGCAGGCTGTCAGACAGGATTTGATGGCTTAACAAAAAAAAAGAAGATGTGAGGGACTTCCCTGGTGGGCCAGTGGCTAAGACTCCATGCTCCCAACGCAGGGGGCCCAGGTTCTACCCCTGGTCAGAGAACCAGCTCGCACATGCCGCAACTAAAGATCCCAAATGCCACAACGAAGACCGAAGATCCCACGTGCCGCAGTAAGAACCCGAACGGCCAAAAAAACAGACACGCACTCCCGCCACACACACAAGTGCCAAGCAGTGAAGCAGGTGCAGCCTAGCCCTACAGGGGCCGTCGGTCTCGCAGGGGAGACACCCAGGAAACGCTCATCCCTAAACACTTCCACAGCTTTATCCCAGCGAGAAGTAGGAGGCCGGGAGGGAGTCCAGCTGATTTCCGCTGAGCACCGGAACATCTCGGGGAATCTCTGTGCCCAGGAACCCCAGGAGGACAGAACTCTGCCAAGTGGCCTCTACCTCCTGGACTATTCCCAGACAAAAGCCAGAACAACCTCTCAGGACAAACAGCAAGCTGCCGGCAGAACCCACATTCGCGGGAGTCATTTCGTTCTTCCAGCGATCGGATCATGGATGCGCTCTCTGCCCGGCCCTCATCCCGCTCTCCCAGTCTGATCACTATCAGTTTCAATCAAGTCCCAGCTCGGCCAGGATCCCAGGACATGTGCATCCCTTTTTAGCTTGTCTTTCTGAAAAAGAGCCACCTAGAAATAAAACGATAATACAAACACCGACTTCACATGGGCGCAGGGCATCTGGTCGCAGTTGTGTCGCCCTGTCAGTCTCCTCATTCCCGCTGCTCCGCACACGTTTTTAAGGCACCTGTAACTCCCTGAGTCCAGGGCAGAGACAATCTTTTTTGTACAGCCACAACCCAGCCCCCAAATACGCTTCTGAGTATCCCTGAACGAAGGACCGCTCTGCAAACCCCAAACGGCTTACAGCCATAAGATACTTATGGTTCCGGAATGAATCCCCCTATGCCTCGGCTACTCTAAGGGGGTATGTCCACCCCACCCCCTCTAATGATGGGAAAACAGGGAGGGGAAGGAGGGGAAACGGCGACGTTCAGACCCCCAGAGAGGCGAGCGGAGCGGGGGGACACTCATCTCCCGTCTCCAGTCCAGAGCGCTAGCCACAGGTACACCGCGCCCTGCAAGATGCCAACAGAAACCATACAGATTGCAAATGAATGAAAAAGCCTAGGCACAATTAAGTCCTGCAATAACCGATAAGAGGAAGGCAGTTACAAGGATCGAGAGGCACAAGTCACAGGAACTCGGAGGAGGAAAAGGAGCGCAGTGGTCAGCGCGGGCCGCCCCCCGGGGACAGCGAGCCCGGCCAGCAGCCTCTCCACCGCGGAGCCCCGCGCCCACCACCGCTCGCGCGTGCGCGCTCGCCCGCCCAGCACGGCCACACCCTCGGCCCCGGAGGCGGCGGCGCCGGCGGCGGGGCCTCACCTGTGCGCGCGGAGCGCCGAGGAGCGCCCGGGAGCGCGGAGCACGGCGGCCCCGCGCCGCGGCCCGGCCCCGCCTCTAGCCCCACTCGGCGACCGCCGGCGGACACGGCCCGCTGACCCGGCGCGGACCGGCCCTCCGCCCGCCGCGCTCTACTTCCGGGGCGGCGCCCTGGCAACCGGAGACGCGGAGCTGCCGGCGCCGCGACTGCTTCCGGGGTTAGACTGTCCCCCGATCTCTGCAGCTGCTCCTCCAACCTGCACAGCCCGCTACGCAGGGGGCTGACGTAAAACTCAGCATCCAGGAAACTCAGATCGTGGCATCCGGTCGCATCACTTCATGGCAAATAGATGGAGAAACAGTGGAAACAGTCAGTCAGTTCAGTCGCTCAGTCGTGTGTCCGACTCCTTGTGACCCCATGAATGGCAGCACGCCAGGCCTCCCTGTCCATCACCAACTCCCGGAGTCCACCCAAACCCATGTTCATTGAGTCGGTGATGCCATCCTGCCATCTGATCCTCTGTCGTCCCCTTCTCCTCCTGCCCTCAATCTTTTCCAGCATCAGGGTCTTTTAAAATGAGTCAGCTCTTCGCATCAGATAGCCAAAGTACTGGAGTTTCACCTTCAGCATCGGACCTTCCAATTAATATTCAGGACTGATTTTCTTTAGGATTGACTGGGTTGATCTCCTTGCAGTCCAAGGGACTCTCAAGAGTCTTCTCCAACACCACAGTTCAAAAGCATCAATTCTTCGGCGCTCAGCTTTCTTTATAGTCCAACTCCCACATCCATACATGACTACTGGAAAAACCATAGCCTTGACTAGACGGACCTTTGTTGGCAAAGTAATGTCTCAGGGGCTCCAAAATCACTGCAAATGGTGACTGCAGCCATGAAATTCAAAGATACTTGCTTCTTGGAAGAAAAGCTATGACCAACCTAGACAGCATACTGAAAAGCAGAGACATTACTTTGCCACCAAAGGTCCATCTATTCAAGGCTAAGGTTTTTTCCGGTAGTCATGTATGGATGTGAGAGTTGGAGTATAAAGAAAGCTGAGCGCCGAAGAATTGATGCTTTTGAACTGTGGTGTTGGAGAAGACTCTTGGGAGTCCCTTGGACTGTAAGATCAACTCAGTCAATCCTAAAGGAAATCAGTCCTGAATATTAATTGGAAGGTCAGATGCTGAAGGTGAAACTCCAATACTTTGGTCGACTGATGCAAAGAACTGACTCCTTAGAAAATACCCTGATGCTGGGAAAGACTGAAGGCAGGAGGAGAAGGGGACGACAGAGGATGAGATGGTTGGATGGCATCACCGACTCAATGGACATGAGTTTGAGTAAGCTCTGGGAATTGGCTATGGACAGGGAGGCCTGGTATGCTGCAGTCCATGGGGTTGCAAAGAGTTGGACACGATTGAGCGACTGAACTGACTGACTGACTTATGTCCTGTGAGGAACCACTCAGGCCACCACCTCCAGGGGTCTTGAAACCTCAGGGGCTGAGAAATGAGATTGCAAGGGATCGGGGCCCTGGATCAAGCCTGATAGTGTCAGGTAGAGTGGTATGATGCCTGGGTCCCTGGGCTCTAGTCCCTCTCTTCATCTCCTCTGTTGCTCAGCTTCAGTATCTGTAAAACTAGGACTGTTCATAGCACCAACTACATAGGGTTTGTCATAGTGATAACATACAAGTTGCGCTCAGCAAGTAGTATTAAGTGGCCTACTCAAAGGTCACCTCATTTATGAAGTGTTCCCTGAGCGTGGGACAGGTATAGTTCCTCAAACTAGATTTTTAAAACTCCTGTTCTGTTCAGTTCAGTTCAATCACTCAGTTTTGTCCGACTCTGCGACCCCATGGGCTGCAGCATGCCAGGCTTCCCTGACCATCACCAACTCCTGAAGCTTGCTCAAACCCATGTCCATTGAGTCAGCGATGCCATCCAATCATCTCATCCTCTGTCGTCCCCTTCTCCTCCTGCCTTGTCTTTCCCAGCATCAGGGTCTTTCCCAATGAGTCAATTCTTTGCATCAGGTGGCCAAAGGATTAGAGTTTCAGCTTCAGCATCAGTCCTTCCAATGAATATTCAGGACTGAATATACTCAATCCTTTAGGATTGACTGGGTTGATCTCTTTGCAGTCCAAGGGACTCTCAAGGGTCTTTTCCAATACCACAGTTCAAAGGTATCAATTCTTCAGTGCTTAGCTTTCTTTATGGTCCAACTCTCACATCCATACATGATTACTGGAAAACCGTAACTTTGACTAGATGGACCTTTGTTGGCAAAGTAATGTCTCTGATTTTTAGTATGCTGTCTAGGTTGTTCATAGCTTTTCTTCCAAGAAGCAAGCATCTTTTAATTTAATGGCTGCAGTCACCATCTGCAGTGATTTTGGAGCCTAAAACAATAAAGTCTGTCACTGTTTCCATTGTTTCTCCATTTATTTGCCATGAAGTGATGAGACTGGATGCCATGATCTTAGTGTTTTGAATGTTGAGCTTTAAGCCAGCTTTTTCACTCTCCTCTTTCACTCTCATCAAGAGGCTTTTTAGTTGTGCTTCACTTTCTGCCATAGGGTGGTGTCATCTGCATAACTGAGGTTATTGATATTTCTCCTGGCAATCTTGATTCCAGCTTGTGCTTCCTCCAGCCTGGCATTTTGCATGATGTACTCTGCATATAAGTTAAAGAAGCAAGGGGACAACATAAGCCTTGATGTACTCCTTTCCCAATTTGGAACTAGTCTGTTGTTCCATGTCCAGTTCTAACTGTTGCTTCTTGACCTGCATACAGATTTCTCAGGAAGCAGGTAAGGTGGTCTGGTATTCCCATCTGTGGTATTCCCATTCTTGAAGAATTTTCCACAGTTTGTTGTGATCCACACAAAGGGTTTGGTGTACTCAATAAAGTAGAAGTTGATGTTTTTCTAGAACTCTCTTGCTGTTTTGTTGATCTAGTGGATATTGGTAATTTGGTCTCTGGTTCCTCCGCCTTTTCTAAATCCAACTTGAATATCTGGAAGTTCATGGTTCAGATACTGTTGAAGCCTGGCTTGGAGAATTTTGAGAATTACTTTGCTAGCATGTGAGATGAGTGCAATTATGCGGTAGTTTGAACATTCTTTGGCATTGCCTCTCTTTGGGATTGCAATGAAAATTGACATTTTCCAGTCCTGTGGCCACTGCTGAGTTTTCCAAATTTGCTGGCATATTGAATGCAGCACTTTCACAGCATCATCTTTTTGGTTTGAAATAGTTCAATTGGAATACCATCACCTCCACTAGCTTTGTTCATGGTGATGCTCCCTAAGGCCCATCTGACTTTCTGGTGAGTAATCACACCGTCATGATTATCTGGGTCATGAAGATCTTTTTTGTATAGTTCTTCTCTGTATTCTTGCCACCTCTTCTTAATATCTTCTGCTTCTGTTAGGTCCATACCGTTTCTGTCATTCATTGTGTCCAACTCTGCATGAAAAGTTTTAAAACTCCATCTGTTAGGAAAAGGCAACCTGGCTAGTGAGAAACTTAAAACTGAAGATAGGTCTAGATTGACTCGGCACTCCAGAATGTACTAGCTTTGTGGCTTGTGGTAGGTCATGTCACTTGTCTGAGCCTCAGTTCCTTATTCATAAATGGAGACAATAGCACCAACATTGAAGTGTTGTTGGGAAGATTAGTTTTAAAAAAATTTAAAAAGGTGCTTCAGTATAGCACACACTAGTTGCTCAAATATTTGTTGAATTAATACACAATAATACAGCATGTACCCCAGATACCTGTTGGCCATGAAAGTGTATTGAAGGCAGCATGAAAAGAGGAGAAACAATGTACAAACCTGCTCTGTTACATTCTAGGTGTCTGGGCACAGGACAATCGCAGTCTCTCTCGTTTTTTTTTTTTTTTTTTTTACCTTTCTTTTAGCATTTGTTCCAGAAAGGGTAATTCATTATTTATGATGTGTAAAATGCATTAACGTTTGTCACTGTTTGGAATTTTTTGATCATCAGCGTCATGTATTACAGGGCACAAATCTGCAGCTTCCGTGTGTATCGTTCTGCGGTAGTTTACTGCTTATGACACTTTTTTTTTTTTATAATTGGTGCACATGTAAGTTTAGACATCAGAAAACAAACCTTTAATTGGAAAAAACAAACAATGCCAAGGAAACAGAGTCTAAGCTCATTCCGCTTGTCACATGCCAGGCCGATAAGCCCAATAAATCGAGAGACAGGTTTTGGGGGAAAGGAATAATGACTTTATTGAAAAAGCCAACTAACCAAGAAGGTAGTAGGCTCATGTCCTAAAGAACCATCTTGCCTGAGTTAGAATTCAGACTCCCTTTATACTAAAAGGGGAAGGGAGTAACGTCAAACACTTCTTGGTTCCCATCAAGCCTCCAGAGGGGATTTGTTCATTTCTTCCTCCTGCCACCATTCACAGATGGACCTGGTCAGGAGGTTTCCTGTGAGCTAAACAAAGGTATTTTAGCTTAATGCTCTTTACCGGGAGAGCAGGATTCCCAGAGATGGGCCATTATGTGTAAGTTAAGTTTATAGGCAGCATCCCTTCAGTGATTAACTTGTAATAGAATACAAAAAGGTTCTTCCCTATTACATTAACACAGTTAATACACAAGACCAACAGTCAGCAAACCATCGGTCAAATCCAGCTCACTACCTGCTCCAGAAAGCTAAGAAGCTGTTTCCTTGTGACCACTTGCAACTGATTTGACCATAGCGAACACACTAACGTTGAACCCCAAATAAGTGAAATTATCTCCCCTCTGGCCCCCAAAGAAATCCATTCTTCTCATTCGTAGATCTCAATTGTTATTATATTTCTATTTAATTGAAAATTTTTGAATTTTTAAAAGAGCAGTGAAAAGCTAACAAGGCTATAACACTTACATTAAGCAAGGAAAATAAATTTAAAGTTGTGAAAATGTGTGCAGCTTTTAGGTGGCAGAGTCTGGATTTGAACCTAGGAAGCCTGATGGTTCACACTACTGCCTCCCAGGAAAGCAAAGAGCAGCCTTCCGGAGAGAGGGTGCGCTTCCAAGGTGATGCTCTGAGCTTGGTTCGCAGGCTTCCCGAGACCTCCGCGCCGCCCTGCCCAGGCGCCCCCCGCGGAGCGCTTTGGGTCCGTCATCGTTTGTGTGTGGCGCCATCTAGTGGAGCCAGAGCTACCATGCACCCCGCTGCTGCCCCTGCCCCGCCTCGGCTCCGGGCTCAGCCGTCAACCCCAGGGCGTGTTGAGAACCACAAGGCCACAGACGATGCGCTTACTGCTGGCTCATAGCAGGTGTTCAATAAACACTGTTTCCCGGAGGAGATGTCCCCGCAGTGGCTAGTTTCTGAGGCTGGTTCCTTGGGGGCATATTCCGCTGAGAAAGTCTTGAAATACCAACGTGGAATGGGATCAGCTCCAACACTTTGGCCACCTGATGTGAAGAGCCCACTCATTGGAAAAGACCCTGGTTCTGGGAGAGATTGAGGGCAGGGGGAGAAGGGGGAGACAGAGGATGAGCTGGTTAGATAGCATCAGTGACTAGATGGACATGAGTTGGAGCAAACTCCAGGAGATAGTAAAGGTCAGAGGAACCTGGTGTGCCGCCGTCCGTGGAGTCCCAAAGAGTGAGACATGACTTAGCGATGGAACAACATCGTGGGGTCAACACCCAATCTTGGGGTGATCTGGCTCAGCCCCTTCCCAGCCTCTGCTGTCTATGGCCCTCTCCTTCCTTGGCAGGTGGTCCCGCTGCCCCTCCCCCCCCAAGCAGGGGTGCTGTCTTCCTGTGGCCCCCACAGCCTTCTCCGCCCTGAACACGGCCCATCCTTCACCCAGCTCATCCCAACAAGGTTGATGACAAAGTCTGTCCTGGTGTCTTTTTTGCTAAGAACCACCAGCTTCTTATTGACCAAGGGCCAGAACTCTCAGTTATGTCATTCTGAGGTTCAATGCAAAGTGAAAATGTGGCAACTCTTGTTCAAAAATTATTAGGAATTTCAAAACAACTACAGCAGGGTTAATCACGTGAGGGGCCAATCTGAGCATGGGGGCCCTGGGCGGCTTCCCAGGTGGCAGCCTGTGAAGCCCACCCTCCTGCGTGCAGGACGGCACACTAAGCTCTTCTCTGGAACTCTCCTGTTACACCCTCTCAAGGACCCTACCTGGTGAGTGGTTTTGTCTCATACTTATTTTTTTTAATGTGGTAAAATATTAATACATGCAGCATAAAATTTACTATCAGTCAGTCGGTTCAGTCACTCAGTCATGTCTAACTCTTTGCAGCCCCATGGACTGCAGCACGCCAGGCTTCCCTGTCCATCACCAACTCCCAGAGCTTGCTCACACTCATGTCCATCGAGTCGGTGATGTGATCCCACCACCTCATCCTCTGTCATCCCCTTCTCCTCCTGCCCTCAGTCTTTCCTAGCATCTCGTCTTTCCAGTGAGTCAGCTCTTCGACTCAGGTGGCCAAAGTAGTGGAGCTTCAGCTTCATCATCAGTCCTTCCAATGAATAGTCAGGACTGATTCCCTATATTAACCATTTTAAAGCATTCAGTTCACAGTTGTGATACAGTATGGCCATGGGTAACCAATCTCTAGAACTTAGTTATCTTGCAAAACTGAAACTCTTTCCACTAAACACTAATCCCCATTCTCCTCCCCCAGCCCTAGCGACAACCATTCTACTTTCCGTCTCTACGAATCTTACTCCTCCAGGTGTTTCAGCTAAGTGAAAACATTTAGAATCTGTCCTTTTGTGACTGGCGTATTTCATTTAGCATAATATCCTCAAGTTTCATCCCTGTTGTGGCCTGTGTGAGAATTTTCCTTTTTAAGGCTGAGTAATATTCCATTGTATGTACTTACCATGTCGTGTATTCATTCATGAGTCAGTGGACATGGACTTGAGTTGTGAATATCCTTTTGACCATTGTGAACAGCTCTGAACATGAGTGCTCAAATATCTGTTCAAGAGTCTGCTTTCAATTTTTTTTGGATATATTCTCAAATATGGGCTTGCTGAACCCTTTGACAATTCCATGTATCATTTTTTTTGAGGGACTGTCATGCTGTTTTCTACAGCTTTTCTTAAGTTTTGAGGCACTTTATTATAAAAGCCGGTGCGTGAGCGTGTGCTCAGTTGCTCAGTCGTGTCCCACTCTTTGCGACCCCACGGACTGCAGCCCACCAGGCTCCTCTGTCTTTGGAATTCTCCAGGCAAGAGTACTGGAGGGGGTTGCCATGCCCTCCTCCAGGGGATCTTCCTGACCCAGGGATCAAACCCAGGTCTCCTGAACTATAGGCAGATTCTTTACTGTCTGAGCCATCAGGGAAGCCCAAAAAGCTGGTACTCATATACATACAGGAATAAGGATTTCAGATTCATCATTCAGGAACTCTCTGGCAGCCCAGTGGTTAGGACTCCACACTTTCACCATGGAGGGCCTGATTTCAATCTCTGATTGGCGAACAAACTGTGCAGCTTGGCCAAAAAAAAAAAAAAAGTAAAATTCATCATACATTTACTTCATGTTTTAACTTGCCCCTCTAGTAAATCTTTAGCATCATTGATTTTAGACTGCTATATGAGGAGACTCTCCCTTGCATTTGTGATTTAAAAGCATAATCTATGGATAAACATTGCTTATTTTCCCTTATTGGCAGTAGGGCTTACACCCTAGCGGTACCAGCGCCGCTTCCCTTGTCATTTTGGGTTCAGACCACCTCTGTCATAGCCACCACGGAAGGCACACTTTGAAACACTTGTTTCGCTTGAGATTCCGTATGCCTCCTGACTTGAGAGGAGGCATAAAACGGCCTGCAGCAGGAGTGATCAGTCCAGCAGCTCCCACTGTACTGGCCCTGGGCCCTTCCCGGCTCCCCTGCCCGCACCCTGAGCCTGGTTCATCCCAGCCCAGAGGCCATTTATTTTTTCTTAGTTGCAGCATGTGGGGTCTAGTTCCCTGAGCGGGGCTCGAACCTGGACCCCCTGCATTGGGAACTCAGAATCTTAGCCATTGGACCACCAAGGAAGTCCCACTTTCCATTCCCTCCAACAAGGCACAAGGGTTCCGATCTCTCCACATGCTCGCCAACACTTATTTCCTGTTGTTGGGTTTATCTATTTATTTCAGTAGCAAGGATGATATGGTATGCTATCCCTACTCTTTAATATGGTATCTGAAAAAAAAAAAGGAACCTGAAGCTTGGAGGCAGGAAATAGCTTGCTCGAGGCCACGAAGTCCATGTGTATCATCAATCCAGCTGTGACAGTCACCGACTGCCCCGACCTACTCCCGTTGCTGCGGAGGAGGCCAGCCCGCCATTGCCGAGGTGCCAGCCAGAACCACTCGAGGTTCTGATAGAGCCCCAGCCCAGGTCCCTGAGGCCATGACGAATCTCCAGGGCCGCCCAGTGCTGCTTGACAGCCAGCACCAGCCACCACCCTGCTTAGACTCAGGCCGGCCGGCACGCCCGGCCCTGCAGGCACACGGCCCTCAGCTCCACAGCCGCCACCACTTGTCCCCCAGTGCTGAGCAGCCTCAGTGCCATGCTCAGGTCTTGGTGTGGCCAGGTCCCCAGCACCCGCACTCTGAGCCCCTGCTGTGTAGAGGCCAGAAGGCCAGAACAAAGATCCAGACAGAGCATCCTCCAAGACAGGGGTCCCCAACCTCTGGGATTTTATGCCCCATGATCTGAGCTGGTGCTGATGTAATAATAATAAGAACCAAGTGCACAACAAATACACTGTGCTTGAATCACCCCGAAACCACCCCTCTACCCTGGTCCATGGAAAAATTATCTTCCATAAAACTGGTCCCTGGTGCCAAAAAGGTTGGGGACCCCTGCTCTAAGGACTGAGGAGGGGGCTCTGGTACCCGCCCTGGCTCTGTCACACCCATTGTTGACCCACCGTGGGAGTCGGGGGGAGGGAGCTGTCTGGTCTGGAGCAAAGGAGCTGAGTTCCTGTGAGCACAGACATGAGTGAGAAGGGATGTCCCTGGCGGTCTGGTGGTTAGGACTCCATGCTCTCACTGCTAAGGGCCTGCGTTCAATCTCTGGCTGGGGAGCTAGGATCCCATAAGCTGCACAGCACAGCCAGAAAAAGGAAGAAATGGGTGAGAACAGAAATGGAGAGGGAATCAAGACCTGGACACCCTTGGGTAAACCCCTCAAGAGTAGCTTCTTTCTTGACACCGTGGTTGCCCAAGAGTGGGTTGTGAGCTCTGTTTAGAGGGCAGGACCAGCATTAGAAAGCACACAATTCATTTGAAACATAAATTACTGGGTCCTCATCCCATGAGTGGGCTTCCTAGGTGGCGCTAGTGGTAAAGAATCCACCTGCCAATGCAGGAGACTCAAGAGATGTTTCGATCCCTGGGTCGGAGAGATCCTCTGGAAGAGGGCATGGCAACCCACTCCAGTATTCTTGCCTGGAGAATTCCCATGGACCAGAGGAGGCTGGCGGGCTACAGTCCATGGGGTCACAAAGAGTTGGACATGACTGAGCCACTAAGCAGCAGCTGATGAATTAAGCTCCCCAGGCCCAGTTCACACCGCAGTCTCTGCATCACACCTCTATGACCACGAAGGCTGACACCATTTCCCTGTTCAGCACAGCTGGAAAGTGAGGCTCATGGGAGCAAGGAGGCTGGCCCAGGCCCCACAGTTATTCTTTAAACAAAAAAATCTCTCTTCCTTTTTTTAAAAAATTATTTATTAGGCTGTGTCGGGTCTTGGTTATAGCGTGCAGGCTTAGTTATTCAGCAGCATGTGGGATGGGATCTTAGTTGGTTGCCCAACCAGAGATAGAACACACATCCCCCACATTGCAGGGGTTGCCTGAGGCTTCCCACAGTTCTTCCGGGGCCCACACAGACCTGGTCCAGGCCCCGCAGAATATGCGCAGGGGCAGATGTTTGGTCCTGACGGGGCTTCGCTTCTTCCCTCAGAACCAACAGTCCCACCTCACACATGCCAGGTATCAGAGGACTCAGACCTCTATACTGTTGGCTGGATAGTTTTTCCCAAACCCAACCACCCATCTAGACACTGAGGCCCCAGGCTTTGGACGCCTTGTGCTGTCTCCAGAGTCAGGCTGCTCAGGGAAGATGCCAAGGGCAGTCTGGGAGTGAACAGGTGAGGGACCCTGAAGCTGGGGATTGGTCCCATCCAAGTTCCCGTTGGGGCTTTTACCTGCCAGCTTCCTCGCCTGTGAGTTGGGCTCCCAAAGCATGCTTCTCCGGATTAGCAAGAAGAGAAATCCATCCTGCAAGGGCTTCTCCAGCTGTGGGCACCAGCCCAACGCAAGCAGCTACGCATCTGTTTCCAGCCCCTGATGCTGGGCAAGATTGTGGGTGGGAGGAGAAGGGGGCAACAGAGGATGAGATGGTTGGATGGCATCAAGGACTCAATGGACATGAGTGTGAGCAAGCTCCTGGAGATGGTGACAGACAGGAAGCCAGGTGTGCTGCAGTCCGTGGGGTCGCAGCGTCGGACACGACTGAACTATTGAACACCGACACCAAGTTTCAAGCCAGGGCCTCCTCTCCAGAATTCTCCTTCCTGGGAAGCACGGTCCACTCACGGGGGCTCAGCCCAGTCCCTGGGGGGTGAGTGTGTCCCTCCACCTGCTGGGCGAGCAGCTCCCTTTTCCGAGGCAAACGTCCACACCTGAGCTTCCAGCCCCCACACCTTGGCTCACACTACCCTCCTGCCCAGAGTGTTCCCCATGAATGATCGGGGTCAGAGAACGTGCGTTTGGCATGTTTTGAGTCACCGAGCTGCCCTCCCGAGAGGCCGCATCCACAGGTGTCCCCAGTACAGCTGCCCAAGAAGACAGGGTTTCTGCGCGGGGTGTTATCAACAGCGCACACGTTGGGCAGTATCAGTATTATTTTATGTGCGTTTCTTTCGTTACTCGTGGGGACATGGGACTACATACACTTCTTCAGAAAAAAGGACAAGACTGCAGAACTTTGGTGTGTGTGTGTGTGTGTGTTTACTGCTCCCTGAGGCTTCAGTTCAGTTCAGTCCAGTCACTCAGTTGTGTCCGACTCTTTGTGACCCCATGGACTACAGCATGCCAGGCTTCCCTGTCCATCGCCAACTCCCGGAGCTTGCTCAAACTCATCTCCATCGAGTCGGTGATGCCATCCAACCATCTCATCCTCTGTCGTCCCCTTCTCCTCCTGCCTTCAATCAATCCTTCCCAGCATCAGAGTCTTTTCCAGCTTCGGGGGATCTAATTTCCCAGACCAGGGCTTGAACTCACACCCTCAGCAGTGAAACTGCCAACTCCTAACCACTGGCCTGCCAAGGAATTTCCCCCTGCAGGACTTTAAATAAAATGAAATTATTTCCTGGGAGTTCCTCAGCAGGACTCTACTCTTTCATTGTCAAGGGCCCAGGTTCGATCCCCAGTTGGGGAGGCCATAAATAAAGAAACAATTCCTATGAGAGAAAATAGCCCCGAATGCTGTGGTTTCCCAGGCCCTCATCATTCTTCCGGTCAGGGGAAGGGCCAGATCAGCAGTCGTGAGACAAGGAAACCCCAGGGCCCGGAATGAGAAACCGGGTCCTGATCTGCATGCCCCTCCTCACCTGCAGGGCCTCAGTTTCCTCCTCTGTAAAATGGGCCTGCAGTTCTCATCGTACAGGGTTGTTGTTGATGATAAAGCGGGACAGAAGGGCTTTCCTGGTGGTCCAGTAGTTAAGAATTCTCCTGCCAATGCAGGGGACGTAGGCTCAACCCTCATCTGGGAAGTTTCCACATGCCCTGGGACTAAGCCTGTGTGTGACAGCTCCCGAGCCCACACACTCTGCAGCCCGTGCGCCACAGCGAGAGAGGCCACTGCAATGAGAAGCCTGCCCATCACGAGGAAGAGTAGCCCCCCACTCGTCCCAACTAGAGAAAGCCCACGTGTGGTGACAAGACCCAGCCTAGCCAGAAATAAATAGAGCAGCATGTCCATGTAAAAACACACAAATGGATGAAATCAAACTGAAAGCCAGGATGGCAAAGGGGAAATTCACTCATCTGTGAAACGGACGTCGACCAAGGGCTTGTCACGCGGGGTGCGGAGGGGGGAAGCGGACATGGCCCCCCCTCTCGGGTTTATGGACGGGGCCCTCTCGGGGCATAGGCGTGGACAGCAGCGGCTGCCGACGTCACAGCCAGTCATCTCTGCGGAGCGTGGGCCGAGGGAGCCGCTAGGACTGTTGTTTTGAAAAAATCTGCTATCGTGCTGATAAACTCGGCTGTCAGGAGGGATGTTATTTCGGGGTGAAGGGAGGTTCTGCGGGACCGGGGCTCCTTCCTGCCGGCACCCACGTGGGTCTCGTCCCTCCCGCCAGACCCGACTCGAGTGATAACCTGGGGCCTTGAGCCTGCCTCTGGCAGGGGACACTGTGGCCAGCACTGCAGGATGTCCACAGTCGGCTGCCCAGGGCCTCCACAGTGGTTCGGGAGCAGGTATCACCCCCTCCCTGACCCCGGATTCCTGGAATTGTCTGACAGAGTGGAGGCCTGGTCTCCGTCCCCCTGACAGGTTGCAGGAGATTAGGTTATTTTGGTCACACCAGCCATTTCGTTTTTTGGCCAGAGCGCATGTCTATTAAATTGTCCTGGCTCTGAGCGGAGTGGCCTGGCTGGTTAAGCCTTGTAATCTTGTCTGAAACATGCTGGCTCTGTTTTCAACTGTGATAGTCCCCTTGTCACCAGCACTGCTGGCCTCCCCTCGGGTTCCACCATGGGCTCAGCTTGCTAAGTACCCCCTGGCAGCCATGAATCTGGATCTTGAGTAAATCTTCACTCTTGGCTGTCTCAGGTCTGATTCATTGTGCTTTGTTTTATTGCATTTTAATTTGTATCAAGCTTTACTTTACATACCTCAAAATATGTAAGCATTCAGCTTACATGCAAATCTGAAGCATTCAGCTCAGTGCAAGGAGACCCAGGTTCAATCCCTGGGTCCGGAAGATCCCCTGGAGGAGGGCCTGGCAACCCACTCCAGGATTCTTGCCTGGAGAATCCCATGGACAGAGGAGCCTGATGGGCTGCAGTCCGGGGGGTCGCAAAGAGTCGGACACAATTAGAGTGACTGAGCATGCACACACATATCCCTCCAACCACCATGTGGGACACCCCAGAAATCTCGCTCCTGCCCCTTTCCAGCCAACACCCAGCCCCTCCATCACACAGATTCGCTTTGCCGGCTCTCCACCTTCACACAGAATCGTATAGCCTGTTCTCTCCTGTGGCTGTCTGCTTCCATCTTCTTTCACTCACCATAATGTCTATTGAAAACTTACTGTTGAGGGGGCTTCCCTGGTGGCTCAGTGGTGAAGAATCAGCCTGCCATTGCAGGAGACACGGGTTCGATCCCTGATCCGGAAAGATTCCGCACGTCGTGGAGCAACTAAGCCTGGAGCACCAGGACTACTGAGCCTTCGCTCTGGAGCTTGTGAACGCTGGAGCCCATGCACTGTGACGAGAGAAGCCACCACAGTGAAAGCCTGCTCGTGGCACCTAGATAAAAGCCAGCAAGGCAACGAAGACCCAGCACAGCCAAAAATAAAATGAATAAATACATATATATTTTTAAAAAATTAGTGTTTGGGGAATTCGGCATGATGTAGGGGATGGAGAAACCCAGACACTGTTACTGAAGAGAGGGTATAAGAACTGAAGATGCCAAAAGTTGCACAGTACAGTCAAAAAAAATTTTTTTAAATGTTACTGTTTTATGGCTAGAAACATGACACATGTGTATAGCAAAAGTTACAAATACTATGCAAGAGAAAGAAAAGACCGCTGAGTGATCCCCACACCTGCTACCCGATCTTGACCTGTGGTGTATTCCTTACACAAGCTTCAGCGAAAGTCGCTCAGTCGTGTCCGACTCTTCACGACTGCATGGATACAGTCCATGGAATTCTCCAAACCAGAATACTGGAATGGGTAGCCTTTCCCTTCTCCAGGGGATCTTCTCAACCCAGGATCGAACCCAGGTCTCCCGCATTGCAGGCGGATTCTTTACCAGCTGAGCCACACAACTTTCAAGGCACATGAAAAATAGTCTTCTATGTGAATCGACTCACGTTATAGGAAGACTTACTCTACAGCCTTTGAATCTCAGCTGAGACAGCTCAGGAATAGATGTCTTCCTGAGTGAGTGGGTGAAAGTCGACCTCAGACTTTCACATTATATTCCTTAGAAACCGGTCCCCAGATCTGGGAATGGTGGAACATGAGAGAAAGGGGAGCTGAGAACAATTCCAGAGTCTTTGATCGGAGTGCCTGGAAGGCCAGAGCGGCCGTTGGCTGAGATGGGAAGACTGGGTGGGATGTAAGCCTGGGACTGGGTGGATGTAAGCTGGGGCGTGAGTTTCATTTGGCTGCACGGGCCTGGAGCGCCTCCAGACTGGTCGGGGAGATGGAGGAGCTTCCTTGCAGTCTAGCAGTTGCCCGCTTCTGTTCTCCACTCCATTTCCTGGTGGGGGGAGGGCGGAGGGCGGGTCTTAGCCCTCTGTTTTGAGGTCCCGGTGTCCCCGCTCCCTGTGCGCTCTGGCCCTAGCCAAGCCAGCGCTGTGGCCTCCCTCCAAGGCCAGAGTCGCTCTTGCATCAGGTGGCCCCCTCGTCCCCCACGCCAGCTCCTCACGCTCAGAGGCCCTGGTTGAGCAGAGCAGGCTGAGGCTGGAAGGGGCCCAGGAGGTCAGCGCCGGCTCATTTCCAGAGGTTCCCAACATGTGGGAGATTCTAGGGCACCACAGAGGGCAGAAATGCGTCTGCATGTGTCTTCATGGCTGTGAGGAGGCTCCTGCTTTGGGGGAGAATTGAGGGGAATTGGCGGCTGGGGTCACTCCCTCCTCTGGGTTTCCCAGATGTCATTCAGGCTGCCAAGGACCAGCCTTGACTTTCAAAAATAAGCTCACTGCCGCTGACTCTTGTCCCCAGAGGCCTCTCCCAGGACCTGGAGAAGCATCTGGTTCCAGGCGGGCACCCAGGGCTCTCAGCCCACCTCTAGCTTCCCTCTCCATCTCCAATGGCCCCTAGCCAGAGACCCACCACACGGCGGGGTCCCAGCCCCTGTCTTGATCTCAGCCACCCCCAAAGTCCCTGGGAGTTCTCAGAGTGCCCTCAGCTGTCACACAGGCTGGTCCTTGCAGAGTCAGCCTACACCAGCCTGGTGACAAGTCCAGATGGGGCTGGCCTGGGCCCAGGCCCTGACGCCAAGGCCCAGGGGAAACTGCCCACGCACACGTTCAGCTCTCCCAGCTTGGACCACCATCACAGGACTCAAGAGAGACCAGTCCCTGTGGGTTCCTCATGAATACTCCTGCCTTCCCCCACAGCTCCAGGGATGACCGTGTAAGTTCACGCCCACCCCCACATGGAGTCTTAACGCAGGACTGTATTTCCTTCCAGAATTTTCTGTATGGATTTTCTTTAAATGTTGTACTGTACTGGACACACTGATTTGTAAAGCGTGTTTCATTAAATAGATGACGTACCTCCAAGACAACAGTGTCTTTGTGAATATGTCAAACTCTTCATCAGTTTTTTTTTTTTTAATTTGGCCATACCGGGAAGCTTGTGGGATCCTCGTTCCCCACCACGGATTGAACCCACACCCTCGACAGTGGAAGGGTGGGGTCCTAACCATTGGACCACCAGGGAATTCTCACAAACTCTTCATCAGTTCTTAAACCCTGTCTTCAATAACATCCTCTGGGTTTATCCATCACTTACTAGGTATCGGGCATCATGCTGAGAGCTTCCTGTGCATTCACCCTCACAGCAGCTCTGGGAGGTGGGAACGTCACAGAGGATGGGCTCAGAAAGGCCCAGTTGCCACCTGTGGCCACACAAGTTAGAGCTGGCAGAGTCAGGATTCTAACTCAAGGCTGTGTGACCTGGAGTCCCAGCCCTTGCCGACCAGGCTGCAGATTCCTGACCCAGAAAATGCTTCTACCCCAATTTCCATATTGTTTAAGGGACTCATTGGAAGGGACCCTGATGCTGGGAAAGATTGAGAACAGAGGAGAAGGGGGCGACAGAGGATGAGAAGGTTGGATGGCATCACTGACTCAAATGGACATGAGTTTGAGCAAATTCTGGGAGATGGTGAAGGACAGGGAAGCCTGGAGTGCTGCAGTCCATGGAGTCACAAAGAGTCGGCCATGACTGAGCAACCGAAGAACAAAGGGGTTCACAGACTTCCCAAAGCTTAGCTACAGACCCCCAGGTCAGACAGATCAAAGAGACCTGGGTTTAAGCCCCAGCCCTCCAGCCTCTTGGCTGTGTGGTCGTGGACCCATCAGGCCTCCTCTTTGAGCCTGTGTCTCCATCTGTGCAATGGGGCAATCCACCCTGCAGGGGGCCATCCAGGCAAGACACCCAGCCCACCAGGCTCTCAATGGCCTCTGATCCTGGGAAGGTGCCCCCACAAAGCGTCTACCAGGCGGGCACGAGTAGAACAACACTCTGAGGAGAGGTTGCTCTAGCTCCTGGCAAGGAGCTCAGGCCCAGCTCAGGAGAGAACCTTGAAACCCTTTGATGGGTCTCTCCTGGTATTACAGTCTCTGTCAAGGCTGGAGGATTTTCCCGACAAGGTTCCCAGTCAGTTCAGCTCAGTTTCTCAGCAGTGTCCCACTCTTTGCTACCCCACGGACTGCAGAATGCCAGGCCTCCCTGTCCATCACCAGCTCCCAGAGCTTGCTCAAACTCATGTCTATCGAGTCACTGATGCCATCCAACCATCTCATCCTCTGTCGTACCCTTCTCCTCCTGCCATCAATCTTTCCCAGCATCAGGGTCTTTTCCAAAGAGTTAGTTCTTTGCATCAGGTGGCCAAAGTATTGGAGTTTCAGCTTCAGCATCAGTCCTTCCAATGAATATTGAGTTGATTTCCTTTAGGATTTACTGGTTTGATCTCCTTGCAGTCCAAAGGACTCTCAAGAGGTTCCCAAAGCTGGGACAAAAGTCTAGGGTGGCACATGGAGAGAGAGACATTTAAAGCCTGCACTGGGGACATCTCCAATGGTCCAATGGTTAAGACTCCACGCTTCCAATGCAGAAGATAGGGGTTTGATCCCTGGTGGGGGAAATAAGATCCCACATGTCTTGTGGCAGGACATAAAATAAAAGTAAAGAAAAATAAAATTAAATAAAACCTGCTCTGCCCTGGATGACGAGGCCAGCGCTTGGCAAACCTGCTTGGTCAACCTTCTTCCTGGGGTTCCCAGCTGCCCTCTCCTCCTGTCCCGGGCCTTGGACATGGGAATGTCCTCATGTCTCAAGTCTTTTCGGGAAGACTGCATCCTCACTGAGGCTTCCCTTGACATCGCGGCTAAAGGACCCACCCCTCCCCACTCTCCTTGCACTACCTGGCTTTCCTCTTCTGCCTCGCATGCTTGCTTGGTGCCCAGCGGCCCAGATCTCTATTTTCTGGTCAGCTGGTTTCTCCTCCACAGTGAGCCCTGTTTCACTGCCATGAACTTGTCATCTCTAGATCTCCATCTCCCATACCCCAGCCTGGCATATGGTAGGTGTCAATCAATATTTGCTAACTGAATGATCAAAGAAAGTCACAGTAAGGACAAAACTCAACCCTAAGTTGGCACAGAGGGTCTGCTGGCCCATGGGTCCTTAGATTGCAGAGAGATGTGGTCATGGCCCCAGCAGGAGGGGCTTACCTGGGGCTGGGGGGATCCAGAGACTCTTTGGGAGGGAGGCTCCCAGGCGAGGAAGAGACTCCCTGTGGGGTTAGGTTGCTCTCCGATAGCAGTCCACTAGTGTCCACAGTCCACTGGCCCTGGGACAGGCCAGCAAATCTCAGTGGGGAAAGGGAAGCTGAAGCCTGGGAGGTCTGAGGCCAGCTATGGTGGGTGGAAAGGACACTGCAGCAGGAATAGGGAGACCAGGCTTGAATCTGCCTCTGCTGTTCATGGGCTGGTTGGTCTCTGACAAGTGGCTAGCCTTCTTTTTCCTGAGCCTCAGTTTCCTGATCTGCAAGATGGGGCCACAAGGTTTCTCTTGCCTGTACTGATACACGGACTGTTCATGTGCACTGGTGTCTATAACATGGGACAGTGGTAAGGACTGCAGGCAATAAAAGAAAATACTTGGCACAAGGATTGAGGGCTCTGAATGGACCGTGGCAGCTACTCTTGTTATTGTTATTGCTATTATCACGTGCCATCCTTTTTTGGACTGACAGGAAGCCAAGGCCTTCTATAGGCCCAATTCCTATTCAAACAGTTTTTGCTTCTTCCTGTCCTCCATTTAATCTGCATATTACTTGGGAACCTTGCAAGGCAAATATTTTTACCCACCCCTTCCTTGCGCACTTGTATCCCCTATCTGTCCCTAAACTGTCCTTTTTCTTCCATCTGTTCTGCTAATGTTTGTTGTTATTATTGTTCAGTTGCTAAGCTGTGTCCAACTCTTTGTGACCCTATGGACTGTAGCCCATCAGGCTCCTCTGTCCATGGGATTCTCCAGGCAAGAAGACTGGAGTGGGTTGCCTTTTCCTTCTCCCGCCATTATAGTAGTATCATCTATTTATCTAAGGCTGTTGATATTTCTCCCGGCAATCTTGATTCCAGCTTGTGCTTCATCCAGCCCAGCGTTTTTCATGATATACTCTGCATATAAGTTAAATAAGCAGGGTGACAATATACAGCCTTGTCATACCCTTTTCCCAATTTGGAGCCAATCTGTTGTTCCATATCCAGTTCTAACTGTTGCTTCTTGACTCACATATAAGTTTCTCAGGAGATAGGTGAGATGGTTTGGTACTCCCACCTCTTCAAGAATTTTCCACAGTTTGTTGTGATCCACACAGTCAAAGGCTTTAGCGTAGTCAATGAAGCAGAAGGAGATGTTTTTCTGGAATTCTCTTGCTTTCTCCTAGATCCAATGACTGTTGACAATTTGATCTCTGGTTCCTCTGCCTTTTAAACCCAGCTTCTACATCTGGAAGTTCTCGGTTCACATATTGCTAAAGCCTACCTTGAAGGATTTTGAGCATAATATTGCTAATATGTGAAATAAGTGCAGTTGTACAGTAGTTTGAACATTCTTTGGCATTACCTCTCTTTGGGATTGGAATGAAAACTGACCTTTTCCAGTCCTGTGGACACTGCCGAGTTTTCCAAATTTGAGGACATATTGAGTGCAGCACACCTACTATGTGCCTGACACTATGCCTTCAGCTTTGCGACCCCTCTGGAAACATTCTTACACATATCAATGAGACCATGGCTTTGTTTCGCCCCTCTGTCTTTTAAAAAAATATTTATACTTTTATTTATTTGGCTGTGCCAGGTCTTATTTGCAACAAGTGGGATCTAGTTTCTTGACCAGAGCTGAAACCCAGGCCCCCAGCACTGGGGGCATGGAGCCTTAGCCACCGGACCACCAGGGAAGTCTCTGCTTCTTCTCTCTGAGTTTGTTTTCTCATCTGCAGAGTGCGTTTAGAGAGAAGTTCCTATTTTGGAGGGCTCCTCCTTCTGCCTGTAAAGCAGCCCAGGACAATCCAGGCTTTGTAGGGTTTGGAGTTTACTTGATTTAAGAGGCCCTCACAGAAAGGATTACAAAATCAGAAGAGGGAAGGAGGGGTCTTAAAGCCCTTAAACTCTGCTGGGAGTTCACTAGACTTGATGATTATCTCCTCTGACCCTCCCCCTAACCCTATAGGGTAGAGGTGGGAAGGAGTATGCTATTATCCCATTTTACAGATGAGAACAATGAAGGGAAAAAATATATATATCCATGATGTCACTCCAGAGGTGGGGAGAAGGGGTGGGGGGACTCCCAGTAGGTAGCAAACAGCAGAACTCAGGGGAGGGGAGCTCCTGGCACCTGCTGTTTCTCTCTTAGAAGAGGCAGCAGGATGGAGGCCCACAAGCCTGTTGTATTCCTGGGACAACAGCTACTTTGTAATCCCAGTGCTCTGCCCTGCCCTCCTCCACTTCCACACACCCCAGCTCGGGCTGGGAACCCACCCCAGGGCTGGGGACCACCCTTCCTGGAATTTTTCTGATGTCTCCTCTCTTCCGGGAGGTTTCCAGGGCACTTCTCTGCCACCCATCTCCCCCCAGACCCAGGAGCCCCAGAGCAGCAGGGTCTCTCCTCACCATGGCAATAGGAACACAGATGAGGTGGATGGTACAGCTGGAAGGATAGAGGGTGGGAGGAAGGGGGGGCAAGGAGACCCCTGGCTTTGGTACTATGTTGCTGATGCTGTTTCGACAAAGCTGGAGTCTGACTTTTCACATCTGTGAAAAAGACTTAAAAATACCTAAAGCCTGGATTTCCCTAGTGGTCCAGTGGTTAAGAATCTGCCTGCTGGGAATTCCCTAATGGTCCAGTGGCTAAGACTCAGATCCCAGCCCACGGAGCTTGGGGTTCGATCCCTGGTCAGGGAACTAAGATCCCACATGCTGCAACTCCGGAAGTTGGTGATGGACAGGGAAGCCTGGTGTGCTGCAGTCCATGGGGTCGCAAAGAGTCAGACATGACTGAGCGACTGAACTGATGCTGCAACCAAGACCTGGCACAGCCAAATAAAGAATCCGCCTGCCAGTGGAGGGGACACAAGTTCAATCCCTGGTCTGGGAAGATTCCACATGCCTCAGAGGAACTAAGCCCCTGCAGCACAGCTGCTGAGCCCACTTGCCTAAAACCCTTGCTCCACAACAAGAGAAGCCACTGCAGTGAGAAGCGTGGACGACTAGAAAAAGTCCTCAGGGAGCAACGAAGGCGCAGTGCAGCCATAAATAAATAACTTGTAAAAAAAAAAAAAAAAAAGCCTAACGCCTGATGGTTGCAGGGCCTGGGGGAGGGAGGAAGGAGGGGTTATTGTTAAGCAGGTGTGCAGCCTGTTTTCAAACATGGGAAGTTATGGAGGTGGATGGTAGTGATGGTTGTACAGCACTGCGAATGTGTTTTGCCTTTCCATACTGCTCATGGGGCTCTCAAGGCAAGAATGCTGAAATGGTTTGCCATTCCCTTCTCCAGCGGACCACGTTTTGTCAGAACTCTTCACCGTGACCCTTGAAGGGCTGACTCATTGGAAAAGACTCTGATGCTGGGAAAGATGGAGAGCAGGAGGCGAAGGGGCAACAGAAGATGAGAGGGTTGGATGGCATCACTCAGTGGACGTGAGTCTGAGCAAACCCCGAGAGAGAGTGGAGGACAGGGGAGCCTGGCGTGCTGTAGTCCATGGGGTCGCCAAGAGTCGGACACGATTTTAGGGACTGAGCGACAGCACGAGTACCTCTACACAGTATACTTCCAAACCGTAAAGATGGTACATTCTGTGATGTGCATTTTACCACCATTTAAAAAAAAAATTGAAGGAAAAAAAAAAAAAACCCAAACTAAACTCCTGAAGCCGCCAGCACAGAGAGCTGGGATACTTGAGCACTGAAGTCACGCTGTCATTTAGCAGGTCATTAAGTCCTCTTTCATGCATGTGCATGGGAGAAAAAAAAAAAGCATCAAGAAGCCCTAAGGACTTCTTTGAGGCTATCCTTGTCAAAAACCTGGGTCACCCACCCGAATGCAGTCAGGGGGATTCATCCGGACAGCTGTGCGGAGCGAACCACAAACTTGCAGAGCGCAGGGGGCACAGAGACAGTAAACAAGTAAACAGATCCCCCCCTAGCAGTTCTGTTGCCTTTTGGACCCCGCTGGGCCCTGGAGCCGGGCGGGAAGGCGGCCCCGGGGGCGGGCCGGGGCGGGGCCGGCGGTTGACACCCTGGCTCGCGCGGGCCCCCAGCCGCAGACAATACGCCTCCCGGCTCGAGCGTGCGGACGCCGCCGCCGTCACCACCCGCCGCCCCTGCCACCGCCGGCGCGAGGTGAGCCCTCCCGCCCCTGCTGTGACCCTCGCTCCGCTGCCGGCCGCTCCTCCGCCCCGCCCGAGCCCGGCAGGTGAGCGCCCCGGGGCTGCCCTGGGCGCCGGCTGGAAGGTAGAGAGGCCAGTGGCCCCACGTTTTCCTGACCCGGCCGGGTTGCTTACTTGCGGGCGACGTCTGGGGACCCCGGCTCCGAAACACCCGCCTCGCTGGCGTGGGGGTGGGGGTGGGCGCTCCAGTTCCCCTGTGGGCGATCTTGGCATCCGCGGCCCCTGGGGGCCTCAGTCTCCGCATCTGTGCAATGGGGCGGCCCATCTGCGCCGTGCCCGGGAAACCTGGCGCCGCATCTCCCTTTTCCTCCCTCCGAGGCCGGACTCCCAGGTCCTCTGGGCATCGGACCCGAGCGCAGGGCTGCCAGCCCAGGGCTGCGACGGCGCGGCCGCCAAAAAAGAAAAAGGGATGGGCGGGGGGAAGATGGCGTCGGGCCCCCGTCCCCGCCGGCCCCGGGGTGCCGGGCGCCGCGCACCGGCCAGGGGGCCCGAGCCGGGCCGGACGCGGGACGCGGGGAAGTCCGGAACAGGAACTGCGCGCCGGGCGGGCGCGGCGCCCTCTGCCTGCCCACGCCCGGGGCAGGTGCGCCCCGCGGGGAAGGCGCCCGGGTCGCTGGGGCAAAGCGGGGACCGCCGGCGCGCCTCATCCGGGGACCGCGAGGGGTCCCACCGCCAGCCCTGGGGGGCTCCGGGGCCCCACCTGCTGGGTGTGAGTCGTTCTGTAAACCGTTAATTGTTACTGTAGTTTTCGCCAGGACGTTGTTATTCTTGCTGCTGCTGCTATTGTAGCATTTTCCGAGCACCTATGCGGCTTGGCTTCCTTCCTAAGCTTCGCTGCAGCTCCCCGGGAAGGGAGGGTGATGGCTTTACCCTTACCACGTTAGGGAGGGCTCTGTGCTGGCCGGCCTCCAAGGAGAGGAGGCCTCCGTGTACGGATGGGGAAACTGAGCCGGAGTTCAGGAGGCATTAGAACTGCTGCCTAGCTAAAAAGCCCAGAGCTGTTTCCTAGAAGTCAAACCAAACTCTCCACTCAGCCGCTTTCTGGTTGTGTTGTCTTCGCTGGGTTCTGGCACCTCTGAGCCTCAGTTGCTCCTTCTGTAAAATGAGTCCATGAGGTTTCCCACCAGGGCTGGAGGAAGACCACCCCCCAGTGTTGGTGGCCAGTTAGTGACTTCTCCAGAGTTAATTGACTCTATTTCTACTTATTCTGGGCATGTCCTTGGAATGAGCTCTTAGGAGGAGCGGCACATTTTGGGCATTTGGCACCTGATGCCTAAGTGGCCTGGATCCCGGTCTTAGCGCTGGGCTGACAGTGCTGGTCTATCCCCACAGTCTCCCCTCCCCTCCCTCTTCAGTCCAGGATTTGGGGATTTCCCACCATCTTAGCCTCAAGGTCACTGTGGCTTCTCCAGCCTTACCAACATTAGATTGTACAGGTTTACTTTTGCTTGTGTTTGGTTTGGGTAGAGTGGGGTCTTGGGGGAGTGGCTTCTGGGGGGCAGTGCCTTGGAATGTCCTTCAGGGCAGGAAACATTTTTAATCTACCTTCTAAGATGGCTGCCAGGTGATTTTATTTTTTTTTTTTGGTGGGAACTATATCAGCAGGCATATTTCTCTAAGCACTAGAGATTCTGTGCAGCCTTCCATGGGAGGGGACTAAAATAAGTGGAGTGATGTACTTTAGCACCACTCCTGTGGATGCCAGACTCACTATCTCAATTGCTTCCTTCTCCGAGAAGCCTTCTGTGAATAACTGATCTAGAGCCGCAGCTCTCTCACTGTTCCTGGAGGTTCCTCTGCCTTAAAGCTTTTTTTTTTGATAAGAAAGAAGTGGGTTTATTTAGAGAGATACGCATCCCATAGACAGAATGGAGTCTGTCTCAGCAAGAACAGCCTTAGGAAAAACATACTCTCTTGACAGTGTGGGTTGGCCTAAGATCTTACTTTACTGTTTTCAGGACTCTCAAGACAGTGTGGAAATTACACATGCTCACTTAGTATGATTTACACGAGCCTGTAGCTCCATTGGAGCAGGAATTTATTATGGCCGCACAGCTTGTGGGAACTTAGTTCCCCGACCAGGGATTGAACCTGAGCTCCTTGGCATTGGAAGCACGGAGTCTTAACCACTGGACCGCCAGGGAAGTCCCAGAGTAGGAATTGAGAAAGATCACACTAGAGTATCCCCCGTGCCCATCACAACCTGGGCACTCTGGGAAGAAGCTGGTTAGTGCTTCTAAACATAGCTGGTTGTACGCATCAATATGTTTATGGTAAGTTTTATTAGGTGGTCAGTGGGTATAGAAATTGGGCTTCCCTGGTGGCTCAGATGGTAAAGAATCTGCCTGCAATGCTGGAGACCTGAGTTCCTTCCCTGAGTTGGGAAGATCCCCTGGAGGGATGGGCATGGCAACCCACTCCAGTATTCTAGCCTGGAGAATGCCCATGGACAGAGGAGCCTGGTGGGCTACAGTCTATGGGGTCACAGAGTCAGACACGACTGTGGCTAAGCACAAAGCACAGATACAGAAATTGAGCTGCAAAGAGAGGAGAGAACAGTGTTCATCCATTTTCTCACGTCTGACCTTCCAGGGAATGGACAGGGGTCCTCGGTGAACGACTCCATCCACCAGTGAGTCTTGACCCTGACCTTGGAGGTGTTTCCCCCTCTCCCTGGAAAGCATCCTGTTTTTAGTGATCCCATTAAGTTTGAAGACAATTAATGGCTTCTGGCTTCCCCTCCCGTGGCCGTAGTGGATCCCACGAGAGTCAGACTGTTTTTCTCTTGGCTCAGAACAATTCTTCGGTGTTTCAAGGAAGTTGCCGGCACGCTCGGGTTTTGTTGTCGGCGGCCACCAGGAAGCCTGCGGCGGGTTTGAGTGGACCTGTGCGGCCGGCGCTTTGTCCTGCCGTGGGTTGGTTGGGGCTGGGCCCTGGGCGAAATACAGAATGTAAGCAAATAAGTCCCCGGCCCGAGGCCCTCGCTGGCCTGGAGGCGGGCAGGAGAGGCCGGGTCTGGTGGTCAGGGCCCTGGGGCAGGCTGGGGGAAGGCAGCTGATTTCCCTAGTGTCAATATTGGGATGTGACAACACAAAACACCCGCTGAGCCTTGCCAGGCGCTGGCTGGTAAACCTGTTTTTCTGGAGGTGGGAGAAGACACGGGGTCACCCAGAGTCTGAGGGGAGAGGCAAGCTCAGGGCCAGAGCGGGCAGCCCACCTGGCTCTCTGGGCAGAGGCACTGGGTCTGGCATGGAATTCAGCGAGGGCTCCGAGGCCTGCCAGGGAGATGAGCCGATTTCCCATTTGCAGACAATGACGCATCCGGGAAATCCCAGTGGTGAACTGGGTGGGCGTGCCCCTATGCTGAGCTCCAAGTTCATGGACCAAGAGCCTCCCGTTAGTGAGCGCCGACTGTATACCAGCGGTCCCCAACCCTTTCGGCACCAGGGACCAGTTTCCATGGACTTGGGGGGGAGGGGGTGGCTTGGGGATGATTTAAGCACTCTACACTGATCAAATGCTTTCTTTCTGTTATTATTACATTGTGATATATAATGAAATGATTATATAGCTCACCATCACGCAGTCAGTGGGAGCCCCGAGCTTGTTTTTCTGAGATCAGGGGGTCATGCGGGCGTCGGGGGGCGGCTGTAGGCACAGATGAGGCTTTGCTCGTTCACCTGCCGCTCACCTCCTGCAGTGCGGCTGGGTTGCTAACAGGCCACACACCTACCTGGGTTTGCGGCCCAGGGGTTGGGAGACCCCTGCTGTATACCATGCATGCCACCTCTGCCTCCTCTCAAAAGCTGAGCGTGTTCAGTCCAGCGTTCCCTGGCCAGGAGTCGACTGTCTTGTGAGCCCAGGCCCTTCATTCTGTTGGACCTTGTATTCTCTGGTTCCCTTGGGCTGTCCTCGTTCACTAGTTCCTGCTCTGAGCCGGGGCAGACAGACAGGTAAACATTTAAGAGGCTGTCATGGGCTGCGTGCCTAATCCAGGTCTGTTTGCACAAGGCGCTGGGTTAGGAGCAATTAATCCTGTCCTGGGAGGAGGTGAGTTCTGGGCCTGGAGGAAGAAGCAGGTCCATGATGCCAACCTGTTCCCTGGGGAGGTAGCGGGAGGTGTAAAGGTGGGCTTGAGGGTGTGAAAAGAGAGGCATAGGCCCCCCCACGACCTGTCCCAGGAAAGGGGAGCCCTCAAGGCTGCCGACTGGAGGGGTCCGTGTCCAGATCTGGTAAGTGGTTGAGAGCCCGCAGCACTGACCGTGAGGGCCACGTCTCTCTGAGCCCCTTAGTGTCTGGACCCAGGAGCACATAGTCCTTCAAGTAAATTCTAACTTTAATTGAAGTGTATTTGATTTACAATACTGTGTTAGTTTCAGGTATACAACAAAGTGATTTGGATATCCATATATATATATATGGATATATATATAATCTTTTCTATTAGATTATCACAAGACACTGAATGTAGTTTCCCATGCTATATAGTAAATCCTTATTTATTTTATATATGGTGATGTAGATCTGTTAATCCAACACTCCTGATTTAAACCCCCTCTTTCCCCATTGGTAAATGTAAATTTTCTATGCCTGAGTCTGTTTTGTAAATGAGTTTATTTGTACTGTTTTAGATTTCACATATAAGTGATATCAATTGTCTTTCTCTGTTTGAGAATGATAATCTCTAGTTTCATACATGTTGCTACAAATGGCAGTAGTTCGTTCATTTTGAAAAAAAAAAGTGAAAGTTGGTCGCTCAGTGGTGTCCGACTCTTTGCGATCCCATGAACTGTAGCCCACCAGGCTCCTCTGTCCATGGAATTGTCCAGGCAAGAGTACTGGAGTGGGTTGCCAATTCATTCTCCAGGGGATCTTCCCAACCCAGAGACTGAACCTGGGTCTTCTGCATTGCAGGCCGATTCTTTACTGTTTGAGCCACCAGGGAACCCTCATTCTTATTATGACTGAGTAATATTTCATGTGTGTGTATATATACGTGTGTGTTGGGGATTTCCCAGGTGTGTGTGGGCTTCCCAGGTGGCTCAGCAGTGAAAGAACCCACCTGCAATGCAGGAGATGGGGGTTCGATCCCTGAGTCAAGAAGATCCCCTGGAGAAGGTAAAGGCAACCCACTCCAACATTCTTGCCTAGAGCATTCCATGGACAGAGGAACCTGGCAGGCTACAGTCCATGGGGTCGAAAAAGAGTCAGACACGACTTCATAACTTAACAACAGCAATAAACACACACACACACACACACACACACACACACACACACCACATCTTAAACTAATCATCTGTTGATGGGCACTTGGGTGGTTTCCATGTCTTGGCTATTGTAAATAGCACGACTGCAAATATGAGTTTTCATCTTTTCTAGATATGTGCCTAGGAGTGGGGTTGCTGGATCATAGGGTAGCTCTATTTTTTAGGGAACCTCTGCACTGTTGTCCATAGTGGCTGTACCAATTTCCCACCGACAGTGTAGGAGGGGTCCCTTTTCCCTACACCCTCTTCAGCATTTCTTGTTTGACATACAGCCTTCTTAAACTTATGCGGCAGACCCAAGCGGTACCTTGGCACCCGTTCTTTTTCTGATGGTGATGGGGAAGCCCAGGGTCCCTTTTAGGTGGTAACAAGGACGCGGTCCACTGGGATCCCCTCCAGACTGGCCCTGCAAGGTCTCCTCACTGTTTCCCCACCTGTTTCCACCTCACTTCATTGAAGTGTGTATTCTAACAAACACTGTAGTCTGGGTGGTTCACAAGATACTTATCTCTCACTGTTCTGGATGCTGGGAGTCCAAGGTCAGGGTGCCACAGACTTCCTATATCCCCAGTGGAGGATATGAAGGGAGCACTCCTGGGCCTGGTTTAGAAGATTAGCAGAGCCCTCGGGATCTCCTTGCCTCCCTGGGCCCTCCCCTCCTTTTCCCATCAGGGGCATTAGGTTTTTCACGGAGGAATTTGGGGTGGGACAGAAACTTTCAGACCTCAGCCAACTGGTTTAAAGCCAGTTTCAAATCAGTTGTCAAGAGAATTATTCATCTGTTACACTTTCACTTCAGTTTTTTCCTTTTAATGGATATTTGAGCGGGAAAGAACAGAAAAGAATCTGTCCCCATTGCTTGTTTTGTGAGTGAAGAATTAGGGGGTCCAGCGGGGCTTTTGGCTAAGGTCAAGTGTAGTGTGGGGAATTTCCTGGTGGCTCAGTGGTAAAGAATCCACCTACCAATGCAGGAGACAAAAGAGAAGCAGATTGGATCCCTGGGTTGGGAAGATCCCCCTGGAGGAGGAAATGGCAACCCGATCCGGTATTCTTGCCTGGGAAATCCCATGGACAGAGGAGCCTGGTGGGCTACAGTCCAGGGGGTTGCAAAGAGTCGGACATGACTGAGCACCTGAGCACAGGGGCTAAGGAATTTGTCCAGAGTACCACAGCCAAGCTGGATCAGAACCCAGGTGTGCCCGCAGCCCAGGGCCCCTTGGCTCAGCGTTTTCCCTCATAAATAATATGTAATCAGTGAGATGGAAACATGTAGAAACAGGTTCTGTGTCTTGCTCCTGTCAGTCACAGCTAACCATGACTTCTTTCCATGCTACGCAGAGGCCCACCTCCTTCCATTTCAGAGGTGGCCAGCCTGCCAGGTTGGGAGGAGAAGGGGGCTCTGGTTTTGCACCTCTCTTTCCGCTGACATTCCTGAGATCCTTGGGCCAGGCCCTGGGGACCTGGAGCCCAGTCATCCCAGAGCAGCCCTGGCCAAGAGTGTGTCCTGGAGTTGGGGCCGGATTTAATGGGGCTCCTCTGCCTAAGTGGGCGACAAACCCTTCGCTGTTCATTTTCATTTGTTTGTTTTAGCTTCACTCAGAATATTCTTTTAAATTAATTAATTTTTGGCTGAACTGGAGTTGCTTGGGCTTAGTTGCCCCAAGGTATGTAGGATCTTCCCAGACCAGGAATCGAACCCATGTCCCCCTGCATTGGCAGGTGGATTCTTATCCACCAGGGAAGACCAGAACATTTTTAATAATGTACATTTCTAAAAAAAAAAAAGTATTCATCTTACAAATTGTCCTGCAGTCCAAATATAGAGTAGGTTGGAAAACAATGTTTAGAAAACAAAAGCCGATGTAAAAGACGGATTAAAACAGCTAAGACAGTACAGGTTTTATATGGCTCTGATATTACGGTTTTCTTATTGCATCATCAGTGTCAGAAATGTGTGCCTTCAGCTGGCTGCATTGCTCAGGATTTAAAGAAGTACCTTTTCTTCCTGGTTTCACTTCACCTTCCAGATCCATTCAGTGTTCTCTCATAGCCCTTCACTGTTCTAACCCTCATTTAGTCCCAATGAAGGCTGGACTCAGGAGATGCAAATCAAAAAGGCATGGGGTTACTGAGCTTTAAACAACAGGATCAGAGAGGGCAAGGCCTTGCCCGAGGCCACCCCAGCCGGAAGCCAAGCCGAGGTTGGATTTCTCACTCTCTCTTTTGTTTAATGTTTATTATTTCTATTTATTTATTTGGCTGCGCCGGGTCTTAGTTGCAGCATGCGGGATCTGGTTCCCTGATCCGGGATTGAACCCAGGTCCTCTGCATCAGGAGCTTGAAGTCTTAGCCCCTGGACCCCCAGGGCAGTCCTGAGGTTGGATCTCTTGCAGTGTCTGCACCTGGTTCAAGGTGGCCTGGGCCAGCACCTGCGCTGGGCTTCAAGGCAGAGGGCAGCGACGCGGGTGCAGTGGTAGGACTGGGGGAGCCCGTTCCGAGCTGTGCTTAGTCGTGTCCGACTCTCTGCGACCCCACGCGCTGTAGTACGGCCAGGCTCCTCTGTCCATGGGGATTCTCCAGGCAAGACTGCCGGAACGGGTTGTCACGCTGCTGGCTTCCAACTCCTACGCTGAATTTCCAGCCTTTTGCTTAAAATACCTTTCCCTCCTCTTACCTGCCTCTCCCCCTCCCTCCTCCCTCTCCTCTCCTCCCAGTTGTTTCTCCATCACTCAAGGGGAGGGAGCCCCGCCCACCTCAGAGCAGCTGCTTCAGCGTCTGCTGGTCCCTAAGTCCAGCCTCCCCTGCCAGGTGGGGAGGGCGTGGGTGGGGTGGGGGCTGGGACGGGTTGGAGGCTCGATTCTTGAAATAGACCTTGAAGACAAACATCACCCTTTCAGACAGACATCATCCTTTCAGAACGAAAATTAAGGTGATGAACTGGAAACAATTATTTTTGCTTGATATTTTGAATCAGTGAGACTAGCACCAATACTCAAGAAGACAAACATTTAGAGTTAAGAAAAATTTAAGTCTCTGTCTTACCTTTGTCCCAGAGAGGCCCCTTACCCTCTTTCCTGATCTTTCTTTTTTTGGGAGGTGGATCTGTGCAGATAGAGGTGTTTGGTTGTTTTTTTTTTTTTTGTTTAGCACATATGTGCAGCACAGAAGGCGGGAGGAGAAGGGGATGACAGAGGATGAGATGCTTGGATGGCCTCACCGACTCAGTGGACATGAGTTTGAGCAAACTCTGGGAGATGGTGAAGGACAGGGGAGCCTGGCGTGCTGCGGTCCACGGGGTGGCACAGAGTCAGATGACTTAGCCACTGAACGGTAATAACACAGCAGTTAGTCTGTGCTCCCCGCTGTGTTCACGCGTCTTCAAGATCTTGGCGCAGCCTGCCACGTACATGCAGGCCTGCACGGAGGACACGTTTCTAGAAATCAGAGGCCTTGTACGCTTGTGACTTTGATAGAGACCATCAAACTGCCCACCAGAGAAGTAGGGACCAGCTGTCTGTCACTCCCTTCTGCTTCTGTTGATTCCTTTACCAGCTACGGCGCCCCCCGCCCCCTCGAGGTGGCAGAAGATGGGCAACTGTTGTATCTCTGGATGCTCTTCGCAGCCCTGGAGGCTGTGCCGCTTCAGTGCAGGAGAACTCGCTCTGAGCTGGGCTCAGCTGGGTGACTGCTCCTGGTCTCACAGCAGTGGCAGAGCTGGGACAGGAACCTGCGTCTGTTCTGCCCAAGTCAGGGCTTTTCTGCCTGATGCTGTGGACACTGTTTTGTATGCCAGGGCACTGTGGGGCCATATGCGTCCGGGGGCCCCGAGGGAAAAGACTGGGGGCCAGGGCTTTGCAGCTGGGTGCAGAGCATCCACCGGCCTGGCCCCGAGGACTCACGTACCAGAGGGGGCCTCACCTGTTCCTGCTTTGCTGCAAGGCCCTCAGGGACATGGGGTAGGCTGGGCTGGGGGGCGACTCAGGGTCCCCCCCCCAAAGCAGGGGCAGCCGTTTCCATCCCAGGGTGCGTGTAGAAGAGGCACACCTGTGACACTGCAGGCTGGCCGGTCCAGAGTCGCCGCCCCTCCTCCCAAGCCCCGAAGGCGTCCTTGTGACTGTGGGGGCAGCGAGGTTTAATTTGCATCCTGAGATCCAGCGGAAAATGGGTTTCCACTGAGTGTGTAGGAGGGTCAGCGTGGGCTGCCGCCTGCGTGGGTGTGCCTTCCTTTCCACCAAAGAAGGGTTTTAAACTCCTTTGCAAATATGCTGGGAAAAAAATAGATGCTTGAACCTAGTCCAGGCTCCTGGATCTGCAGCTGCAGTGACGTCAGTTCTCACCCCCCTGTTGTTGAGTCACTCGACGAGCATTTATCTGCCCGGTGCTGTGGGCTGGGAAGCAGGGATTAATAATGATAGTGACGGCAGTTCCTTTTTTTTTAACTTTCGTTTGGCTGCACCACTGGGCTTGCAGGATCTTAGTTCCCCAGCTAGGGATGGAACCCCGGGCCCCCTGCAGGGTAAGCTCCGAGTCCCAACCACTGGGCCCCTAGGGAAGTCCCAGCTCCCGGTTGTCCCCGTGGGGTGGCTCTTGCTAGAGTCCCCAGCGAGGAGTGAGTGAGCTGGGCACAGGGGTTGTCCCCCAGGACACCCAGCGGGGCCAACAGTGGTGTCAGAGGAGACCGAGAATGGCCAGTAGCACCGCCCAGGTGAAGACTGGCGGCTTGGCGTGTCTGAACACGCCCTCTGTAGTATGGTGGGAGCCAGGTTAGCATTGGGGTGGCAGGGCTGAGGTGACCAGGGGCAGAAGAAGCTCCTGGTAGTGTCCCCTGAGGGGACTGGGGAGCGACGGAGGGGGTGGAGGGGTCAGATCTGAGGCTGCTGCGTGGAGGTCAGATTGGAGCCCCCAGCAGGAGATGTGCCAGACGGGACGGGACCAGCCCTCAGCCTCCGCTGGAGTGAGGGGGCCGCGGGAGGGACCCGATCTGGGGGGTTGCTGCAAGGTCCCTGCCCCCACTCTTGGCTGCACTGTCCCTTGGTTCAGTTCTAGAGCCCCAAGGCCGGCCTAGGTCTGCTTGTGGATTCTCCTCTGTTAGTACCAGCCAGAACCATTGCAAGAAGGTTCTGACCTTCTGACCAGGGCAAGAAGGTTGAGGACTTGAATTTCTTCACTTCCCTTGTTAATAGATATGTGGTTAAGCGGTGAGCATTTTCATCCACCTACAGGGCTTAAATCAGCGCTTGACAATAGTTGATACCCAAACATCAGCCGGGATTATAAGGCAGTTAGTGCCAGTTCCTTTTTAAAAAAAATATTATTTATTTGGCTGCCCCGGTCTTACTTGTGGCATGTGGAATCTTTAGTCCCCTGACCAGGGATCGAACCTGGGCCCCCTGTGTTGAGTGCAGAGGCTTAGCCAGTGGACCCCCAGGGAAATCTCTAGTGCTGGTTCTTGCCTGGAAAAGAGACCCTATTAGTGTGGGACCATTATGCCCATTTAGCAGATAAGGGTTTTGCCCAAGATTTCACTGCGAGTGGTTGGTTAGGACGTCAACCCAGCATTCTCCCGCCTGTTTTGGAGCATCAGGGCAGGGCTCAGGTGATGCTCAAGGGAAGAGGAGAGTCTGCTGTCTACCCCAGGCCAGCTCAGAGAGGTCCAGAAGGGTCTGGGGAGCCACAGGAAGGTGCAGAAGGGCAGGCTCTGCCCCCAGACAGTTGAGTCCAGCTGGGGAGGCACCACTGGAGCTGGTCACACGTGCTGCAGGCCTCACGCCCGAGCTGCCGGTCATCACTGTCCCTGGTCAGGCACTGGCCCCGTAGGACTCAGGGACCCTCATCCCTTGGTACCCAAGGTGCCCAAGGATTCTAAGCACATCTGCTGGGAACCGAGGGATGTTGGGATAGAGGGTCAAGGTGGAGCTCAGGCCACGGAGCCCAGTGCAGTCCCCTGGCGACCCTTTACCAGGGGATGAGTGTGTCCATGGGGGTACAAGCCATCTCTGGGAAGGGAACAGCCCCATGCAGAGGGGCTTGGAGGGGGAGTGGGGGGTAAGGGAGCAGGGAGACAGATGCAAATGAGGGCTGGGGCAGCTTTCCCTGGAAAATGGCCATTTGCATAGACACTCTGTGACCTGGTGCCTGAGGGCAGAGAGAGTTCCTGGTCCGAGTTCCTGAAATGCCGGCCAAGTTCACTGGGCTTAGAACCTGTTTAATGTTAAAACCTGTCTCCATTTATCTGGATCTTTTAAGTCCTTTAATGGAATTTGTATTTATCCATAAAGGCATTTTTTTTAGGGGGTCACCCCCCACCCCACGTTGCATAGCATGTGGGATCCTAATTACCCAAGCAGGGATCGAACCTGTGTGCCCTGCAGTGGAAGCTTGGAGTCTCAACCACTGGATCTCCAGGGAAGTTCTTGTCCATACAGATTTTAAGCATCCTTTCTTAGATTAAAAAACTTTATATTCCTGATCAGAAACCTTATATTTCTGCAGTTGTACTTATTGTCTACAATATTTTCAGGTTGCCTTGCAGGAATGCTCTTGATTTTTCTGTGTTGACCTAGCTTGTTAAGACTCATTTACGGGACTTCCCTGGCAGTCTATTGGTTAAGACTCCATGGCCCAAAAAAGACAGAAAGAAGTTTGTTGTTGTCATTCTTTTAGTAAGCTGTGTCCGACTCTTTGTGACCCCATGGACTGCAGCGCGCCAAGCTTCTCTGTCCATGGCATTTCCCAGGCAAGGCAAGTGGAGTGGGTTTCCATTTCTTCCTCCAGAGTGTCTTCCCCATCCAGGGATCAGACCTGAGTCTTCTGCACTGGCACATGGGTTCTTTACCACTGAGCCACCAGGGAAGCCTGAAAGAAGAAGACTCATTTACCATTTTTTCTATAAATCTAACTGAAGTCCACTCACCTCCCCGACCATGGTGTCAATGCCCCTCCTTCCAGGGGGGGGTGACCTGGGAGCAGGATTTGTGACCCTGGTTCAGCGTCCCCTAATTGTAAGAGGAAGGGATAAAAGTCATGCCTGGCTACAAAAGTGGCTTCAAACTGTACTAGTTATGCTGTCTGCTCTTTCAGGAAGTGTGGCAGGTGGATCTAGACGAGACCGCAGAACAAATGGGTGAAGATTTGGGCACCCAGAGTGGGACCTGTGCTGGGTGTCTGTCGCTAACAGCCTTTTTGGGGTCCCCGGGGCCCTCCCTGTCTGTGTGTGTGGGCCTGCTGGTTTGCGGCAGGGTGGGGGTGGGGTCGCTGGGGGGGCTGCTTTTAACACTTTGCCTGCAGGTGCCCTCAGCAGGTGGCTGCGCCCTACCCCTCACCCCGCCTTGGGTGCCGGGGGCCAGCCTCCTGGCTCCACCCACCAGGTCTGACCTGACAGTGCCTTCCAGCCCTCGGGGGAAGGGGCTCTTCTGACAGGTGCGCCTGGCATATGTCAGATCGGGCTCCTTTGTGGCCCCGTGGCCGTGTTTACACGTCAGCGCTCTCCAGCCCCAGCGCCCGCGACCTGCCTTTCACTTCGGGCTTTCATCTGGAACAGATGTAAAACTGCTTCTCTCCTAGGACACTGAAGCAGCCCGCTCCCTTTGATGCAGACTCTGGCCATGTATTCTCTGTGGAACAATGCTGTCCTTATGCGGGTTCTTTCTCAAAGGCCAGGGTGCCCCAGACACCCAGATGCCTGTCTGCGCCATCAGATGATGTCACGTCCATCTCTGCGTGCAGTTTGCATTGTTGAGAATGACTTGTCTAGACTCACCCGGCGACACCCGGAGGGCCCGGGAAACTTACCTGCCTGCCCACGAGCCCCTGCCCTGGCGTTTCCAGCCGTCACCCTTTAACGCTGAAAGCACGTGGTCGGCTCTGTGTGTAGCTCTGGGTCCTGTGCTCGTGCACCTCTTAGCCGCAGTCAGGAATGAACGTTGGTCCACCCCGGCCTGGGGAGCAGGAGGCCTGGATGTAAACCAGTTGATTATTGATACAGTTAATTTTGGGGGGCCACACCCATGGTAGTTCCCTGACCAGCAGTGGAAGTGGTGCCCCCTGCAGTGGAAGCACAGAGTCCTAGCCACGGGACTCCAGGGAAGTCCCTATAATTAATTATTTTTGAAAGGATTGCGGTACAGAGATCATAACAGTGCTGCTCCCCACCAGGCTCTGCTCGAAGTATTAGCAACTTGGCACGCCCCTGGTGGTCCAGCGGTTAAGAATCTGCCTTGCAGTGCAGGGGATGGATGTTCGTTCCCTGATCGGGGAACTAAGATTCCACATACCTTGGAGCCACTGAATGGGCACGTCACAACTAGGGAGTCGGAGCACCGCAACGAAAGATGCCACGTGATACCCTGAGCCCCAACACCGAGCCACAAGAATGAATCAATGTTTTCAAAAATGTTTTGACACTTAAAGGAGGTTCCTTTATCCCCCAGCAGCCTCGTGGGGGGGCTCCTGACACCTTACAGACGGGAAAACTGTGACATCTCACAGCTCCTGAGTGGAAGAGCTGGGATTCAGCTCGGGCCCTTTGGTTTTTCACTGTGTTCTGGACCTAGGGCTGTTTGACACAGCGTGGGGTAAATTCTGTGAGCACCGTCATAGGCCCAACCAGCTGTCGTGATGATGTCAGCAGAGCTGCCCCGTCGGTGTCTGCTCCCTCTCAACCCCTGGGTCAGACTCTGAGCCCTCGTTGACCGGAACCGGGTTCCAGGCCCACCACTAGCTGCAAGGCACGCCGGGGAAAGTGAGAGCGGAAGTACTAGAACTGGCGTGGATGAACACACATCAGGGCCACCCCAACGAAAGCTAGTTGTATTAGCAAGGAGCCAGGGGAGTGGAGAGGTAAGACAGTCGAGTGGAGAAAGGAGGTTATGAAAGACTGAGGAAGGAGGGATCCCGTTTTTTGTTTTTTAGGTTCTCATTAGTTATCTGTTACATTTTGTTGTTGTTCAGTCGCCAAGTTGTGTCCAACTCTTTGCGACCCCATGGACCATGGCCAGGCTTCCCTGTCCTTCACCATCTCCCAGAGTTTGCGCAAACTCATGTCCATTGGGTTGGTGATGCCGTCCAACCACTTCATCCTCTGTTGCCCCCTTCTCTTCCTGCCTTCAATCTTTCCTTGCATCACGGTCTTTTCCAGTGAGTCACTTGTTCACATCAGGTGGCCCAAGTATTGGAGCTTCAGCTTCAGCATCAGTCCTTCTAATGAATATTTGGGTTGATCTCCTTTAGGATGGACTGGTTGATCTCCTTGCAGTGCAAGGGACTCTCAAGAGTCTTCTCCAACACCACAGTTCAAAAGCATCAGTTCTTCGGCGCTCAGCCTTCTTTATGGTCCAGCTCTCACATCCACACACGACCACTGGAAAAGCCCTGGGTTTGATATAGATCGCTCCCAATCTCCCAGTTCATCCGACCCCAGCCCCTCAGAGTGATCCCAGTTTTGAAAATGTGTGTGCTATGCTGTGCATGTGTTTAAAAACTGGCCCCATCACTCTGGGAGTTGGGATTGTGAATGACTTTTCCTTGCTTAGCCTGTGATATTTGCCTTTCCGTTCAAGGTGGGTAGCAGTAGAAAGCTGGCAGAACCCAAGGAATTGGCAATCTGGATGGAGCCCAGCCTTAGTTCACTATGACACCAGACATCTGGGATTTTTTGTTTGACTCTAGGCCTCCTGGGGACAGTATTAGAGCCGTGCATTTATAGTCTGATTTCTCTTTTTTGGGGAGGCCACACCATATGACTTGTGGGATCTTAGTTCCCCGACCAAGAATTGAACCTGGGCCGCGGTAGTGAAAGTGTCAAGTCCTAACCACTGGACCGCCAGGGAAGTCCCTGATTCTCTTTTCACAAAGGAAGAAGGCAAGACCCCTTATAAATCTTTTCCAAATCCCCGAGAGATGGATGAGAGAGAACAGAGAGGCATGGTGACCCTCCCAGAGGCACACAGCAGAATTCATGCCAGGGGGAGCTGGGGTAGAGGTAAGGTGACTAGTCAGTGATAACTCCAGACCTCACACTCTGAGCATCCGGTCCTTGTTTTTTTCTTCCAGAGAAGAAATGTATCAAGCAAGACCCCTCTCTAGGAACCTCTTTTTGTACACCTTCCTACAAAACCATGGCCCAGGCTTCCTGGATGACCAAGACTCAGGGCTTCCCGGTGTGACCAGTATCTTGGAGTTTCAGCCCGTCTCCCCCTACAGGTAGGTCCCAGTAGCCTTGGGCCTGGCCCACCCCCATTCCTGGTCAGTGACCGTGGCAGGTGGTTAGCAGAGCCCTCTCCGTTCTCTAGGCAGGGCTGCAGAGTGGAAATCCCCAGGCGTGGTCATGGAGGCAAGCGCCCTGGGCGGGGCCGCTCCCAGAGGGACCCCTCCGAGCACCCAGCGTAGTCAGTCCCAGGACCGCCCTGCGGTGCAGTCATCAGAATGACTCAAGCTCAGGGCCTTGATGGAGTGCCTCCTGGCCTTTCTGACCAGGGTCACGTCAAGGCCTCATAAGAGATGGATTTGGTTTTAGAGAACCAGAAGGAGATAGCTTCAGATGTAACTCCCAACTCTGGCTATCAAAGCAGGGAGGAGACTGTCCCAGCATCAGCGCCAGGTTTCTAGAGGCTTCTCTCCTGCTTCAGGCCTCAGAAAACTCTTGGCCACTAGGCCTTGGACTTGGGCTTGGAGCTGGTCTGGATCTTAGGGATGCAGGGACTTGGAAACCTGCCCCCTTCCCCTCCGTGTAGATGGAGTTGGGGGCAGTGTCGTCCTGACTTCAGCCTGCCACCGGATTGCCCACCAGCCCTCCCTAGCGTCACCGTCCCCCCTCCTCACCCCCCACTCTCCCCCAGACTGGGCAGGTGGCCGGGGCTAGGCTGGGAGGGACTTGGAGTCCAGGGAATTTCCAGCCAAGTCACCGGGTTGGAATGTGGGCAGCCCTCTGGGAGCAAGGCTGAAGCCGGCCCAGGTGCCCAGGGTGTGAATGTGAGCGTCTCTGCTTCCATCAGGGAGTCAGTGGTGGAAGAGGGCCAGGTAGCCCCTCCTTTCTCAGAAGGAGTGGTGACATCAGAGGTGGGTTTGGGATTAGGGACCAGGAAACACATCCCAACGTTCCTCCCTGGACTCCCCGGGGTGCTCGGATTACCTTGGAGGGGAAGGGGGGCTGACTGCTGTCCCAGGCATTGAGTATCTCCCTGCCTTCCCAGGAGGTGAGGGGCGGGGGCAGGCTCCTCGGGGCAGCCCCCTCCTCAGGGTCTACCACCCGTGCTCCAGGGAGCCCCGCTGGGGCTGGGAGCTCACTGGCTTCTGAAGCAAAGGAGGAGCCAGAGGAGGGGGCGTGGGAGGGTTCCACGCCCTTGCTGCCCCCACCTTGGATCTGGGGCTCTGGGGGCGTGGGGTCACCAGGCCAACCACCCCAGGTCCCTTTGTTTGCCTCCCCGCAGTGACAGTCCACACTTCCTGGCCATGCAGCTGGCCTCTATTGCCGACGAGATGGAGCTGAGGTTGCTGCTGCCCCAGTTTGTTGAGCCCTTCTGGATGACCACATACAGGTGACGAGCCCCACCGGGCCCAGGATGCCCATAGACCAGGGCTGGCCCCCTGCGGCCCCACTCCCAGCAGGGGGACGGCCCGGAGCCCAGAGCCCCCTAGTCCCTGGAGCTGGCCTGGGCCACAGACCCCAGTGCCCTTCTCTCCCCGCTACCCTCAAGCCAAGATAGCCCCTTTGCAAAAGAGTCTTGACCGAAGATGACAGGAAGTGCTCAGGCAGCTGGGATGGAGCTGTCCCCAGCTTTATGGATGGAGCCTTCTGCGTGGGGTGGGGGTTCTTACAGGAGGTCTCAGCTGCCAGCATTCGCCAGCTTCCCTGCGGGTTCTCAGAACCTCGCAGACTTGCCTGGGTGAGACCAGAGAGAGCCTTGACTACCGAAGACCAGGGTGCAAGCTGGCAGGGGCTCTTGGTCTCCAGGGAGGCAGCCTGCCTTAGAGGGCCCCGGCCTCTCTGGGAGCACGACTCCTCCTGGACCGGCCTCTGGGAGCCTGGGGGCAGGGGGGCATCGCCCAGCTCCCCACCCGGGGCGAACGCAGAACCAGAGGGCTGGGTGACAGTGGGTGGGAGGGGACGGCCCTCTCCTCCCCTGCGGTCACCCGTGGGCCACCTCTTGCCCCTGTTCCTGTGTAACGGCCCTGCCCCCTTCTCTGTCTTGCAGCTTGTTTCTCCCCTACAGCCCCGTAGGGCTCAGGGGTGTTCTAAGAAGCTTGATAGTCGCTGTCACCACCCTCAGGGAGAACCGAAGGCTCTGGAGCTTCCTCACTCTCAGGGACCGGGTAAGCGAGCCTCGAACTCCTGACCTTGATTTCCATCCGGTGAGTGGTGACGGCTCTGGAGCAGCTGCTCGGGGCTCGCCCTCTCTGGATGTCACTCCTGACTGCCTCGTCCTGCCTGCTCCCCCCACCCCACCATTTTCTACCACTGCCTGGTCCTTGGGGACCAGAGGTTTGAGGCTGTGGTTCATGGGCTGGGTGCACGAATCTGCTTCCTCACCTGGGCTGCGTTTTTCCCCCTCTGCCAGGAATTGCCTTCGTGGGGTAGACTGGCTGCTCACAGTTGCCTCTTGTCCCGAGCAGCTTTCCGGACCCCTCCCTCCCCATCAGTGTGGCCAAACGCCCCAGTCCATCCCGTCCATGTCACACTGGTTCTCCCTGCAGACCAGCAGCCCCCGGTGGGCTGGCCTCCTCTCCTGCCGCCCCCTCAGGGCCACGGTCCACTCCTACCCCTCCCGTGTTTCTCATCGTCCCGTCACCCCGCCCCAGACCCCTCCAGTTCTCTCTGCGGCCCCCACGTTCCCCGGCCCCCTGCACCACCCCCGTTCCCACCCTTGCCTGCTGGTTCCCGGTGTGCACAGGGCGGGGGGTTGAGTGGGCGGGCCTCCTGCCGACTGCAGGCCCTCCCTGTCACCACCTTCATCCCACAGGTGTCGCCCAGCCTGTGGCCCGAGCTGGCGCTGTCCCTCCTGGTGGTAGCGATGCTCAGCTGGGGGTGCCGCCTCCACTGACCGAGCTGCTGGTCAGTGTCGGGGTGGGGCTGGCCCCTCCCCCTCGACCACCACCCTGGCGGTGGCCCTTTTTCAGTTTTGTTGTCTTTTAACTGTTTTCTGATGACGCTTTTTTTTTTTTTTATATTTAAACTCTTGAGTGCTGGGACACTGAGGTTCATACTAGTTTTTTTCTTTTTTTTTTGTAAGAGAAATGAATTTATTATACCTCTGGGGTCGTTACTGGTTAACGACGGGCTCTCCTGGCCCCAGCCTGCTCTCCGGTGGCCTGTCCTGAGACGGAGCCTCCCGCTCACGGGTTGGTCGAACAGGGGGCGGCGGGGGGAGTGCTGGTCACACCCCCGGGTCTGGGATGCCCGTGGCACAGAGAATCTGCTGGAATGGATTTCTGCGGGGTGAGGAGAGCTCAATAAAATGTTGGTTTCCAGCCAGTCTCTGGCCCTCTCTGGGGGTCGGTGGGCTGCATCCTGCCTGTGGGGTGTGGGGGAGGGCAGGGCGTGCTCCGGGCCACCTGTGCCCCTGCAGTACCACCTGGCTCCTAGCTCCTTCCTGCACCTTCCACGGCTTGGCCCACATGAGCTGGATTACCCCCTCTTCACGCCTTAGTGCCTGAAGACTGCCGTTAGGGATTACTTCCTTTGGGCTGTCAGTGCCTCTTACAATTGGGCCGCCTGCCCTCCTGGCGGCTGCTCATCCAGGGCTCCCTGCTGGAGAGATGGGGCTGGGCAGGGTCACCCGGGGCAGGAAGCCAGACCCCCACCCCGCGGGCTCAGCCCACCCCAGACCTGACACGGGGGCGGTTTCTAGACCCTGCGAGGCAGGCCCTCTTTCCCCTGGTGCTGTCTCTCCCTACGCCCTTGTGCCAGCCCTGGGCTGGGGTGACCCCCTTCCAGCTCCCCCACCCCATTCCATTCCCGACCCCCAGCATCTTCTGCGGTCTCGCCCTCCACCCCCTCCAAGACTCAGGGATGGTGAGTCTTCGCTGACCCCCACTCAGCCCTGGAGCTCACCCGGCAAGTGCAGCTACCCCACCCTTCAGCAGGTTGGTCAGACCCTGCCCCCTCCATCCTGCCCGTCCCCCCACCCCCCACACCTTCCAATCCTCATGACTGAAGGGACCGCCCTGCCTCCAGGCGTTATGCCGCAGCTCCCCAAGGTCTGGCCTTCCACAGCTTTGAGGCCGGGCTTCACTCCCTTTCCTGTGAGGCGTCACCATGTCAGGCCCTGAGAACCTCATGGTGGGTCTGGGGGATGGAGCCCAGAATCTCCCAGTTCCCAAGCAATGGCCGGGATGCCCCATCTGTGCAGCCAGCTTTGTCTGGAGAGCTGACTCTCCAACCCAGACTGGTACCACATTCCCACCAAGCTTATAGACCCAGGAGCGACCCCAGGGCTCACCCTGTGTGATCTACTGACTCTGACACCCAGGGGCCCACAGTAGAAGAGCTAGGGATGTGGCAAGGCCAAATTCAGAGGTGTCTCTTCCAGGAAGTCCTCCTGGCTTGCTCCATCTTGAGCTCTCAGGACAAACTGTCCATCCAGCCGTTTAACCCATGTGGATGCCCATGGCTTTTCAAGGAGCTTGGGGCTCCTCAGAAGAGGAGCTAGAAACACTGTATGGAGCCTCTGGGTGTGGCTGATGCTAGCTAGGCAGTGACTTCTCCCTGCGCAAATTCAGGGATACCATTTGCCAGGGTCATCCTGACCTGGGGTTTGCAACCTTCTTTCTGCCCGTAGTTATCAGGAGCCCCCATTGCACTACCTCAGTGCTGGAATAGGTTCTAGGGATGTAAAGAAGGCCCAGGTCCCTGCCTCAGATCTCACATTCTCTTTAGGGAAGGAAAAGATGCATATCCATCAGGTAAGAGTATTGTCCAATATGTACTGAGGGCACCAGAGGACTGAGAAAATGCTGGGGCCTGCAGAGGGGGAGATGAGCCCTCTCCGAGGAGGGGCTGGTGAGCCGGACTGCAGTACAAAGGCCCTGGGGTGGGGACAGGCCGGGGCGCGGAGGCAGATGGGCCAGCGTCGGCCACACTGTCCCCCAGTTCACGCCAGCCCAGGCCTGGGTCAGCTGCCTTCCGCATCTCTGGCTCCCGTGTGGCACTTGACCTTCTGAGCCGCTGTGGATCCAACCATGGAGGGCTAGCACTTCACTCCCGTCCACCTGGACAAGCGCCCCTGATGGGGGAAACTGAGGCCCAGAGGCAGGGGACTTGACCAAGGTGGCCCAGACTGCCATCACCCCAGGATTCTCCAATCCAATCAGACTGGGATCCAGAGTGAAACCTGCTCTGGCTGCTCCAATGTGGCAGTTTCCATAGGAGCAGAGGAGCTAAACCAGCCTCCATCTTTAGCAACACCAGAAATGACTTTCCAGTTCCCAAAAGGGAGCCGGAGGCTTGTCCTCGTCAAGAAGAGGGCAGGGGTGATGTGGTCACCCACTGGCCACATGACTCCTAGAGAATTTCCACACAATGCCTCCTACCTCCCATCTCCTGTGGCAGGTCTGGCAGGCCCCAGGGCACCACTGAACGCACAGTGGACACGCAGACAACCGAGGGGAACACTGCTCCTTTCTAGGCAGACCCAGGGAGTCAGGTGGCTGGAAAGAGAAGCAGGTTCTCCACTGACATGGGGTGGCAGGTGCGAGTCCCACCTCAGGGTGAGCCAGAGCCCTCGGACCAAGGACAGCTCTGATATTATCCCCATGGGGGGCAGGAGCTGGCCAAGGTCCTGCCAAGAAACAGGATGCAGGAAGCACCATGGCCCTGGGCCCTCACCCCAGGACGACTCGGGTAGCTCCCTGCACAATCTGCCATCTCTGCAGGATTCATCTGGGGATGGGAGGGGTGGGCAGGGAGAGGGCCCACCCACCCCCAACCCAGGGCTCCTGGAGTAGAGGTGGAGCCCTGCCCACTGCACCCATGAGTTCCCTCCTACTGGGCAGCCCCTGAGACACAGCTGCACCCAGAGGAGCAGTGAGGCCTGCAGCCTGGATGGCCCGCCCTCGGCCGCCCACCCATGGGGCTGTCTCAGAGCTGCCCGAGGCGCAGCCAGATGGTCTCCCAGGCTGCCTGTTACTGAAAGCTCTCAGTCAAGGGGGCTCCAGCGGACTCAGCAATTGTTTACAAAGTAACGAGGGATTCCCTGGGGGCTCAGTGGTAAAGAATCCGCTTGCCAGTGCAGGAGACGGTTCGATCCCTGTTCTGGGAAGATCCCACATGCCACAACTCCGGAGCCCACACCCTCTTAGAGCCCATGCTCCCCAACAAGAGAAGCCCCTACAGTGCGAAGCCCGCACACTGCAACTAGAGGGTAGCCCCCTTTCACGGCAACTAGAGAAAGCCTGGGCAGCAAAGAAGACCCAGCACAGGCAAAAATAAATAAAATACAAATTAACAAAGTTCTTTGTGAAGATTTGAAGTTCTCTAATAAAACAAAGGAGATCCAACCAGTCCATCCTAAGGGAGATCAGTCTTGAATACTCATTGGAAGGACTGATGCTGAAGCTGAAACTCCAGTACTTGGCCACCTGATGTAAAGAACTGACTCACTGGAAAAGATCCTGATGCTGCGAAAGATTGAAAGCAGGAGAAGGGGACAACAGAGGATGAGATGGTCGGACGGCATCACTGACTCAATGGACATGAGTTTGAGTAAATTCTGGGAGCTGGTGATGGACAGGGAGGCCTGGTGTGCTGCAGTTCACAAGGTCACAAAGAACTGGACATTTGAGTGACTGAACTGAATAAAACAAAGTTTGAAGAAATAGTTCTTCATTGTGCTCCAAAGGGCATGCAAACCTAGGCCTTGGTGAAACAAGGATCTGCGGCAGTGATTCTCAGCCGTGGGAGGGCTGTGGGCTGTGGACATGGGTGGGCGTGTCGGGGGTCACAATGCCCAGAAACGCGACTGGAGTGGAATCGCTAGGGGCCAGGACAGCGGCCCACGAGCACACGACAGTCCCACCCAGTGAAGACTGGTTCTGCTCAAAGGCTAACAGCACTCTAGCTGAGAACCACAGAATTAGAAACGAGAGACCCTTAGGAGCTTGGGGTTCGCAGACACAAAGGACTACATACAAAACAGATAAACCACAAGATGGCCCTGTACAGCACAGGGAAAACCATAACGGAAAGGAATATGGAAAGAAAGCACACATACTGATATGTATAAGTGAATCACTCAGCTATACACCAGAAGTTAATGCAAGTGTAGGTTAACTAGACTTCAGTTAGTAACAAAAGGAGAAACCCTACCCAGGGTTTGAGGTGTGCCCACAGGACAGTAACATTTAAAGACGAGCTCAGACATTTCATCCCCAGTGAGATTTTCCTACTATCACTGTGTAATGAAAAAAACCACCCCAGAAGTTGAGAACTGATCACATTTAATACTGATATCAGGAGCGGGTCCCCTGCGATGTGCTCCCAGTATGGAGCAGGCTGAGGATAAGCTCGGAGGGTGGGCCGAGCAGGACTCGGCCCTGGGCACACAGCAGGCACTTGGCGACTGAAGTCAGAGGGGTGACGCCGGGGTTGGGGAGGACGCAGGGTCCCCCCCCCCCCCCCCCCCCCCCCCCCCCCCCTTCTAAAGGACCGTCCTCCCACCAAGGCAGAGGCCACTCCCTCCCTGGCATACAGTAGGCACTGGAGGCATTCAGTTGGGGCACGGGCTCCCAAGTGTTGGGCTCCCAAGTGTTGAGTAAGGAGAGGAGACAGAACGGCTGCCAAGCTGCCATGGCCCACTGGGTCCTAAAGCCCTCTGGATTCAGGGGCACGGGCCCTAAGGTTTTGGCTGCCTTGTGTCCAGAGGAGGCTGGGCCAGCAGAGGAGGGTGTCTGGTGCTAGCCTCAAGCCATGGCCCACGGCGCCCACAGGGCAGCGGGCCAGGCCCTCCTGGGCCTCAGAACACTCCTGCTGGGCTATTCCAGCCCACTGTACGAAGGAGCTGCCTGCGTCCTGGGGAGGCGGCGTGGTCTGCCCAGGAGGCGGGGGTGGAATCCACCGGTCTTGGCAGAACCAGCATGGCTGCGGCTCCCCAGTGCTCAGACACGTTTTGGGGCCAGGGAGGGTGGGGGGAGATGGACACCAGTGTGTGAAGAAACACTCGTTTTTAGTGCTTTCCACGGGGCAGTCAAAGCACACTGCCCTCCCGCTCACGCGAATGAAGAGGCCTGACAGGAAGGCCAGGCTGGGCTCAGCCCCCTGGAGCCCGAGTCCTCCTCGGCCCTGGCCCGTCCACACCGAGGTCCGCGGGAGCCCCTACAGGGGCTGCTCTGGGTCCTCGCCGGCCTCCAGCACCCCCACAGGACTGTAGGACCTCCAGGCCTGCAGGTTACAGCTCCTTAGGATGGTACCCAGCTGCTGCCCAGGTCCCACCTCAAACGTCTGGGGGAAGGCGGTGCCCTTCCTCCTCTCATATATGGCATGCATTGTCTGCTCCCACTTCACCGGGGAGACCACCTGCTGCACCAGCAGTTTCTGGATGTGTTTGGGATGCATGTATCTATTCCCGTCGACGTTCGAGTGCACGGATATCAGGGGCTTCTTGATATCAATCGCCTTTAACACTTGCGCCAGGGGCTCCACAGCTGGCTCCATGAGGCGCGTATGGAACCCACCGCTAACCGGCAACATCTTGGTGCGTCTGAAGTGGTACTTAGAGGAGTTCTTCTGGAGAAACTGCAGAGCCTGGAAGAAAAAAGAAGGGAGGTGTAAGCCAGCGAGTCTCAGGGGAAGAAACACACCGTGAGGCGGTCAATCCTCCGTAGAGAATATGCTTCTCTCTGCACACCCGCGTGTGTATTTCACCCCGCACAGGCGCAAAGTCGATGTCCTGGAAGCCCTTCGACCATTTGCACGCCCTGCCTGGGCAGGTGACCACTCTGGGCCTGAAAGAGAGCCGAGGCCGGGAAACCTGTCCCAGCACCATCGCTCACTAGCTCAGTGGCCCCAGGCAAGTCCTTGAACTTCTTTTATTCCATCCGTGAAGTGAGCACAGGTTCTTCTACTTCTTAAGACTGCTGGGGAGTGGTAAGACAGGAGGTGTGAAAGGATCTGATACGGATCTGATGCATGAAAAAGCATTATCTGATCCTGCTTCTCTTCATACCTGTTTAAGCCTGTTTCCTTGTTACTCCATAAACCTCAAGAGGACAATTCAGGAGGCTCAAGGTCTCATCTCACAATCCAAGGTCTGAAAGCCCTCATCTGGGGTTTCTCTAGAGAAGACCAAAGCTCCCCTCCCCGCAGCCTGAAGCCGCCCCCTCAAGGCTCCTCCGTCCAGAGGGGCCTCTGGGACTAACAGGCCCAGACTCAGATCCACAACATACTTGGCAAATATCTTTGAAACAGTGTATGTATATTCTTAAGAGATCCTGCGCCCTCAGGACAGAGCCCAAGGCCTACGACCCTGACAGGCCTTCCCTGCTCCGGCAAAGGGCTTCCTATGCACTAAGCCATCTGCTGCATCCCTCTAACCTGACGCCACCCATGGCCTGCTCAGAATCTGGGCCGGCTGTTCCGGAAGACTCAAGGTAAGTCACGGTAGTTGAATAACCTTAGGAAATTTGGCCTTACCAGTCTCTGCCTCAGTTTCCTCACCTGTAAAATGGGGATAACAACAATAGTTATCTCAGGACCACGGTAAGAACTAAGCCTGGTATATAAGCCCTATAGAAGGGTTAGCAGTCACTGCTTGTTACCAAACCCTGGGACTGGTGACACGAAAAAACAGAGCAGGGCAGCTCTCTGTGCCCCCAAAGGGGAGGGAGTGTTAGTACTTTTGGTTGGATGGTGCTCCTCCGGCCCGCTCCGTGGGCCCACCCTGCAGGAGTGCAGCCTGTGCCCAGGCCTGGCCAGTGCAGCCCGTGGCTCATCACAGGTCACGAGTCTATGCCCCGAGTCTGTCTGTTCCACACCAAGGTCACTGAGCTGTCTGAGTCCTGGAGCAAAGCCATGTGGAGCAGAGCCCGGCACAGCGAACCGTCACGGAGGGTGACCCACACCTGTGGGCAGCACAGAGGGGCCTGGGCCATCACCACAGCAGAGTTCAGCCTGACCTGACCGACCTGGTGCTTCACGCCCAAAACCACGCTCCATCCATCTCCATCACCCCGAGGAACGTGCCTCCGGGGCCTCTCTCAACATTGGCCTCTCGGACTCCACAGCCCAAGCCCTTCCCACCTTTCCTGCAGCTGTCTGATCACCGGCCCCTATGGAGACAGCTACTCAGTGGCACTTCCTGCATCACTACTGGGGTCTAAGTCTTCCCAGAGGAAGTCTCTGGACTCACCCCACTCAAGTTCCAGGCATCAAGGCCACAGTCCCAGGGTCCAGAGGCTCCTGAGGCTGGCACTCAGCCCAGGCCCGGGTCTAGCAAAGGGCAAGCTGTTCCACACCCACCGTTGGGAAGGGCTCCGCGGCCCAGGTGACTGCCCACACCTGAGCTCTTTGCTACAGCACTTCCCAGGGCCCCAAGAGGCTGAACCCGGGGAGCCCGAGAGTCGCCATCTGGACTGGATGCCCACCTGTCTGGGAGCCTGGGAGGGTGACGCCTGCCCCTCCCGGCCCACTTCTAGGCTTCCTTCCCAGGCCACCAATGGGAATGAGCAGCCAGCTCCGTGACGAGCTTGGGGCCACTGAAGCTGATCTTCCCGTCATCTCAGGAAGGGCCCAGGAGGAACCCGCTGGCTCTCCCTGATTCAGAGGAGATACAGAAGGACCCCTGGTATGCCAACTGGCTAGGCCTTACTGAGGGGAGGGGCCCAGCGAGGTAGAGTGGGAAACAGACGTGAGCCCTCCTCCCGCCTCCACCATCAGGGGCACTGGCCTCTCTGCCTCAGCTTCCTGCAGCTAAGCCACCGTGCTCAGAGCACAGGACCAGCTGTGAGGACTGCATGAGCTGAGCCAAGATGGGGAAGCACTGGCCTAACTTCGGCACCCCACAGGCCCCCGCCGGGCTCATGGCACAGAACCGCCCCTTCTGTTCGGGGTGCCTCCCGGCCTGGGATGCCCCTGCTCTTGGCAACCCCACCCTCGGCGCAGTGCCTCCTGGGGCCGCCTCCTTGGGCCAGCTGGTAGTCAGCCTGACCCCTACGGTGCCCTGAAACCTGGAGTCTTCTGTTCACAGCCAGCCCTCCTTTGACGGCAGGAACCCTGGCTGATCTGTCTGTGTTCTCTGCCTGAGAAAGGAGGTAGGCAGCGAGCAGAAGGATGGACAGAGGAAAGGGCACAAAACCAGACACCTCAGGAAAAGCAGAGCAACCCAGCAGGAGACAGCTGCTCCTCTGAGGAAGCAAGGGGACGAGAGGGTGTGAGGAGGCCGGAGCGTATCACAGGGAGGCCCTGCAGACGGCCTGGTTCAGCCCCTTTACCTTCCACATGGGCTGGGGATTTGCCCAGGGTCCTGTCTTCCCTCATCATCAGAGCATGTGGCGGAGTGGGGACAGCACCCAGCCCCCTGCCTCCCTCTGGAGTGCTCGCCCCACACAGACACGCTGGCCCTCAAATAGTTCCCAAGACCAGAGCCAAGCAGAGCACCCATTAGGCTAGGCGGGCTCCTGGGTGTGGAGCAATTCCCACCTTCTGCACTGGACTGAGTTCTAGGGAGGCTGCTCCCGTCCACACCAACCTCCAGGTGTCCTGAGATCACCCTGCAGTCAGGAAAGAGGTAGCTGGACACCTCGCACACGGGGCTCTCTATGCCGCGAGTCCTGCAGTGTTCCTGGGCTTCCAGACAGGCGACGGCGAACCTGGACTGACGCTGGCCGAGGACCGACAACATACCACTGGGGATGGCTTCGGAAGCTTCCTGCATGGCCTCAGCTCGAATTTTCACTGCATACAGACCTACGCGGAGAGAAGTCCATTTGGAAAAATCAGGGCACGTAATCGAGAAGGGAAGCCCAGACATGAGAAACAATGCTCAAATTCCACACTGTGTGCTGGAGACACTGGTATTGGTGTCCATCACCAGTCCACAAGCCGCTGCGCTAAGGATCCGAGCTGCACAGAGATGGTCCCCCAATCATCAGAGAGCAAGGCACAGTCCCTGGCACAGTACGAATGAACCCACGGAGGTTCCTGCCTCAGAGCTGGCTGGTCCGGGACGGTGGTTCTTAACCAGGGTGATTTTACCCCCAGGGCAGTCTGGAAACAGCTTCTGATCATTGGGGCGGTGGGGGGTGCTACTGGCATCTGGTGGGCACAGGCCAGGGATGCTGTTCAACAGCCTATGATAAACAACTCCCCCAAGTAAGTAACATCTGGTCCAAAATGTCAATAGTGCTGTTGAGAAACCCTGGCAGAGTAGAAAGGAAGAGACTTTGAACTGCATTGCTTAAGGGAAGTCATGACCTCCTTCCAGGTCAAATTTTTGGCTAGTACAATGAAGACAGTAATATCTAGCCTGCCTGAACTGTAGCGAAAACTGGGAACTACAACTTATTTCAGAGAAATGGTGCTGAACAAGGAAAATAAGTAAGAACCTTTAGATGCTTGGAATGATGTACCAAGTACAAACAAGTGTATGAATTTTAATAACAATTATCATAAATCAAGCACTACTGCCCTCACTGCAGACCCTGACACTGGCAAGACGGATGAGCTAGAAAGCAGGGGTCCCGGCTCAAGTGTGAACTGGGAGGACGGGGCTGTGTGCCCAGGAGGCAGGTCCCATGACTGTGATGTGAGAACGGACTGAACGTGATTAACGGCAGCCAGGACACGGAAACAACCTCAGTGTCCACAGGTGAATGGATAAAGAAGACGTGGTGTGTGTGTGTGTATACAACGGAAAACCACTCAGCCATTCAAAAGAATAAAAATAAAGCCATCTGCAGCAACATGGATGAATCAAGAGATTATCACACTAGTGAAGTAAGTCAGAAAGACAGATACCATATGATCTCAGTTACAAGTGGAATCTAAAATGCGACACGGGGACTTCTCTGATGACCCAGTAGATAGGCCTTCCAATCTGGGGACGCGGGTTTGAGCCCTGGTAGGGGAACTGGGATTCCACGTGACGCGGGACAACTAAGCTACAACTGGAGAGAAATGCACATGCTATTACAAAGAGCTGACGCAGCCAAAAATAAATAAGTAAAACATGAAAACAACAACTAAAAAAGCCCCAACACAAATGAACATGCCTCAGATACGGAATCAGACACAGAAAACAGACTTGTGGCTGCCAAGGGGGAGGGCAGGGCTGAGAGTTTGGGGTTCGCAGATGCAAACTATTACGCACGGGGCTCTATACCCAATATCCTGTGATAAGCCATAAGGTAAATGAAGATGAAAAGGTATGCACGGATAACTGAATCACTTCACTGAAGAGCAGAAATGGACACGACGTTGCAAATTCACTACACTTCGGTCAAAACTGAAGAAAAAAGAAGCGGGCGCAATGACGGGAGAGCACCGCCCTGGTCCTGGGCCTGCTCCCGGTGGGGAGGGGACGGCCGACCAAGAGGCGGTCAAGGGACGAGCCCGGGCTTTGACGTGACAAGGTCAGGGGAGCAAACCCTGCACCCTCTCTCTCAACACACCTTCACTCACCCAGCACTGAGTCTGTCTGTGCTGGAGTTTTAGTCCCTTACGCAAGCAGAACTGTGGAGCAAGCGCATTAAGAGCCTGCTAACAGCAGGCAGGAGAGAACACACAGGAATGGATACCTTCCCAAGCAGGCATTCAATAACTGCAAACTGCCAAGTGAAAAGACACAGAATGACAACAATTCTGCAAATTACGTACACATTAAACTGTATTTCTATAAAATATCTGTATTAGGTGTAGAAATACGAAAAATGTTTTCACTCTCTTGACCAGGCTTTCTTTCTTTCTTTTTTTATTATTGTTTTTGCCATACAATGCCATGATAGCATGGGTTTACATATGCTCCCCCTCCAGAACCGCGCTCCCTCCTCCCTCCCTCCTCCCTCCCCCCGGGAAATTGACCAGGCTTTCTTTCTATAATGCTTTTTTTAAAAAAAGAGGTGAAATTCGCATAAAATATAACCAGTGTTAAGTGCATAAATGCAGCGGTATTTGCTTTATTCAGAATGTATAGGACGTCCCTGGTGGTCCAGTGGCTAAGAATACACCAGCAAATGCTGGGACACAGGTCCGTTCCTGGTCTGGGAAGATTTCACATGCTGTCGGGCAGCGAGGCTTGCACGCAACCAGCATGGAGCCCACACTCCGGAGCCGGTGCACTGCAGCGTGCGAGGCCTGGGCGCCACAACTAGAGAGACGCCCACGTGCAGCAACAAAGGCCCAGCACGGCTGAAGAAAGCCCTTCCGTCGGCCCACAAACTCCCCATGCCCACTGAGCAAGCACTCCCCACTTCTCCTTCCCTCCACCCCCAGGAACCTCTAATCAGTTGTCTCCATGAATGTGTGTATTACGGACATTTCATGTAAAAAAAAGTGAGTTCTGTGTCTGGCTTCTGATGTTCATCCATGCTGCCACATCAGTACTTTATTCTACTGGATGGATCTACCACAGTTTGTTTATCTACTCATCTGATTATGGGCATTTGGATCATTTCTGCCTTTTGGAAATGAATATGAATAATGCTGTTACGAACACCTGTATGCAAGTTTTCCAGTGTGGACATGTGTTTTCATTTCTTTGGTACAGACCTGTGAGCAAAACTACTGGGTCACACAGTCATTTCACATTTCACCTGAGGATCCACCAAACTATTTTCCTCAATGGCTGCACTGCTTCATATTTCATCCGTGTGTGAGGTCCCTACATCCTTGCCAACACTTATTATTTTCCTCTTGTTTTTTAAATTAAAGCCATCTTGGTGGGCATGAAGTGGAACCTCACTGTGGTTTTGATTTGCCTTTTCCTAATGACCGGTGGTCTGGTACTCCCATCTCTTTCAGAATTTTCCACAGTTTTTTGTGATCCACATAGTCAAAAGCTTTGGCATAGTCAATAAAACAGAAGTAGTTGTTTTTCTGGAAATTTCTTGCTTTTTCTATGATCCAACAGATGTTGGCAATCTGATCTCTGGTTCCTCTGCCTTTTCTTAATCCAGTTTGAGCATATGGAAGTTCATGGTTCATGTACTGTTGAAGTCTGGCATGGAGAATTTTGAGCATTACTTTGCTAGTGTGTGAGATGAGTGTAATTATGCAGTAGTTTGAGCATTCTTTGGCATTGCTTTTCTTTGGGATAGGAATGAAAACTGACCTTTTCCAGTCCTGTGGCCACTGCTGAGTTTTCCGAATTTGCTGGCATATTGAGTGCAACACTTTCACAGCAGCATCTTTTAGGATTTGAAATAACTCAGCTGGAATTCCATCACCTCCACTAGCTTTGTTCATAGTGATGCTTCTGAAGGCCCACTTGACCTCACATTCCAGGATGTCTAGCCCTAGGTGAGTGATCACACCATCATGATTATCTGGATCATGAAGATAGTTCTTCTGTATAGTTCTTCTATGTATTCTTGCCACCCTTTCTTAATATCTTCTGCTTCTGTTAGGTCCATACCATTTCTATCCTTTATTGTGCCTATCTTTGCATAAAACGTTCCCTTGGTATCTACTTTTCTTGAAGGGACCTCTAGTCTTTCCAACAAACTGTGGAAAATTCTTCAAGAAATTGGAATACCAGACCACCTGACCTGCCTCCTGAGAAATCTGTACACAGGTCAAGCAGCAACAGTTATAACTGGACATGGAACAACAGACTGGTTCCAAATTGGGAAAGGAGTATGTCAAGGTTTATATTGTCCCCTTGCTTCTTTAACTTATATGCAGAGTACATCATGCAAAATGCCAAGCTGGATGAAGCACAAGCTGGAATCAAGATTTCTGGGAGAAATAGCAAAAACCTCAGATATGCATATGACACCACACTTATGGCAGAAAGCGAAAAAGAACTAAAGAGCCTCTTGATGAAAGTAAAAAAGGAGAGAGAAAAAGGTGGCTTAAAACTCAACATTCAGAAAACTAAGATCATGGTATCTGGTCCCATCACTTCATGGCAAATAGATGGGGAAACAGTGACAGACTTTATTTTCTTGGGCTCCAAAATCACTGCAGATGGTGACTGCAGCCATGAAATTAAAAGATGCTTGCTCCTTGGAAGAAAAGCAATGATCAACCTAGACAGCATAATAAAAAGCAGAGACACTACTTTGCTAACAAAGGTCCGTCTACTCAAGGATATGGTTTTTCCAGTAGTCATGTATGGATGTGAGAGTTGGACTATAAAGAAAGCTGAGTGTCAAAGAATGGATGCTTTTGAACTGTGGTGTTTGAGAGGACTCTTGAGAGTCCCTTGGGCTGCAAGGAGATCCAACCAGTCCATCCTAAAGGAAATCAGTCCTGAATATTCATTGGAAGGACTGATGTTGAAGCTGAAACTCCAATACTTTGGCCACCTGATGTGAAGAACTGACTCACTGGAAAAGACCCTGATGCTGGGAAAGATTTGAAGGCCGGAGGAAAAGGGGACAACAGAGGATGAGATGGTTAGATGGCATCACCAACTCGATGGACATGAGTTTGAGTTTGGGTAAGCTCCGGGAGTTCATGATGATCAGGGATGCCTGGGGTGCTGCAGTCCGTGGGGTCACAAAGAGTTGGACATGACTGAACAACTGAACTGAACTGAATGATTGGTGATGTTGCACATTTTGTCATGTACTCATTGGTTCTTTGTAGATCTTTAGAGACATGTCTATTCAAATCCTTTGTACTTAACTATAAGCAAAATGTTTACCTGTTTACACACAAAAACCTTAAGAAATGAAACTAATCTCAAGATCAAACACTGATTTACTCTCTTTCACTTAATGAGTATCTACTGAGCGTCTACCACACGACAGGCACTGGAGGTACACGAGTGGACTAAGAATGAACAGAACAGTGGGACAGACAGAAAAGCAAGATGCTTTCACAAGATTACAAGGAGAAAGGAATTCCCTGATGGATCCTTCAAGCTTAAAAATCAGGTGAATCCTGGCCCTCAGGTCCCACTGGTATCCCCAGCCATGTCTCCCCATCTCTAACCCCTGAGCGGGTCCAGAATTGTTTCTGGCAGTACCCCCTGTCCTCAGTGGGCTCAGCAAGACAACACCCGTGCGTAACATCAATCCCCTTCCCACATACCTTCAGAAAATTCCATGGCTCCAGCAAACACTAGGGCTGCGAACTCTCCCACACTGAACCCAGCAGCAGCAACACAGCTCTCAGTAACCTGCAGGGACAGAGGCAGGGGACATGAGGCCAGATGCCCAGGGGGTTCAGCCTGGGGCTCTCCCCGCGCAAGCCGATGGGGTTCAGTGGCTCAGAGCCAGGTTCTGCTGGCCTGGTGCTCCAGCTAGAGGACAACACACTGAGGTGGCCTCGACCGCCACCGACCAGCCCGTTACTGATGAGGAACTTCCCTGGCAAGGGAGGTCAAACCCCGCCGTTGGACTCTGTGGTTAAGCTGCACTCCAACCCAGGGCTCTGGATTCTCCTGCTTCTGCCTCTCAGGCCAATGGAGACAGAGGGCACTAAGTACAGAAGTTAAGCGCATGACCTTCAGAGTCACAGAGAGCAGGATTTGATGCGTAGCCTGGGAGAGTTCCCTAACCTCCTTGCCTCAGTCGTCTCATCTGTGAAATGGGCAGAGCACGACCTACCCCCACAGGGTTGCTAAGAGAGAATTACATGGAGATAAGGCCTCTAAATAGCTCAGCACCGACCTGGCCCAGGACAAACACTGGATGAATGTTATTATCACGACTTCACAGGACCCCTTAAGCTAATTACTATCTCTGCCATCCTCTTTCCCCATCCATAAAATAATGCTACCAACCTCACAAGGTTGTGGTGAGGATAAAACGGGGTAAAGTTGTCTTAACATGTTTCGATAGTAAATCATCCCACAACTTCAAGTGAAGGGATACTTTTTATCATCTTCTCAACGACTCTTCATGAAGATTCATCCTTCTAAAACTGTTTAGTAATTCATTAAATGATTAAGGATCACTTACGATCTAAACCGGGCCCTTCACTCCCTTCACACACTAGGCAGTTTTCACAGTATATTTTATTCTCTGTTATCTATCTCCCTGAAAGGAGATCCAACCAGTCCATCCTAAAGGAAATCAGCCCTGAATATTCATTGGAAGGACTGATGCTGAAGCTTAAACTCCAATGCTCGGGCCACGGGATGCAAAGAACTGACTCACTGGAAAAGACCCTGAAGCTGGGAAAGATTGAAGGTGGGAGGAGGAGACCACAGAGGATGAGATGGTTGGATGGTATCACCGACACGATGGACATGAGTTTGAGTAAGCTCCAGGAGTCACTGATGGACAGGGAGGCCAGCGTCCTGCAGTCCACGGGGTTGCAGAGTCGGACACAACTGAGCGACTTAACTGAACTGATCCATCTCCCTGCCCTAATACGCAAGCACCGATCCTCCTTTCGCTCAAGCCAGTTTATCTCCTGCGCCTACAACAGCGCCTGGCACTGCTGGGACCGCAGGAAGGACCTGCCAAACCGAAGTCGGACGCGGGGAGCCCGGCAGGAGGGAGCCCCGGGGCTCACCGCGGGCTGCAGGTGATGCAGCTTCTCCACGGCGGCCAGCGAAGCCACGAAGACGGCGGGCTGGCAGTGCACGGTGCGGTCCAGGACCTCCCGCGGCCCGCGCAGGCTCAGCTCCAGCAGGTCGTAGCCGAGCACGCGGCGGGCGGCGTCGTAAAGCTCGCGGACGCGCGGGTAGCGGAGCAGCCCGCGGCCCATGCCCACCACCTGGCTGCCCTGCCCGGGGAAGAGCAGCACCGAGCACTGGCCCGGCTCCCGCCGCCCCGCCGCCGCCTCCGCGTCCCGGGCCCCTCGGTCCGCCGCGGTCGCCTCTCGCAGCAGCGCCGCCACGTCCACGGCAGCCGGCGGAGGCCGCGGGCCGTTAGAGGAGCCGCGGCGGCCGCTCACGCTCCGCGCCCAGGCCCGGGCGGCCCGCGAGACCCGGACGCTCATGGCGAGGGAACCCGGCCCCCCGCGCGTCACCGGAGCGACCGAGGCCCGACATCCGGCGGCGCCGCGCGGTCCCTGACGCATTTCCCGCCGGGCGGGCCGAGGTACCGCGGCGAGAAAGGTGCCGCGCCTGCCGGTTCCCGCCCAGGCTCTGAAACTGGTGGCTGGGCTCTGGGGACCCGTGGGGCACGCGCTTCTTGAAACCTGCGTGGGAAAGAAGAAAACACTACACCGCACCCTGACCCCTCAGAAACGTTTATGGACTAAGCACCTTAACGCAACGCAATATTCAATTTATGGACTAAGCAACTTAACGCAATTTAATATTCAACCTAGCGGTGGAAAAGTGCTTGAAACGCTTCCAGGTTCTTTATTGTATTTAATTAACCTCAGTGCTGTGCTCTCTTTTATATTATTAATTCCTACAGCCCAGACACACTGTAAGATTTCAGTAAACATTTGTTACGTTGAACAGAGCCCTGGATATTTTTTGGATATTAGCCTGTTCTAATTCCTCATAGTATGGTTACTTTGGCCTGGGAGTACGAATGAAGCAGGGCAAAGGATGACGGAGTTTTGCCAAAAGAACACACTGGTCATAGCAATCACCCTCTTCCCACAACACAAGAGAAGACTCTATACATGAACATCACCAGATGGTCAACACCGAAATCAGACTGATTATATTCTTTGCAGCCAAAGATGGAGAAGCTCTATACAGTCAGCAAAAAGAAGACCGGGAGCTGACTGTGGCTCAGATCATGAACTCCTTATTGCCAAATTCAGACTTAAATTGAAGAAAGGAGGGAAAATCACTAGACCATTCAGGTATGACCTAAATGAAATCCCTTATGATTATACAGTAGAAGTGAGAAACAGATTCAAGGCATTAGATCTGATAGACAGAGTGCCTGATGAACTATGGACAGAGGTTCGTGACATTGTACAGGAGACAGGGATCAAGACCATCCCCAAGAAAAAATGCAAGAAAGCAAAATGGCTGTCTGAGGAGGCCTTACAAACAACTGAGGAAAGAAGAGAAGGGAAAAGCAAAGGACAAAAGGAAAGATATACCCATTTGAATGCAGAGCTCCAAAGAATAGCAAGGAGAAATAAGAAATCCTCCCTCAGTGATAGAGTGCAAAGAAATAGAGGAAAACAATAGAGTCGGAAAGACTAGAGAGCTCTTCAAGAAAATGAGAGATACCAAGGGAACATTTCATGCAAAGATGGCCTCGATAAAGGACAGAAATTGTATGGACCTAATAGAAGCAGAAGTTGTTAAGAAGAGGTGGCAAGAATACACAGAAGAACTGTACAAAAATGATTTGCACAATCCAGATAATCATGATGGTATGATTACTTACTTAGAGCCAGACATCCTGGAATGTGAAGTCAAGTGGGCCTTAGGAAGCATCACTATGAACAAAGCTAGTGGAGGTGATGGAATTCCAGTTGAGCTTTTTCAAATCCTAAAAGATGATGCTGTGAAAGTGCTGCACTCAATATGTCAGCCAATTGGGAAAACTCAGCAGTGACCACAGGACTGGAAAAGTTCAGCTTTCATTCCAATCCCAAAGAAAGGCAATGCCAAAGAATGCTCAAACCACTGCACAATTGCACCCATCTCACATGCTAGTAAAGTAATGCTCAAAATTCTCCAAGCCAGGCTTCAACAGTATGTGAACCGTGAACTTCCAGATGTTCAAGCTGGTTTTAGAAAAGGCAGAGGAACCAGAGATCAAATTGCCAACATCCACTGGATTATTGAAAAAGCAAGAGAGTTCCAGAATCTGCTTTATTGACTATGCCAAAGCCTTTGACTGTGTGGATCACAATAAACTGTGGAAAATTCTGAAAGAGATGGGAATACCAACCCACTGACCTGCCTTTTGAGAAACCTGTATGCAGATGAGGAAGCAACTGTTAGAACTGGACATGGAACAACAGACTGGTTCCAAATCGGGAAAGGAGTGCGTCAAGGCTGTATATTGTCACTCTGCTTATTTAACTTATATGCAGAGTACATGATGAGAAATGCCAAGCTGGAGGAAGCACAAGCTGGAATCAAGATTACTAGGAGAAATATCAATAACCTCAGATATGCAGATGACACCACCCTTATGGCAGAAAGTGAAGAAGAACTAAAGAGCCTCTTGATGAAAGTGAAGGAGGAGAGTGAAAAAATTGGCCTAAAGCTCAACATTCAGAAAACGAAGATCATGGCATCCGGTTTCATCACTTCATGGCAAATAGATGGGGAAACAGTGGAAACAGTGAGAGACTTTATTTTTCTGGGCTCCAAAATAACTGCAGATGGTGACTGCAGCCATGAAATTAAAAGATGCTTACTCCTTGGAAGAGAAGCTATGACTGACCTAGATAGCATATTAAAAAGCAGAGACCTTACTTTGCCAACAAAGTTCTGTCTAGTCAAGGCTATGGTTTTTCTAGTAGTCATGTATGGATGTGAGAGTTGGGCAGTGAAAAAGGCTGAGCGCCAAAGAATTGATGCTTTTGAACTGTGGTGTTGGAGAAGACTCTTGAGAGTCCCTTGGACTGCAAGGAGGTCCAACCAGTCCATCCTAAAGGAGATCAGTCCTGGATGTTCATTGGAAGGACTGATGTTGAAGCTGAAACTCCAATACTTTGGCCATGTGATGTGAAGAACTGACTCTGGAAAAGACCCTGATTCTGGGAAAGATTGAAGGCAGGAGAAAGGAACAACAGAGGATGAGATGGTTGGATGTCATCACCGACTCAATGGACATGAGTTTGAGTAAACTCCGGGAGTTGGTAATGGACAGGGAGGCCTGGTGTGCTGCAGTCCATGGGGTCACAAAGAATCAGACAGTACTGAGCGACTGAACTGAACTGAACTGAATGCTATGGTAAATAGGTGCTATTATTATCCTCAATTTACACATATTGTATCCCTTGGTTGGGAAGATCCCCAGGAGAAGGGAAGGGCTACCCACTCCAGTATTCTGGCCTGGGAAATTCCATGGACAGGGGAGCCTGGTAGGCTACAGTCCATGGGGGTCACAAAGAGTTCACTTTCACTTTTCAGACAAAGTCTCAAAGGTTGAGTGACAGATGGTTAGTTACAGAAAGACTGGAGACTGGGATTATCTGGTTTCTGGGTGGTGGTGCCAGACTGGGTTAGAGAGAATCTAATTCTGGACACACACACACACACACACACACACACACACACACACACACACACCCTGCACACACGCACACACCTCACTCACTCCACATCTCAGACTGAGAAGGATCTAAGTGGACTCACATCATCAAGTCTCCCACATGAGCTTGTCCTGAGAAAAGAATCAGATGAGCAAAGACATAGCTCTTAGGACATGGGCAGGCCCCTTGTTTTTGACGCAGAGAAGATGGAAATGAGGTGCATATCCAACTAGAGGTGATTAGTTAATGATGGTAAGTCCATACAATGCTGCGTCCTCAAAGATGTGGAAGAGATTTTCAGGTTAAGATGTGAACAGAGGACACGCTACCCCCAGAAGCCCGTCAATCCACAGAAGAGGAATCTTTTAAAGACATAAACCACAGGGACAGAGAGAACAGGAAAGGGGGCCCTAGCAACAAAATCTCTTCCAGCTGGAAAGCAGGATGACCAGTATACTTGATTTAGCAGACTGCAGACAGCCAAAAGCTGAGAACCAGCCCTTATTCATACAACAGAATTCTCACATGCTTAGTAACTGGCAGCTCTAGCCGCTTGTAGATCTAAGGGTTAAAAAGGCTGGAATAAAGAGAACTCTTTGAAGGTGACTTGAAGAAGACAGATCTTTAGATATCTCTCCTCTCTAGCTCTCCCTCATTCTGGCAAATTCTTAGCTCTGGTGAGGGCTGGGCAAGCCAGGGACAGGGGTGAATGTGAGGCCTCTCCCGGAACAGTGGATTCGGCTGCTGAATGCAGAGACTCCACCCATGCTCCCGCAGCTGGGCTCCCAGAAATGTGCCACCAGACCCCAACCCTCAAGGCAAGAGCAGAACCCTCCAGCTCACAGCCGGACTGTGAGCAGTCCAAGAGGAAACCCCTAAAGATACTGACGGGGACGTCCCTGGTGGTCTAGTGGTTAAGACTGCCGTCCAATGCAGGGGATGATGGTTGGAACCCTGGCTGCCACAACCTAAGATTCTTCAAGGTGAGCAGAGCTACAAAAAATAAAAAATAACAATGCATAGGAATCAGAGACTATCATGAGAAAAGAAAGTAACTGTCTGAAGAAAGCTGCCCTTGAGCCCATGTGCCACAGCAGAAGCTCTCACAGGCTGCAGCTGAGGCCTGACACAGCCAAAAATAAATAAACAAATATCTAACAAATAAATGAGGATATTGGCAGACCAGGAAGTTACCAAACAGCCACCAAGTTCAACTCATAGTGAAGCTGATTCAGCATATACCATCCGTAGACTTATTTTCCTTTTCCTCCTAATCATGAGCAGCCAGTCAAAGATCTCCAAACATCTGAGGAAAGCCTCTAACATACAGAAAAAATAAATAAAAAAAACAACAGCAACGTGGGAATCCCCTGCAGGCTCAGCAGTCAGGACTTGGTGATTTCACTGCTGTGTCTGTGTTCAGCTGCTGGTGGGCATTGAACCTAAGATTTCACAGTGTGGCAAAGAAGAAAAAATAACCATAACCACAATAACAAAAATAAATGATAGCAACATATAAAATAAAAAATAACAACAGCGTGTCCTCTTTTCATGTCTTAACCTGAACATCTCTTCCACATCTCTGATAGGAATCAAAGACTATATCGAGAGAAGAAAGTAATTGTTTTAAGAAAACTACCCTTGATAACTGAGAGGTAAGTGAAGCCATTGCATCAGTGGAAAAAAAAAAACAAGAAGTTGTTTTTTTTGTAAAGAACATTCAGAAAACAAACAACAACAGCAACAAAAACAATGCCTTGGAAATAACAAATAAGACAGCAGAATTTAAAACATCAGTAGAGGGATTTCCCTGGAGGTCCCATGGTTGAGGCTCCATGCTTCCAAAGGAGGGGGCACTGGTTTGATCCCTGGTCAGCTCACTAAAATCCCACATGCCAAAAAAAAAAAAGAGAAAAATTTAAGTAAAAAAATTAAAAAATCAATAGAGGGCCAGGAAAAGAAAGTTGAAGAAACTTCACAAAAGTCTTTCCTTTTTTTTTTTTTAAAATAAAAGCAAATTATGAGAAGTAGGAGAAGAAAGGAAGTTAGAAGACCCGCCCAGGAAGTCCAGGATTGTGAGTAACAGGGATTCAAGAAAGAGAAGTGAGAAGGTGGAGGGAAGGAAACCAAAACTTTTAATTTCTGAAAAATAAAGGTATGAGCGTCCCGAGAGCTGGCACCATGGATGAAATTAGGCCCACGTCGAGGAGTTATCAGTGTGGAATTCTAGAACTCTGGGGACAAAAAGCTTAAAACTGCCCAGGAAGAACAAAATAGGTTTTACACAGAAAGGCTCAGAACCAGAAGGGCTTCAGCTGCCTCATCAGTGTGTCCTCATGACGCTGCAGGGGCAAGGATCTCTAACTTTGAATTGACAGTCAAGCATCCTTCAAGTCACCCATGGGACAGAATGCAAGATCTCCAAAAAGGTACCTCCTCTGCTGTCCCTCTTCAGACTGCCTCCTGGAGGTTTCCGTGGTGGTCCAGTGGTTAGGAGTCCACCTGCCAATGCAGGGGACACGGGTTTGGTCCAAGAAGATTCGCCATGCCACGGAGCAACACAGCCTCTGCACCACGACTCGAGTCTGTGCTCCAGAGCCTGTACCCTGAAACAAGAGGAACCCCCGCAATGGAAGCCTGAGCGCCACAGCTGGAGAGTGGCCCCGGCTCACCGCACCCAGAGAGAGCCCGCGCACGACGAAGACCCAGCACAGCCAAGAGAAAAAGGGCTGAATATCCGGTGAGCCTGGCCCAGGCGCGCATCCGCCCTTGGTTGACTGGATCACTGTCTGATGAACCCTTGTTCTCCCCTCCATGTCCTGCTGCCTGGCTCCGTGAAGGACACTGTTCCACCTCACAGGAGGGTCCACCTCACAGAAGGGTCCACCTCATAGGAGGGTCCACCTCACAGAAGTGTCCACCTCACAGAAGTGTCCACCTCATAGGAGTGTCCACCTCACAGAAGTGTCCACCTCATAGGAGTGTCCACCTCATAACAGTGTCCACCTCACAGAAGGGTCCACCTCATAACAGTGTCCACCTCACAGAAGGGTCCACCTCATGGGAGTGTCCACCTCACAGAAGGGTCCGCCTCACAGAAGGGCCCACCTCATAACAGTGTCCACCTCACAGAAGGGTCCACCTCACAGAAGGGTCCACCTCATAACAGTGTCCACCTCACAGAAGGGTCCACCTCACAGAAGGGCCCACCTCATAACAGTGTCCACCTCACAGAAGGGTCCACCTCACAGAAGGGTCCACCTCATAACAGTGTCCACCTCACAGAAGGGTCCACCTCATGGGAGTGTCCACCTCACAGAAGGGTCCGCCTCACAGAAGGGCCCACCTCATAACAGTGTCCACCTCACAGAAGGGTCCATCTCACAAAAGTGTCCACCTTACAGGAGTGTCCACCTCACAGAAGGGTCCACCTCATAAGAGTGTCCACCTCACAGAAGTGTCCACCTCACAGAAGGGTCCACCTCACAGAAGGGTCCACCTCATAGGAGTGTCCAGCTCACAGGAGTGTCCACCTCTCAGAAGTGTCCACAGAAGTGCTCCTGAGAGCTGGACACAGACGCATTGAGCTCAAAAGCAAGAAGACAGACCACCCATGCCTCTGACTGCTTTATACTGAATGTCCGCGCCACTGCCCTGCAGTCCATGCTGATAGGGGAGTCGCACCCCGGCCTTGCCCTCCGGCCGCCCCAGAGGACTCTCGTCAATGCTTAGGGAGGCTGAGGCCAGTCTGTGCCCCAGAGAGTTCAATGTCATCTTCCCAGAGGGGTCTTCCTCTGGCCTGGCCGTCATGCCCACTCTCTCTAGCAGGCAAATCAGTATAGGGCTGCTTTATATATATTTCTGTTTGTTTGAAACAGTTCATGATTAAGAAAAACAATGCAGACAAATGTTTGATGAAGTAGAAAGAGGTTTTTGACTTATTGTAAGGGGAAGAAAACAAATTACAGAACCAGTGACTGTCCTGCCTGAAGACATCCATGCAAAGGAACGTGTGCCTATAATGCTTAGAAAAGGCACAGAAAGACAAAAGTGTTGACGGGGGGTGGCGGGAGAGTAGGTGACTTCATTTTTTTCCTTTTGTCTATATTTTCCAGTTCCTTTAAATATGAATTACTCATGTAAGAAAGTAAACACAATAAAACAGAGGGAAATAACTGCATCTGAATCACACTTAGAATTGAGAAGCCAGATGACACAGTGGTTAAGAATGCAGGCGCCTAACCGACTGGCAAGCAGTGTGACCCTGTCACCTCCCTGAGCATTTTCTGGGGTTTGGGAGAGAGTTTTCCACGCCTCCTTCCTGGACTGACTGGGCTTTGCTTATGTTGGGGCTGTCAGTCTTGGACATGTCGAGGCCCAGGATGAGGGGAAATGTGTGCACAGGCATGGAGGTGGGACAGGGTCAGGTGAGCGCCAAGTAAAAGGGCTTGGACTGGATCCTAAGGCAGTGGGAGCCACAGAGGATCCTGAGCAGAGGACGGGCATGAAGGGGCAAGAGAGGAGCTGGAGGCCAGCTAGGGAGGACAGCAGACCAGGCTCAGGTGGGGTCTGTGGGATCGGACAGAGGGAGGTGCAAGTTAGCGGGAGGCTTCCCAGCATTGGAGGGGCACCCACAGCTCATCTGGACCCCTGTGTGAATCCCTCAGGCAGCCACTGGCCCTCTGCACTGTAGGGTCTTCTCCATGAAAAAGGAGGGGCCAGGTATGTTTCTTCTGCCCTCCCCCCAATCTGTCCCTGGTGTGCAGCGAGGGTTTGGGAATGGACATCTCTGCCTACCAGGAGGCTCCCCTGTGGGCCTGGAGCCCCGCATGCTTGCAGGGCTGGGCGGGAGGGAAGCTGCGATACCTCCGCCCACGGGGCTTCCGGGGCAAGCCACCGGGCACCTCCTTACAGGAAGAGGGCCAGGGCTGGCAGCTCGCTGGGAGGCATGGCCAGACCCACTTCATTAGAAACAACAGCCGCAATGCCTGGGCCCTGGTACTTTGAGGGATCCAGGAAAATGTAATTTCTTTTAAAATCAGAAGCAAAAGATGAAGAGAACGTCATCCTTTTTTCATTCTTGTCTTTATATCAACACCGTTAAAGGCAGAAGAGGCCCATGAAGGCAGAAATGCCAGGGCCTAGGAAAGTCAGACCCCAGCCCCGGGGAAGCAGGCACAGTTCACCTTGTCCCCTGCTTCCCTGCCTCTAGTGTCCAGGGTAGGCAATTGTGGTTGGGCCATCTGGGGGGCCCTGCCAGGCTGAGTTCGCCAAGGGGGCCAGGACAGGCCCAGGGCTGCAGTAATTAAGCAGCACCAGCAGATGAAGAGGTGAGGTGCTCAAGGGCCGAGCCTGGACAGGCTGTCTCATCAGAGTGACCCTGGCAAACTGGAGGCCACCTCTGGGCTGTGATGCTCACTGAATGTCCAGCGTCTGTGGTCTCCTGTGTTACCACGTGGCATCTGCCTCAGTCCCACCACGCTGGGCCCGTTTTTACAGATGAGGGGATGGAGGCGGAGCGAGCCAGCCACAAGACAGCTAAGCCCAGACTCAGAGTACAGCTCTGCCTCCTGTCCTGGGGCAACAGCTAAAGGAACTGGGGTGCTCCTCCGGAGATGGGGGCCCAGGGCGGCTATGTAGGAGGCTGTTAAGGGTTCTGCCATCAGGCGATTGCAGTTCCCCTCTCTGAGATAGGTGGCCTCTATCGCCCCATTTTACAGACGGGAAAAATGAGGGTTAAGAGGAGAGGGGACCTGCTTGCAGCGCCGGCTGGGTCTGCGCGGCGCGGCGACCGCCGAGGGGAGGAGCAGCGGCCGGGAGACCCGCTCGCACCCGGAGGAGGCTGAGGCCTGAGGCTGAAGTGCGGGGACCCGCGGGGCTGTGGGCGCCCGGGGGAGGCGGCGGCCGGAGGCGGGAGTGCCAGGACCCGCGAGGCTGCGGGCAGCGAGGCCGGGCTTCCAGCCAAGCCGGGCGTGGCCGGGCGGGAGGGGTAGGGCGGGCCCGGGAAGGGCCGCCACCTCCCGCCGCGCAGTGCCCTTCCTGGAGCCGAGTCCTCGTCGTCGCTGGTGAGTGGGGACGGGGCGCCGAGGGGGTGGCGGGGACGGGGCCCCCCGCGGGGAGCGACCCCCGACAACGCCCGCCCGCCCGCGTGGGGTCCGAGGGGAAACTGCGGCGGGAGGCCCCGGGGCAGCACTCTGACCCGGATCGTCCGGGGGAGCGGCGGGGACGGCAACGACCCCAGTCCTGGCCTCCGCGCTCGCGTTCCTGAGCGTAGGGATCCTGGCGAGATGGGGGGCGCGGGAGGGGGACCTTGGGCAACCCCGCCCCGCCGCACCCCGCTGAGGGCCAGGCACCCCTGCTTCCCGCCCATTCTCTAGCTGAGCAGAAGGCGGGAGTGGCAGAGCCAGGTACTTGAGGATCACAAAATGTCAGGGAGAACTCCTGCTCCCGATCCACTTGAGACACCCCACTTCTATGGGAGGAAACCCAGGTGGAAGAGAGGAGGTCATTTGCTCAAAGCCAGTGAAGGCCCTGTGGAGCCTTAGAACCAGGTCCCTAGATCCCTGGGTGGGGTGCTCAGGTGGACTGTAGCATGCGCCCCTGGGGTGTGCACCCCCACGCCCCCCTCCCCCCCCATGCCACGGAGTTGCCTGTGAGCTGCCCCTCCTGCAAAGGAGCTGGGAGCCCTGGCGGCACAGGTCGTGGTGTGCCCTGATGACTGGGTTTGCCTCTTGGTGGGTGCCCAGCCAAAAGGCACAACCAAGCCAAAGATGGGGAGAATGAAGGGTTTCTTACTTGCAACAACTAAGGACAGCATCTTGCAGCTTTCCCAAAGCAGCATCTTCTCCTACAGCAAAATTGTGTCAGTCACTCAAGTCATGTCCGACTCTTTGCCACGCCATGGACTGTAGCCCACCAGGCTCCTCTGTCCATGGAATCCTCCAGGCAAGAATACTGGAATGAGTAGCCATTCCCTTCTCCAGGAGATCTTCCTGACCCAGGGATCAAACCCAGGTCTCCTGTATTGCAGGCAGCTAAGCGTCCATGCGTATTCATAAAGGGCTTGAGTGGAGGAGAATTCATAGAATTGGGACAAAGCTCAGCAATGTCCAAGCTTCTGTTGATTGAAATCACAAGGGATCAGCAAAGGTCAACTTCTTGCTCCTTAGGTTCCAGCTGATCTGTTGGCTGGGAGTGGGGATTGTGAGGGTGGGGATGAAATTCTGCGAAACAGCTAAAAAGAAAACGTGTTTCAGGCTGACTTTCACCACTGAAACAACTGGGAGTCTTCACAACTGACTCATTATCTTTGCTGTTGTTGCTTCTCTTGGCTGTTTGTCCTTTCATTTCCTTAAGATTATTACTGGGATCTGTTCAAGGGCAAAGCATCCTGGCCAGGCTTAGATCACAAAACAGCCCAATCCTAAAATGGTTTCTCTTGTGTCAAGAGAGCCATGCCTGGTTCTTCCTTGGGGGTCGTTCTGCCCTGCCTGCTTACAGTGGGGTTCCAGCTGTGGACACACTGCTGGGTGCCGGAGCCACCTGGCAAAGCCCCGGTGGCCGGGCCTAGGCTGGGAGTCTCTCCACTGGCCTGATGAAGTATGATGGTCCCTGGTACTGGCTGCATGCTCTGGAGTGGACGGCAGGAGGACCAGGACTCTAGCCTCCCCTGGGGATGTGGGATTGAGGCTGTTCCAAAAGGGTCATGTCCAGGGAGGAGGCTGCGGATTGGAAGCGCGGCCCAGGGTGCCTGGCGCACAGGGCCATGGGCCCCCGTGTCTCTGTGAGGTGTGGGGACCCCACACAGGGCAGCAGGAGGCAGGGTCCGCTCCTGCCCGGTAGCTCTGGGCTGGGAAAGGTGCTGGGGGGGGCAGGAAGGGAGAAGCAGCCAGCCTCTTCGGGGAGCAGGGAGGCAGGTGCTCAGCACCCCCAGATGGAGGCTCAGTGGAGATCCTAGGCACCCAGGGGAGCCTTTGAATAGAGAGGGCCTGACGTGCTCACCCAGGGCACAGTCCAGGGGCTCAGAGCAGGGCAGCCGGGCTTCAGATGCTCTGTGGTCTGACAGTAGAGCCCTACCATCTCCGCAGTGCAAGCCCAGAGGCCACTTTCTCTGCCTGCAGACTGTGTCTGTGTGTGTAAGTGTGTACACACACGTGCCTGCCCACCCGTCCATGGCTGAATGGTGTCCGGCTGGATCTGGCAGAAGCCAGAAACCATTGACAGTGGATCATTGGGGAGAGGAGGGGTTTGGGGGGCGCTGCCAGAGGGCGAGCCTCCTTTCTGCTGCCTACACTTTTGACTTTTCCCGATTTCATTTTTGAATCTGCCTTTCATTTGTATTTCTTATGACTTATTTTTGATTGTGCCAGCAATGTCTGCGTATGCTCTCTGTCTTAAAAAAATTAGTCATTCTCCATAAAACAGATTCCTTTTTGTTACCCCCAGCCTCCGCCGCCCCCATCCCACACTGGCTGGGTTTCCAGGAGGAGGCAGACTCTTCTAGAACTGTGTGGTGGTCTGTTACATTGGATATTTTCATAATGAAAAAGATGAACAGAGCTTATCATGAGGAGGATTAAAAAATCCTGTGAGTCATTAAAAAAAAAAAAAAAGGTGGGGTGGGGGGAGACCTTAAAACAAGTCCCTGGGACCATCGGTGGTGGCTTGCAGGAAAGATAAGGCCCGGGAGGTACAGCCTGGGGGTTGGGAGCAGAGAAACGGCAGAACTCTGCTCCGTTTCTGGGCAGTGGTTTCTGACCCCTTCTGTAGCGAGGCCTCAGAGAGCAGAGAGCTCCTCCAGAGGCCCACTGGCTCGACCCCCACTTCGCAGATGGCGACACAGCGCCCAGGAGTGAAGCATCACTAGGATGGAAACCCTGGGTCTCTCCCCAGGGGGCCGGGAAGACTCAGATCCTGAAATTGCTGCCCGCAGGTCCTGTCGGGACCTGATGCCTCTCGGGGGATGGGACACTGGCCCTGAGGCCCTGAGAGAATCTTCTGGCATGCAAGCAGAGGGTGGAGCGGCTGAGGTGGGGTCCGAGGACCTTGAGGGCTCACCCCACAGCCCTGGTCCTGGCAGGCTTCTGGGGCAGGCTTGTCAGGCTGGAGGAGGAGGCTGGAAGAGGAGGCTGGCGGAGGGGAGGTGGCCCAGCCCTCATTGTGACTGGTCGTGTGACCCAGAGCTAAGGCCAGCAGGCTTGCAGATCAGGGCCTGGAGGGGTGGCCTGGGCTTCAGGGTCACCCAGGCCTGGAAACTTCTGGGACGCCCCATGCTTTGGTTTCCTCATCTGGAGAGTGGTGTGTGCCTTGGAGGCCAAGATGGTGTGGGACTCAGGGCGTGAGCTGTGAAGCGGCTGGCCCCTCCCCCGTGGCTGCTGTGCCTCCCTGTGGAGCGATGCTGACCCAGTGTGAGCCCAGCCTGGGCCTCAGCCAAGCTCCTCTCCACCCTGCTCACTCCCAGAGGCCAAGTGCCTTCTCCTGACCCCAGGGCCTGAGCGCTCTGCTTTGCCCTTCTTGATCTTGGTTTCAGTGGCCTCAGGCCTCAAGGGTGGGGCCTTTCAGAAGCATTTTCACCTCTTGAGTGTTGGGTGATGGACTGGCTGACATTTTCTCAGCCTTCAATCTGCGCCGTGAGGCTGGGTCTTCTCCTGCAGGGACGCTTGGCCCCCGACCCTGACCCTCCCACTCCCTCGCTTGTCTGGTTCTCACTTGAGCCTCCCCAGGACCCCATGAAGCAGACAGGGCAGGTGGTACTCACTTGATGTCAGGGGAAACTGAGGCCCACAACGGAGCTTTGGCCTGAGTTCACCAAGAATATTGGAGATGGAGCCAAAGTTTGGGCTCTGAGTCACCCTCTGATGGAAACAAATAAAGGACAGGTGGGTGGCTTTGCCCCTCTGCCTGAGCCCCTTCCTGACCACTGGTGGTCTCTAATCCTAATACTTGGGCCACCTGATGTGAAGAGCTGACTCATTGGAAAAGACCCTGAGGCTGGGAAAGATTGAGGGCAGGAGGAGAAGGGGGTGACAGAGGATGAGATGGTTGGATGGCATCACTGACTCAATGGATGTGAGTTTGGCAAGCTCCGGGAGTTGATGAAGGACAGGGAAGCCTGGCGTGCTGCAGTTCATGGGGTCGCAGAGAGTCAGACAGGACTGAGCGACTGAACAACGACAACCCCACCACAGAGTGGATCCTTCTCAGGCCTGCCTGGGCCAGCTGCCCCGCCCAGCTCTGCCTAGCCCAGCATGACTCAGCCTGGTGGGTCCCCTAATCGGGTGATTCAAGAGCCTGGCAGTCCCCATGAGGCCCCAGGAAGCTCCCTGTCTGGACTGTCTTCACGTGGGCATCTGAGCTACCTATTTTCTGACCCCGGGGCTGGGCGGACCCATTAATCCCCTTGGTCCAGTGGTGCATAGATTAACACAGCAGCCTGGAAGGGTGGGCAGAAGCGTGGGGTTCAAGCCTTGCTCCACCGCGGCCTTGGGAGAGCCGGCACCCCTTCCCGGGCCTCTGCTGGTTCTGTCCAGCAAGGGGCCAGGGGGATGGGCTCTCTAGCCCTGTCAGCTGACACACTGGGGATTTCCTGGGCACCGGCTGGGTGCCGTGACCGGGTGACACCTGCCCATGACACCGTGCAGAGAAGTACGGATGCAGGCCACAATGTTCCTAAACCTCAAAAACATGCTCGGTGGGAGAAGCCAGACCCCGCGGTCCACAAATTGCGTGGTTCCATCTAGGTGCAATGTCCAGAAAGGGCAAGTCTATAGAAACAGGAAGCAGGCTGGTGGTTGCCAGGGGCTGGGGCAGGAGGACTGAGGAGTGACCGCTCATGGGTGCTGGGGCCTTTGGGGGTTGATGGAGATGTTTTGGAGCTTAATATAGATGGTTGCACAACATTGGGAATGTATGAAATTACCCTCAAACTGTGCACTTTAAAAGGGTTTCTTGTGTGTGTATGCTTTTCATTTCAGTGAATCACAAGCAACAGGAAATAAAAACCAAATGATCAGGAGCCTCTGAGGGCAGGTGTGGCATCTGGAGTAAGGGGTGGAGGTTAGGGACTGATGCTGTGATGAATGTAGGGGGAAACAAGTAGGAAGTGATGCAAATTTGTGTCCATAGGAGGATACTCTTTTTAAAAATGTTTATTTTGGACTAATTTTAGACTTACGGCAAAGTTACAGAGGTAATACAGAGTTGCCACACATCCTTCACCCAGCTTCCCCTCCTGGACCAGGAAATCCACACCCTGTTGGTAACCCTGCTAACAGATCTGTTGGCCCAGGACACCGTCTGCCCGGGATCCCACCTTCTGTTTAGCGAAAAGAAGGTGCCCTTGGCACCTTGGGTCCGTGGGCAGGGGGGGTAAGATGGTGTGGGCCCCTCGCAGGGTCAGAAAGGACAGTGCTCAGGCTGGGCTCACAGCGGTTCCCAGGAGGTGTTCGCTTGGGATGGTGGCTGCTAACATCTTCACGTGCTTGTGACATTAAAAAAAAGTTATTATTTGTCCTTAGTCGGTGATGTAGCCTTCTGTCTTTGCTTGCCTTCCATGACCTGACCCTTTTCGAGAGTGCTAGGGGGCAGGGCAGGTATATATGGTCATCTGTTCCTCCAGCCGGGATTGTGACAGTTTCTCATGACTGGACCAGAGTTTGCGTTTGTGGCAAGAACAGCACAGTGAGCAGGTCCACCTCCCTGAACTGGGGCACGTGTCTTGTACTGGTGGCACTAACCTTGGTCACCTGTGAAAGGGACAAAGTGGGCATAAATGGGACCGTCCTGGGGGAAGGCTCGCATAGTCACTGAGGAGGCCTGCGGTCTGGCCCGGCTCAGGGTCTGACCCCCGGCCCGCCCCTGGGCCCCTGGGCCTCGGTGTCCCTGTCTGTGTGTGAGCGTCAGTGCGGGGTGAGGCCCTTCCACCTGCCCCGCCCCCGCCACGGTCCGGGGGGGTCCCTCAGGCCCTGAGTGCAGCTTGTCATGGTTGCCCAAACGCTGTCGCTTCACGGTGGTTCCAACACATTTATTAAGCAGGCTGAGCGGGGGTGTGCCTGGTGGTGTGGATGAGAAAGCAGGGAAGGTGGCCTGGGCAACCTTGAAGTGACAGCGTGGTGGCTGGGTCCCTGGCTCCACTTCCCCTTGGTACCAGCACTGGGCCAGTGCCCTCCTAGACCTGGCAGAGGTTGGGCCAGAGGTGGGCCTTGTGCTGGAGTGAGATCAGATCCTCACCCCCACCTCAGGAACAGTTCCGTGTCCCCTGGAAACCGGAGGGTGGGCTGGAGGGGTGGGGGGAAACACAGGCTGGTTTACCTGTCGGGAGCCAGCCCTGGGCAGTGCTTATCCTCATGGTTCAAATGTGCAGCGATCGTGGTGGGGGTGGGGGGGGGGGGTGGGGGGGGTGGGCTCACTGGCCCCATTCCACAGGTGAGAAAACTGAGGCCCAGGGAGGGAGCAATCAATCATTAGATGGCAGAGCCGGAATCTGCTGGATGCCTAACGCCGTCCGACTGCTCCTTTTATTTTTTCATAATATCTCTTTATCTGTTTGGCTGCCCCGGGTCTTAGTTGCGGCATGCTGGCTCTTTAGCTGTGGCATGCGGCCGACTGTTTAAAAGTGTGCTCATGATAGACATTTTGGAAAACATAACAGAGCATCTTAAGTCCTGCTGGCGAGCGTGGGCCTTGGCCTCCTGAGCTACCTGCTTGTGGAGGGGCCCTGGGCAACTGCCCCCGCCCTCAGCACCTTGGGTCCGTGGGCAGGTGGGGTGAGATGGTGTGGGCCCCTCCCAGGGTCAGAAAGGACAGTGCTCAGACCAGGCTCACAGTGGTTCCCAGGAGGTGTTCTTTTTAGGGGGATGACAGCTGCTAACATCGTCACATGCTTGTTACATTAAAAAAAGTTTTGTTGGCCACACCCTGCAGCAAGTGGGACCTTGGTTCCCTGACCAGGGATTGAACTCACACCCCTTGCCCTGGGAGGCAGAGTCTTCACCACTGGACCACCAGGGAGGTCCGTCTCTAAAGTGCATATCCATGTTATCTATTTTTGCTAAAATCGGGATCATTCTGTCGTCTATTTTATATTCTGCTTTCTGCCCTGAATGTTAAGGACAGTCGTCACGTTATTAAAGAGTCCTCCAAGCTGGACTTGGGGGCTGACCCGTCCCTTGCAGTCCCTGGTGCTGGGCACTGAGCTTGCTTCTGCACCTCGGGTGTTTCGTGGTGCTCCAGGTGAGCAGTTGCCCTTCTGCCCCCTTCAGCCTTCCTCCTTCTCCCAGTGCCCCAAGGGCTCCCCGCTGCCTGCGGGTGGGCACAGCCTCGTCCCTGCACCTGCTGCCCTGCCTGCCGGGTGCCCCCGCCACACCCCGGGCCCTCTCCCCTCCCAAGTCCTGGGACAAAGTGCTGCCTATCCTTCTTGCACCCTCTTCTCTCTGATCCTGGGTTGGGGTGCCCATTCTGAGGTTTGGGTCCCTTCTCTGCCCACTGTGGTGCCCAGCCCCCACCCAGCAAGTGTGCTGAACCGAGTCCCACTCCAGGGCTTCTTATCTCCTACACACACCCTGGGCCCTCCAACAACACCTGAGTCAGGGTGTGTGAGTGGGAGCTCAGTCCCTTTATTTTGTGATGAGGAAACCGAGGCCCAATCAGGGGTGCTGATCGGTTTGGGGGTCCCATGGCATGTCCAGGCAGCACTGGCCCCCAGCGTCCAGCCAGCTGGACTCTCAGCCCCAGTTAGCTCAGCTCTCTGGGTGCCCGGTAGGTCCTCAGTGCAGACCAGGGGGCTGCTGGGCAACGGGGAGTGGAGAGACTTGAAGACTGAATCCCCTCGGCCCCTGCCCGGGGGGCTCCAGCCCTGGGGGTTGTGTTGGCAGCACTCCTGCCCTGAGCCCTGCCAGCCTCTCAGGGCTGCTGAGGGGCCTTCACCAGCATTAAACTCTGTCTCTTCTCACCCACAACCTTAAGGTTTTTGACCTGGGCAGAGCCTGCCCCAGAGTGCTGTGTGACCCCAGGCAGGCTGCTTTCCATCTCTGAACACAGGGAAGGGGAGGCAATTTCAGGGCAGACCTGTGGGCTGATGCTGAAACACCTATACACCGAGATACCCTCACTGGGCTGGACCCAGGTTGGGATGTTGATGTCCCATCATTTGCTGGAGGTCACTGGGTTGGGAAGATCCCCTGGAGAAGGGAAAGGCTACCCACTCCAGTATCCTGGCCTGGAGAATTCCATGGACTGTATAGTCCGTGGGGTCACAGAAAGTCGGGACACGACTGAGCGACTTTCACTTTTCACAGTACGTTGGTGGGGAGTGGGGACTCGAGCCAAGCTATCTGATACCGGTTGTCGCGTGAATGACAGTGACCGAATGGGAAGTCCTGGAGCTCTGGGTGCAGATGCGGACCGATGCAGCCTCATAGAGTCTGGGCCAGCACTTGGCCTGGGGAGGAAGGGCTTGGGGGCCTTTTTGGTGGAGGCTACGCAAACTGGCCTTGAATGAGGTGGCAGAGAGGAGGGGTCATTTACCAGGAGACATGAGGTCAAGGGTGAGGGTGAGAGAACAGAGGAACCTGGCAGCTGCAGCAGGGGCTGACGTGGAGCCAACAGGGGGCAGGGGCACCCAGGGGGCGCCTGCCCATTAGGGCAGTCTTGTGGGTGGGGCCCGAATTTGGGTGGAAGTATGTTCCCCGGAGCTCTTGGGCTGGGACGCTGCGGGCTGTGGGGTGAACTCAGCGCCCCGCCCAGCCTCGCACGTCTTCCCTGCACCGCCTGCTCGGACCATCAGTTGCCTGGTCAGTCCGTGAGGGATGAGGGGCCGGTAACGGACCCACTTCAGGTCTGCTCACAGTAGGTCCTTGGGAAACACCAGGGGACACCCCACCCCCACTCTGGAGCCTCCCCATCTCTCACTCCAGCCCTGTCTTCTCTTTCAGAACTTTCCGGAACAACACCTGCAGCCGCAATGGCCCCACCCTGGGTGCCCGCCGTGGGCTTCACGCTGTTGCCCAGTCTGGGGGGCTTCCTGGGGACCCAGTACATCCGTGGAGAGGGTTTCCGCTGGTACGCCAGCCTGCAGAAGCCCTCGTGGCACCCGCCCCGCTGGGTACTGGCCCCCATCTGGGGCACGCTCTACTCGGCCATGGGGTAAGTGGGCATGGGCGCTGGCATGGGCACTGGGCCTGTCCACCTGCTGGGCAGGCGGAGCACGGGAGGCCCAGGCCGGAGGCCCGAGTGTCTCCTCTGGAGGTGAACTGTCCAGATGCCCGCAGGGAAGCGGGCGCTGTTTCCTGGCCCCATTTGGCAAGTGAAGGTGGAGAAAGCTGTGAGGCCTCTTGGTTGCACAACCGAACGCCTTCCTCTGAGGCCTCCTGGAAGGCGCGGCAGCCCTGTACTGGCACCCTGGCTGTTTTCACACCCGCAGGGAGAGGCCGGCCCCGTGTGCAAAGTTCAGACGTGGGCAGGCGGATGCTCCCAGAGCAGTAGCACCAACAACAGTCATGGTAGCTGCTTGTCGGGCATCTGCCTGGTGTCAGCCTCTGTCTTTGTTAAGGTTCACGGCCCCTCGCTTGACAAGAGACCTCCCAGGGACACAGGGCTACGGGTGGAGTAGGGACCCTGCAGGCCTTCCTGAAAGGGACCGGGAGGTGCCAAGGGAGAGGCTGGACCGGGTGAGGGAGTGCGCACCCTGCTGGCCGCCGTGGGGCTTGCACCCAGGAGGCTGGTCAGCTTCGCGCCGTCCTCTGCAACGTCCCCAACGTGCAGGTTCTGTGCCAGCCCGGTGGGACTGCAGGGGGCAGAGAGCAGAGACCAGGCTGATGCCCCAGGCTCCTGATGGGAGTAAGACAGACCTGAGTGTCAGCTGGGCCGCACCCTCCTCCTGCCCCATTCGGCTGCGGTTCTTCCCACGTCCCGCTTTCTACTCGCTGTCCTGGCCCAGAGGCATCGCTGGTGCTGCCTCCACTTGCTCCAGCTTCCAGGCCTCCCCTCCCTGTCGAGATTCGGATAGAGCATCGATCTGGCATCACCTCTCTTTTGGCGGAACTGGGCAAACCTGTCAGAGTAGGGAGCTCAGCCTCTGGCCTCAGACTAGCTGGATTCCAATGCAGACTCACCTCCCGACAGCCTGCCAAGAGCTCTGAGCACTTCCTTCCTCTGGGCCTCAGTTTCCACACCTGTGAGATGGGGGTGACAGTCCCGCCCACCTCATGACGTTATCTTGAGGATGAGTGAGCTAATGCTTGCAGAGAGGTGCCTGCATGTGTAAATGTGGAAGAAGTGAAGTGAAAGCCACTCGGTCGTGTCCAACTCTTTGGGACCCTGTGGACAATACAGTCCATGGAATTCTCCAGGCCAGAATACTGAAGTGGGTAGCCTTTCTCTTCTCCAGGGGCTCTTCCCAACGCAGGAATCGAACCTAGGTCTCCCGCATTGAGGGCAGATTCCTTACCAGCTGAGCCACAAAGGAAGCCCAAGAATACTGAAGTGGGTAGCCTATCCCTTCTCCAGGGGATCTTTCTGGCACCTGGGTTGAACCCAGGTGTCCTGCATTGCAGGCAGATTCTTTACCGTCTGAGCCACCAGGGAAGCCTGTATATGGGCCTAAACCTTCACATATTTTTGCGGCCTAACCGTGGCAATCTCATCCTTGTCTCCTAAGGCCCAGCCCCAAATCCCCTAGGACACATTCACTTGCATGCCTTCTGTACATGCTTCACTGATGATGATGATGTCAGTTATTTATTGAGTGTCCTACTCAATTATTTATTGAGTACCTGTCCTGAGGGGAGCCAGGTATTGCCCTTAGCACCGCCAACGTATTAACTAGAATCTCTGCAGCGACCCCATGAGAGACAAAGGCCCAGAGAGGTTAAGCAAGTTCCTTGAGGTCACACAGCAGTCAGTGGCAGGGCATGCCGGCGTCATCACCCTGTGGTCTCCGAGGTGAGTGTGGCTTCCTGCCTTGCAGGGAGGCCCCTGGCCTCTTCCCTGTTGGTGTCCTGACCGGTAGCCTCTGTTTCAGGTATGGTTCCTATATGATCTGGAAAGAGCTGGGGGGCTTCTCAAAGGAGGCAGTGGTTCCCCTGGGCCTCTACGCTGGGCAGCTGGCTCTGAACTGGGCGTGGCCTCCCCTCTTCTTCGGTGCTCGACAAATGGGCTGGGTAAGTGTGGCCTTGGCTTGTCTCCCCGGTCCCTGGAGATGGCCCCTCCCTGGGTGGATGTGGGGCACCATATCCCAGCCCCCCAGGCTCAGGATCTAAAGGTGGGGGCAGGGGAGGCACATGGCTCCTGGTCCACTCAGAAGCTCTTGGGGCTGTGGGGGTGGGGTACTTCCCTGGTGGTCCAGTGGCAAGTCTCTGCGCTCCCAATGCAGGGGGCCCCGGGTTCGATCCCTGGTCAAGGAACTTGATCCCGCATGCTGCAACTAAGCCAAATGCAGCCAAATAAAAAAATATAAATGTTTTAGGACTTCCCTGGCAGTGCAGTGGTTAGGACTCCACACTTCCAATGCAGGGGATGTGAGTTTGATCCCTGGTTGGGGAATCAAGATCCCACATGCCACAGGGTGTGGCCAAAAAGAGAAAACACGGAAGCTGTTAGGGGACCAGTGCCCCTCAGCTGCTTTTCCTCCATGAAGGAAGCCTGTGGGGCTCTGACTGAAGCTCTGGTGCGGGAAAACCCACCTTATAGCTGATGCTGTGTACCCCTCCGTGTGGCAGAGTCAGGTATGGGTGATGGTTCCCATTTTACCGATGAAGAAACTGAGGCAGAGAACGGGAGCGGGGCTTGGCCAGGTCACTGAGAGGCAGCTGGAGAGTTCCCTCCGCCGCTGTGGTTAGTGGGCAGCTGGGATACACCGCCCCGTGTGTCGTGGTGCCTCAGGACCCCCGTCCTCGTCTCCGCAGGCCTTGGTGGACCTCCTGCTGACCGGCGGCATGGCGGCAGCGACGGCCATGGCCTGGCGCCAGGTGAGCCCGCCGGCCGCCTGCCTACTCTACCCATACCTGGCCTGGCTGGCCTTCGCAGCCATGCTCAACCACCGCGTGTGGCGGGACAACCAGGGCCGGAGGAGCGGCCGGCGGCTCTCGGAATGAGGACGCCTCGCCCTCCGAGGACTGCAGCCGCTGTGGGTCAGGCACTGCCGGTGGTGGGGGCCCCCCAGGCTCCCACAGCCACCAGGCCGCCTGTCTGCTCTCAGCCCAGGGGGTGACCGGCAGTTTCAGAGGTGCTCTGGGCTGAGCCCCCACCCCAGAAACAGTGTCCTGTGCTTTCAGCCCTGCTCAAAGCTTGCTTTTGGAACGTGGAATTTTATAAACCAAATAAAGTGTTTCAACTTCTTGGCAGTGGCCTGGTTTGCTTGGGTGGGACCCCCGGCCATGGGGAGGGCGAGGGGCTCGTCCTCCAGCTGGGTGTGTCTGGGCTGGGTCATCCACGGGATGCAAACTCACACCTCTTGAACCCTTCCAGGAGAGGAGGTGGCCTGCCCAGGGTGGAGCGGTGGACACTGGCAGAGGACGGTGCAGCCTCCGCCCCCAGCCCAGGGAGGGAGGCCCGTCCACTCTACGCATCCAGGAAGCCCAGCCCAGGCACCTGAAGGGCACAGGCCCAGTCTGCCTGGTCTACTGCTGGCCTCAGCTGGGGTGGGTGCCAGGCCTCATATCAGACTCACCCCACTGGGGACGAACAGCCCATCATGGAGGGGATGTCAGAGGTGGTATGCAGACAGCAACCCCTCCCTGGCTCCGCTCACCCAGACTTGGGAGGTGTCATCCTGACCTCGAGTTGGGTGACCCATGACCTCTCCTGACACCTGTTTGGAGTGAGGCTGGCAGAGCCTTGAACAGGCTCCTCCTGGAGTGCCTACCTCCAGGCCAGGCTCGAACTGGGAGTGAGCAGGAGGGCTCACTACCCTGTGAGGCATCTGATGAACCACCTCGTGTGAGCATTCAACGTGAGGGGCACAGGAAGGCCCCTAGCCTGGGTTTCGGAGCCTCTGCCTTCATGTTTTAACCCCCAAAACCCACTGGGGGCACCCCTGTGCTGGCTGACGGCACCCACGACCATCCCCTGCTGCCCTGTGGGAGTCTTAGGGTCTCCCATGATCCCCACACTCCCAGGATGCGGGGACAGGCAGGGGGGAAATTCCATCCCCGAGGCCCCCAGGTTTAAGTGCTAGAGCCAGGATTCAGGGTCCACATGAGGACCCAGGTTCCCAGGTGTCGGTCATGATACAGACGGGCCTCAGCTCCACAATGGTCCCTATTGTGTCTGCTCTGAAACGGAACAAGTGGTGGGACCGTAAAGAAGGCTGAGCGCCAAAGATCCTGGTGCTGGAGGAGACTCATGGGAGTCCCTTGGACTGCAAGATCAAACCAGTCAGTCCTAAAGGAAACCAGCCCTGAATATTCACTGGAAGGACTGATGTTGAAGCTGAAGCTCTAATACTTTGACCAGCTGATGCAAAAAAACAGCTCACTAGAAAGATTGAGGGCAGGAGAAAGGGACAGCAGAGGATGAGATGGTTAGATAGCATCAGCGACTCAATGGATGTGAATCTGAGCAAACTCTAGGAGATAATGAAGGACAGGGCAGCCTGGTATGCTAGATTCTACGTTGGACATGACTTAGCAACTGAACCACTAAGAAATCAAGCTTTGGGTCAGGAACTGCTACAGCCTGAATATTTATATCTTCTCCAATTCATGTTGAAATCCTAACCCCCAGTGACAGGTTGGTTGGTGGGGCCTTTGGGAGGTGACTAGGTCATGAGGGTGGGGCTCCCACGAGTGGGATGAGTGCCCTTTTAAGAGACCCCAGAAACCTCCCTCATCCCTTCTATCACAAGGACACAGTGAGAAGACAGCTGACCGAGTCACGAAGAGGGTCCCACCTCAGACACGGTTATCTGCTGTCCCCTGACCTTAGGCCACCCCAACCTCCAGAACAGAGGGGACTTCAGTTGTTTAAAGCACCCAAACCCAAACCGACTGACAGGAACTTGGAGACCTAAACACATTACTTCTGTTTTTCTAAGTATATTTGTGCATGCTCAGTCGTGTCCGACTCTGGTGACACCCCATGGACTGTGGCCCACCAGGCTTCTCTGTCCATGAGATTTCCCAGGCAAGAATAGTGGAGCAGGTTGCCAGTTCCTCCTCCAGGGCATCTTCCTGATCCAGGGATCGAACCTGTGTCTCTGGAGCCTCCTGCATTGGCAGACAACTCTTCACCACGGCACCATCTGGGAAGCCCCTTCTCAAAACCCTCATCTTGGTACTGTGGTTTTCTTCGACAACCAGCGGAAAACTACCGACACATCAGGCAGGCCTGAGGTTCCAGGGCCCCAAAGAGAAAAGAGAGGCAGAGGTACAGAAGGCAGACTTTATTGCAGTACAAATCGAGTCAGGAGAGGACAGGACACAGCAGCTCTCTGCGGGGAAAACCAGAGATGAGGCATCCTGCCCTCTAACCTCTGCTCGGCTGGAGGGAGGGGTGCTTCCCCAGGACACAGGCTGACCTTGTGGGTAACAGACAGGATGGACAGACATGCCCTGGCAGATAGAGGCGGGCGGTACAGTCAAGTGCAGTTTTGCTACAAGGATCACTCTTGGCTTCAGAGTGAAACAAGCAGTGCCCCCCACTCCCGCAACACACACACACACACACACATGTGTGTGCGCTCTGCAGGCAGCTCTCCTACAGAAGTCAGACCCACCGTCTGGTGAGCTGGGCCTGGGTACACTGTGGCTATACAAACTGCTGCAAACGGACTCAAAATTCCAGAAACATAACGAAGAACGAGAATTCTGTGTTTTCTTCCCATAAATGAAAAAGTAACAAAAATCCCATTTTCTGACTCTGGTTGGTGGAAGGTGGCCTCTGACTCCAACCCAAAGTTCTCCCTGGAACTGTCTTTCTCAAGCACCCACTGCCCGGTGTTCTGCTGTCCAGCTGTCCCCGAGCCCCCTCACCAGAGGGCCCAGCCAACCTCAGATGAGGTGAGGACCCCTGCGGGGCCCAGTGGCCTGTCTGTGGGGCCGGATGGAAAGCCAACAGCAGCCAAGGGTGGTGGCCTTCCGCCCTGGAGCCTCGAGGGAGGTTTTGCTGGTGAAGGTTCGACTCTGGGGGCGAGAAGTTTGGCTCTGAGAAGCCAGCTCCCAGGGGTGATCTGGGGACGCCTGTCCCAGGGTCTGGCATGGAGCATGCGAACAGCCAGTCTGGCCTGTTAGCGTCTGGGTTCCCACGAGTGCTCCTGGGGAACCTTGTTCCTGAGGACACCTTGTCATGCTCCCCAGATCCCCTTTCACTTAACACCTCTGGAAGCACGGCACCCCAGGGACCAAGCTCTCTGGGATGAAGCCCTTGGCTGAGCTGATACCGACCCCTGCACAGACGCTGGAGAGGGGTGTGTGGACAGGGCCTGGCACTCAACCCTGGGGACTGACAGAGGAGAGGAAGGGCCCCGAGCCCCAGGGTGGGAGGCTGGGACGACAGCTTGCGGGGTGGGGATGGGGGGCACTTTGCAGAAGCAGCTCTGAGAACTGAGGCTGGAATCTGCCCACAAGCACCAGCAGGAAGGCCGACGGGCGCCTAGAGGAGGCGGGTGACGGGGCAGCCATCCGGCTCGTCCAGGAACAAGGTGCTGAAAATGTCGTTGAAGAAGCTTGGGTGGTACCTGCAGGCTCGCTCACAGTCCGGGTTGAAGTTCACCTCCAGGATCTGCGGCTGTATCACTTGCTTCCCTGATGGCACAGAAGCATGGCCTGTCTCACTCTGGGGAGGGGGGGCCTTGGGCGGGGGTGCTAGGGGCTGCGAGGCTTCTCCGGGGAGGGAGGGGGGATCCTGGCCTGAAGCCCGCTCTAGCAGGGGAAAGACCAGGGCTGCCTTCAGCCCCGGGAGTGCCACGAGCCACCACACCCCGCTTAGATGTCTGGTTCACTGGGACGCTGGGCCCCTTCTCCTTGTATGCAGGGCGCCTTTCCTCATCAGCTCTCTCCTGACACCACGGCCACCCACTTCCCTTTCCCCCCGTTGTGCTCTGCCCTGCAGGCTGCGGGCCCTCAAGGTGAGCCTCCTCTGATCCAGATCTCCAGGCTAATCAGAGAAAAGGGGCACGGGGCAGCGTGGACCAGGCCGAGGCAACAGTATCCTCTCTGTCCCTGGGGGGCTGGCTTTGGGGGGGCACGGTGGCTGGAGGATCAGCTCTGGGTAAACTGGGGTTGGGGGGAGCCCCCCTCACCATCGGGACGGCTGTCCCACTTCAACATGAGGTCGACGGCGTACACGGCCCGGGATGAGGGGTAGTCACAGAGGCCTAGCGGGGGTGGCCTGGCACACGCCACCTGGAACAGCTCCGTGAAGGCCTGGAAGATTTCAGCCTGGGGGCCAGGGCAGGGGGCCAGGGTCAGGGGGCCTGCAGGCTGACGCTGGGACCAGCCCCTCGGAGCAGCCTCTCAGCACAGGGCTCACTGCCCCTTCCTGAGCCCCGGTCTCCGAATGGCAACGCCACTTCCTCCGACATCGTCCATGACCTGCAGCCTGACTATTGCTGCCCTCACAGCTGGCACCCACCCCTGCAGACCTGGGTCCCCTGTCAGAGCTTCCACAGCGCCTTCTGCCCCAATCCCAGGAGTGCAGGATCTGAAATGCTCACTCCAGGACGTGGAGACCAGTTTGTGTCCCCCTAGGTGTGCAATTCCTGGGATGCTGAGAGCCTCTGTCTGTCCCAAGGGTGGTCCTGAAGGCCCCACCAAGCTCCTCCCCTCCCCAAGGAGCCCTCATGACACCCCACTAGGGTCAGAGAGAAGGAGGGGGTCTCACCCACACCCTCTCCCTCTGGTGGACGAGCCAGACCACCAAGAGGAGGCAAAGGCCCCCACGTGCCCAGCACTGCCTACACAAGCCCTGTCCCCTTGAGCTCGGCCAGCACTCACCTGGACGTTCTTCCAGGGGAATTCTGGGTACTGCTTCTCAAACTCCGGGATAAACTCGTTGTAATGTACCTGCAACAGACACAGGGCCCATCGCGCTCCACCTGGGGCCTCCTCTGGGCAGGGACGAGGGAGGCCTGGCCTGCCCTGCCTTCACATGGAGCTGACACTCGCTGGGGCCCCAGGAAGGCACCCACAGCCTCTCCAGATCCATCCCTGCCGGCACATATTGGAGGCAGGAGCCAGGGTCTGAGCTCTGGACACATTTACTTCCCAGGGCCTCAGTGTTTCTATCTGTAAAATGGGACAGTGCTCCCCGCCCAGCAAACCTGCTTTGCAGGTGGCCGTGAAGTTCTAGTGAGGCACTGAAAGCTGAGAGGGCCGGCCCAAAGGTCACCACATCCCTCTCAGAACGGTCACTGGAGGCAGAACTCGGACCTGAGCCTGCAGGGCCCATGTCTGAGCCCAGGAGCAGCTCAAAGTTCCTGCGGACGGCAAGGGCTTCTCAGGCCAGGCCGGCACCCAGCACACACCCGAGCACGCTGGTTGTCAGCTCAGGTTCCTCCCAGAGAAGACCAGGACGGGCTCCCTAAGGAAGCCCAGTGTCCACACCTGCTGGACATGCGTCCCCCATGCGGGGGCGTCAGAGGAGACGTGACCCTCAGGATGACGCCTGCTCCACAGAAGGCAGGCGCTCAGGCCTCAGAGATGACCTCAGCTATGGTCCGGGGCTCCAGCAGGCGCTCAGGCTCCTAGGGACCGGCTGCTAACACAGCCCTGGACAAGAGGAGGGACACGCGGCAGCAGCTCTGCTGGGTGGGCATGTGGCCTGGCCCCTCTGACAGCGCGGGGCCCCCAGAGGATATCTCACACACGGAACAGCGAGTGTCCAGTGCAGCTCAGGGCTTCCCTGGTGGCTCAGAAGGTAAAGAATCTGCCTGAGATGCAGGAGACCAGCGTTTGTTTGATCCCTGGGTCGGGAAGATCCCCCGGGGAAGGGCGTGGCAACCCACTCCAGTATTCCTGTTGGAGAATTCCATGCACAGACCAAGGGGGTCACAAAGTGTGGGACACAATGAAGCGACTAACACATCCACACAGAGTACAATTTACTAACGTATCACCACGTGCCTGGGAAGCAATAGCCCCATACTCAGGAGCAGCTGCTTTGTGGAAGTGAGGGGGGACCACAGGGCCACGGCAGGGCTGAATGGAGCAGGGAGGAGAGTGGCTGCGGCCTACCTCCTGTCTGCCCCGGACAGTCAGGACTAACACCCTCCGGGCTCTCTTCCTCCACCGGGAGCTGGGCCCTGCCTCTGCCCAGTGGAGTCTCCCTCACCTACCCCAGGTGCTCCACGGGCCAGCTGGGGGTTGATGCCCCATCTCAAAGAAGCTTTGCCCCCATGCCCTGTGGCTTGAGGGACCCAGACAGCCAGGGAAGACAAGAGGGTCCAGGCAAGATCACAGGACAGCAGCACCACCCGCCCTGGGGGCCGTGCGACACGAACCAGGGAAGCCTCAGGGCCCTGTTATCTCGATCGTGTGCCCCTCTGAGCACTGGGGGCAGCAGTGGCAGGGGACGCCAGTCCCAGAGGGCAGCTCCCCTGACCGGTACGCAGCCAGCCCGGAAGACACGCTGACGAGGGTGGGGTCCCGCCTGCGCCAGCCTCCACGAGACCTGGCTCCCCAGGCCCCGCCAGGCCTCACCTGCTTCAGCACCACTTCTGGGTCATAGTTCATGACAGTGAAATGCTTCTCGTAGTCATCCAGGTCGTTCAGGGCAAAAGGCCTGCAGGATGAGCAGATGGACACGCAAGTGGGTCCCGAGCGCGGCTGGTACCAGCGGGGTTAGGCAGGCAGGCGCTTGGAGCCCCCTGGCCAAGCGTCCGTTCTCCCACTGGTGAGAGCGGGCGGGGTGGTCCCACAGCCCAGGGAGGCTCACCACTAGACCACCGCAAGGCCCCTAAACATTGACAGGGTCTGCAAGGCTAGGGGCCTGTCTCACGAGTGGGTGCTGACTTGGGGAGGGTTACTACCGGTTTCTAGAAACGGACTCGGCGGGGCCCCCGCGGGGGAAGGACCCCGGTGCAGGCCTTCTCATCCAGGGTAGAGAGGCACCCCCAACCCCCGGCCCAGTCCCTGCCTGCCGCCCAGCCTTCATTACCGGTTGGAGAACCGCAGCCAGAACACGTCGTAGACGAACAACCGCAGAGGCTTCACCGACCGCAGCAGCAGGATGTAGCGGATGTCGAACTTGACCCTCCCCACGTCTTCCCGAAAGAACAAGACGGGACTCTCGATGTACTTGGACACGACCTGAGGACATGGGAGCAGGCTCTCTAGTGCTCGCCTTGCCCCGGCCAGGACAGGACAGAGCGGCCCGGCCTCCCCGGCTGGGGCTCACGCCCGGGGGACACCCGAGCATGGTCATAGCTGCAGGAGCGGACTCGCTCTTGAGCCCACCTCCCCTCACCCTGGGCCTGGGGGGTAACCCCCCTCAACTTGGTACCCTGAAGGGACCTGCTCCCTGCACTCTGCGTCTTCCTGTCTTTCCACACCCGTGTCTAAACTGTGACAAGCTCTTTCCCCCATCGTTAATTGAAAGAAAAGCTGCCATTGGTTTTTAGGCTTTGAAAACAAATTCTTAGCATAAATCCACTTGCTCCCCATTCCAGGGCTGGGGATCTCCCCAGCAGTCATCTGATGGCTTGTCTCTCTTTGGCCTCTGTAGAACCTGTGTCCTCCACCTCCCCCACTGCTGGCCCCTTGTCACTACAGCACCTTCGTCCAGGGCCCTGCGGGGCTCCCTGGCCTGGCCACCTCTCTCGTGGGTGGTCCCCTCCTTGCGCCCCTCCCTGCCAGCAAGGGCAGTGAGAAGCGACTCCTCCCGGCTGAGAGTCAATGCTGCCACCAGGACCCGCCCTCACCGGTCCTCAAGAGCAGCTGCCCCCCACACCCCCTGGAGCCCCAGGGCCCCACCTTGGGGGAACTCTCGCGGTGCCGGACGATGCTATGCAGGTTCTTGGTGATGTGCGTGTCCAGGCTGCGGGCCAGGTTCCAGGGCTTACAGATCCAGTGGTTGTCCTCACCCCTGGGAGCAAAGAGGTCGGCTAGGCTGTGCCCTAGACCCACCCCTCCAGGCAGTGTGCCCCAGGACTGCAGCCACAGAGGGGGCTGTGGGAGGGGTCCCAGCGGCCTTAAAGGCAGGGCTTCGGGAGCTAGCAGTCGGTTGAGGCCAAGGGAGCTACCCTCCATGTGGAAGGGTTGCCAAGCTCCGCAGCAGGCATGTGGCAGGCCAGGCAGACTGGGATGGGAGAGTGGTCAGGGGTGGGGGCCGCAGGAACCTGCCGGATGTTGGTGGGGTGGGGGTCTCAACTAGTGGGGCGCACGGGGGAGCTCACCGCCTCTCCCGCTGCTGGAAGTAGCTGATGAACTGGGGCAGCTCCGTGCGCAGGTTGAAGGTGCGGGGCAGCCAAGCCGGGCCCTCGGGGCCGCCCGCCCGGCGCGCGATGGAGGCCAGGCAGTCCTTCACCGTCAGCAGGTTCTCGCAGGGGAACTGGTTTAGCAGCACGTTGGGCCTCTCCTGGCTCAGCCTCCTGCGGGGCCCAGGCAGGTGCCATGGGTCAGGTGAGGCGAGGGCTCCCGGGCCGGGCCCCCAGGCTGGGAGGCGCCTCACCTGTAGTCTTTGAAGTGCGAGAAGTTGTAGAGGACGTCGGCGTCCGCCTCGGTCTGGGTGAAGGTGAAGCGCGGGTGGGTGAGGTGGCTGAGCACCTGCTGGATGTCCGTGTAGACCCTGCGGGGGGCAGGGGCAGGGCTGGGGTCACACCGTCTGCATTGCCCACCCACGATGGGGCCCTCGGACCCTGGGGTCCTCACTGGTGAGGCGGGACACCAGGGCACACCTCCTCGCGCTCATCCTGAGGAGGAAACAGGACAAGCCCAGCGTTTCACCGACCCGAGCTCCTTCCTCCCACATGCCAACAGGACGGGTGGACAGACGTAAGGAGGGCTGCCCTCAGAGAAGCGAGCCGGCACCCCAGGGCCTGCAGCTGAGCGTGCGGCCCCAACAAGTGCCCGGTACAAGGCTTCATTCCATGCTGGCACCAGCCCTGGCCCTGGGCAGGGGAGAGGACAGGGGGCCTGGGAGCGTGTCTGCCTGGGGCGGTAGATGTGGCCAAGCTTTCAAAGTGATGGGGCTGTGACTGAAGGTGGGAAGGAGACAGGACCCCACCTGGACAGTGATCCAGGGGGGAGAGAGGCAAGGCAAGCACGAGGCTTCTAGCTCAGGGCTGGGGCACAGCCACAGCTGGGGACGATGCTATGGGGCCTCAGTGCAGCCTCTGACCCGAGGAAGTGGAGGGGTGTTGGGTGGTGGCCCTCAGGGAAGGGGAGGACGACCAGCAGAAGGAAACCCCCAGAGCCTGGGGGAAGGGACAGAGTGAAGGCTTGGGCAGCGAGGTGGAGGGAACCCCCTGGAGACAGAGGCCAAGCTGTCCCAAGGCGGCTGTTATCTGGGGGGAGCATCCCTCTGCACCTCCACTTTCTCACCTGTAAAATGGACCATCTACTTTCACCCCGTTGGAGCCTGGGCTTGCAGGTCTGCCTGGCCTGCCAGAAGCTGCCAGCCCACACCTGCAGACAGTTGGCAGCGGCCCCTCCTGGCCGCCTGGGTGCCCAGCACCGTTGGCACTGTCTGCGCTGGCTCCCAGCTCACCCTCCCTTCTCGAGCGTCTCTCTGTGACCCTGAGACCCACCCCTGGCAGTCCCGTCACTGCTGTGCTGCCCGGAGGCGGCACCCGGCACGGGGGATGTCCCAGGAGTCTGGGGAGCGCGTGAGGAAAGGCAGCGAGGAGAAGTCTCATCAGAGTCTGGGGGTGTTGGCGGGCTACGCACTTGAAGACGTGGTCGCAGGGGTACCCTGCGGGGCTGATGGCCAGGGGCAGCTTCTCCTTGTTCTCCTCCAGTATGGCCTAGAAGGAAAACACTGGAGGTAGAAACAGTCTTCAAGAAAGGGAGCAAGTGAGCACAGGCCTCCTCCCCACTACACACCAGGCTTCTGTGATCCCAGGGGGCACACCTGGGCTCAGGTAGAGCCCTGCTCAGGTGCTGAGGTGCCCAGAGCCCTCTGACCATCCCGCCCCAGGATTCTGGGGCTCGAGGCCCCTCAGGTCCAGAATAGCCTGTTCAGTGTCAAAGGAACAGTATAGACACTGCTCTCATCTTCTCGTCGCTTCTAAAAGCTTCTTCCAAGTCACAGTTCACCCAGAAGGTGCTGGGCCTGTCTCGGGAGAGGGCCTCTCTGAGGGTAAGCAGCGTGGTGGTTTAAAACCTGTTCACGTACTTCCTGACATTTCTTTCGAAAGGCAGAGTTAATAACGCATCTCCCCTTGAGCGTGGGCTGGGCTGAATGACGTGTTTATAACCCATGGGAAGAAGCGGAGTCTGCAAACTCGTGAAAGGGCCTGTGGCCTCCTCCTGTTTCCCTCCAATCACTTCCTCCCAGAGTCAGCCACCATGTCCCGAGGACGCTCGAGCAGCCCCGTGGAGAGGCCTTCAGTCCATAGCCTGCACCGGAAGGCGTGAGCGCACCACGTGGGGGCTGATCCTCAGCTCGACCAAGCCTCAGACAGCCTGACTGTGCTCACAAGAGAGCCGGGGCCAGAAATGCCCAGCTGAGCTGCTCCCCATCTCCTTTCTACGGAAAGCGAGACATAACAAACGTCTGCTGTTCTGAGCAGCTCTGTTTTGGGACGAACTGTTACCTGGCACTAGCTAACTAATACAGGCAACCCCAGGGCCCAGAGCACAGGCCTGACCTAATGAGTCAAAAATCACCAGGGTGGTTTAAAAAAACCAGCATCTGGACTCTTCTCCTCTTCTTGGGCCAGAAGGGGGCAATCCTCCTACACCCCCCAAAATGACTGATTTCACGTTCCGTTAACAATCTCAAACCCAGGAAGTCTTTGTTCTAAGCCACCCGTCAACCACTCCTTTGCATTCACGCACTCATTCAAGTGTTTACTAAACACCTACTAAGCGCAGGCACTCTGCAAGGCTCTGAAACACACCTCTGAATTAAGAAGGGTGATCACTGCGTTTCTGACAGGGCTCAATCACTACTGGCTTAAATTTATAAAGAAAAGTGCCAAGAGGCCCACTGTGTCAGCACAGCCCTCCCAGCCAGAGGACCACAGGATCACAGGATAGCTAGCGCCAGGCACCCTGCCCACTCGTTAACTCGGGATTAACTTGTTTCCTCCTTTCACGACCTTCTGGGGCACTCGGTGAGCGTCTGGTGGACTGGTGGGGGGCAGAGAAACGTCACCACGGTGCAGAAAGGCTACAGCCTCGGCCCCCAAGTTACCAGGACCCTCCGGGTTTGGACTCCAGCTCTTCCGCCAGCTGTGTGGCCCCTGACCAGTTACTGAACCTCTCTGTGCGTCACTTTCCTCACCCTCCCGGATGCCCTCCTCTAAAGGCTACGGCTGAGATGCCCATAAAGGGCCACGCAGAGGCTCACGCAGGCCTTGGTTTCCGACTGGGATGAGAAGCAGTGGCTGGAGATGAAGGCGGGAGAGGAGGGGGGGGCGAGGGTGTTAATTCCCCGCTCAGCTCTGCCTGGTTCTGCTCACAGGCTCCGCCTGCTGCCCCTGCCCCTGGCTGCACCAACCCTGGCTGCCTATCCTGGCCTGCCCCACGAACCGGGCCCTGCACAAACTGCCCACCAGTCAGGCCCTGTGAGTGGGTCCCAGACAACGGACTGTCATCCCCAGCTACAGTGCTCGTGATGACCACTTGTGGGCCCACTGTGCACCATGAAACATGCCGTGCAATGTGTAAACAGTGTCCTCACACCCCCAGTGGAGGACATGTCAGGAGACGAGGGACAGGTCCTGAGCCGGGATTTGCAGCCCAGCTGCACGGCCCCCACCCCAGATCCCATAACGAGGAGCAGCAGTATCGCACACCCCCCCCACCCCGGCCCTGTCCACCAGCTCCACCCCACCCTCTGCAAGGATGGTTCCCAGCATCGGGATCCCAGCGTCTGGGCTCCGAGCTCATGCCAAGTGGTGCGGCCACATGCAGCTCAAGTTTGCTCGCCGAGCTCTGAGCCCCTTGTCTCGCAGACACCCCCAGACTCCTCTCTACCTCCCACGGCAGCCAGCTGCGGCTCCGTGACATTTCGTGACCTGGTGGAGGACATTCCAGAAGCCAACGGGCAAACAGGCCCAGGGGGTCGGGGCCAAGTTCCCACCTGGTAGTGCTCAGCGGGCGGCTCGGGTGTGGAGGAGCTGAGGTCCAGCAGGTCGGTGGGGGCCCAGGGCAGCAGCATGCACCTCCGGATTAGAGGGTCGGCCTCTCCGTAGGCAAAGTCCCGGGTCACCTCCTCTGCACCAGGACATGCAGGCTGTCAGGGGGGCCGTGGAGAGTGGACGGCCCTTCCTCAGGGGGTAATGGGGCCCCACTTACCGCCTGTGTCCAGGTCCCGCAGGGGCCACAGCAGCGTGTAGGCCACCTGCTGGGGCATGTAGAAGAAGGGGGCGGTTGCGAAGCTGGGCACGTCTGCGTGCTGGATTCGTGAGCCGAACTCATCCATGATGTACCACACGGGCACCTTCTCCTCGGCCGTCTGCGGGGAGAGCACACGCCACTCTCACCCACAGGTCCTCCGGTTCCTGCACCTCTCCCAGTGTCCATGACCTGAACACCAGCCACCTGCCCATCTACACTTGACTCTAAGGGCTTGCAACACCCATCAGGCATGCCTCCAGCCCGCTGAGTACAAGGCCACTGGACCAGGAGGTTGCTGTGTGATCATGGGGGTGGGAAGGTAAAGGTACGTGTAAAGAGAGCACTTAGCCTAGCAGCCACATGGGGGTGCTTGGTTTTGTGCATGCCAGGGGGAGTTCAAGGAAGGCTTCCTGGAGGAGGCGACAGCTGCGATCATGGGAAACAACTTTTGTCTTTCCCCAGCCTGAAAGCAGTAGGAGGCTGGCACATAAGGGTGGGTCTGGGGGTGTGCTGGGGAGTGATACTGGCCTCAGAGCATGCTGAAGGGACTGGACTCTACTCCTGAAGGCAGCAAGGAATCACTGAGAGCGTTTAAGAGCGTGCTGGGCACTGGCTGGCCTGAGGCGAAGAGTAACAAGCCCATGACAAAGCTGCAGGGAAACAGGGCAGCTCCCACTGGCCACGGGCAGAAGAGGCTGCTCAACTGGTGGGGTCAGGGGACCGCCTCCCAGGGCGGCGCAGGCCCGGCTGCCCACTCACCCCGTGGGCCAGCTGGTAGGTCTGGTTGAACTTCCACATCTCCTCCAGCACCAGGTCCACGGCCTCGGCGCTGGGCAGCTCGCCGTGGAACTCGACGCCCATCAGGTTGGCCATGCGGTGCAGCAACCCTGGCACCTGCTGTAGCTGCTGGCGGGCGTGCGTCACGCGGCACGTCCAGGCGTGGTCGATGAGGAAGATGCTACGGGCAAAGGCCACAGCGGGGTGGTGGGTGAGGCCGCCACACAGGCCGGGCAAGAAGTGGGGTTGGGTGAGGGCCGGCGGGGGGAGGGCAAGCCGCTCGAGAAAGAGGCCGGGACCGTGGCCTGGACCCGGCGCTGGGCCTGGGTTGGGGTCTGGCTCTGCCCGCTGTTTTCGTCCTAGGAAACTTCCACCCCTCTCCTCCAGCTTTTCTCAAACAGGGCAACACATCCCTACCTACCCCGCTGTGGGGCTGACGTGAGGATCACATGAGACACAGCCGGCCGTGGGTTGCTTTAGTGGGGTGGGGGGACAGATCCTCGTGTGTGGAGGGATTGACTATTACAGTGATCACCGTGAATGTTAAGCGGCCTTGGGTGGATTCTGAGCTGCTGGAAGGTGGCCCCACGGCCCCCACCTTGCTACCTGCAGGCAGATGCGCAAAGAAGCCCCACTCAGAGCTCACTTGCGCTCACCCGGGACCTCTCGGCATTGCTCAGGAGGTACCAAGGCCTTGTGCGGGAGAGGCTTCAAGTCCTCACGTGTCCAGACAGGCAGCCCTCCCAGTCCAGTCTCCTGGGAGCTACGTGGCTCCCATCCCACTCCGCTGGAGAGCAAGGAGTTTCCCTGCAGGCCCGAGGCCCTGCCTGCCCCCAGCCCACCAGTCAGGCTGTCCGACACCACCCCAGCCTGGCTGGACATGGACTCCCCAATGCACAGGGTTCTGCCTTCTGGGGAAGCAGCTCTGGTCCCCACCTACACCACTAAAGCAAAAGAAACAGCAAGCACTCCAGTTCCACGGTGGGTGGCCAGCTCACCACGCTCATACTACTTTCTGTTGGCACATCCCGAAACAAATGAAGGCTTACTCCGCCCTTGTGCACGGAGCTGGGAGTACCTGAGGGTAACCCGGGCAGACGCACACAGCGGCTGCCGGACATGGTGCGTGTGGAAGCAGATAGAGGCTGGGCCTGGCCACTGGAGGAGACTCACAAAGGTCCAAGGGCAGACAGGGCAGGAGCCGAGCCCCCAACCTCAACACCGTGCCCATCCGTCCCCAGACCTGCCTGCTGGTGTGTGCAGAGGGGGCAGGGAGGCAGGGAGCCCCTTGAGGAGGCTGTTGGGCCTGAGTCCCATGGCTGGCACAGGTGGGAATGGAGCAGGCACACGCACAGCTCCTCTGTACTGAACTTAGTGAGTTTCTGAGTCAGAGAGCACGTGGGTGGTGGTGCCCGGCCACTGTAATTACCTGTGTGGCCCCTCCCACCCCACCAGGGGCCGGTGAAGGAGCTGGGAAAGCTCTGTGAGGAGAGCTATGGACACAGACGTCCAGGGACCCACAGGGGCCAGCGAGTTGCCCCGTCCTACCCCACCCAGGGTTTCAACTTCACTGTCCTGGCTGAGGACAGTCCCTCTGGCCCCCGGGAGGCAGGAAGCCTGGAGTCCAGTCCTGGCCCTGGCCCTTCTGCCCTGGGGCCCCGTGCAAGGCCCAGGCCCACCTCTGCCCCTCGCGCTTCAGAGTCCCACTCACGGAGTCCACCAGGCCACGCTGCTCACATTCCCTGATGTGAAGTCCAGGGCTCCTACCCAGAGACCAGGCTCAGCAGGACCGGCCGGGGTTGCGGGGGGGGGGGGGGGTCCCTGGAAGAGCCCCAGCTCAAGAGTAAGACAGCCCTGGGGCTGACACCCACACCTGTACCCAGCTGTGCGATCCCGGGTCAGCCTGTCCCCACTGGGTCCTCATCTGCAAGATGCGACCTCACCACGCGTGGTCAGTGGGACCGCCGGGGCAGTAAGAGGCGCCTGGGGGGGGCCGCTCTGAGGATAGCACGGAACGCGGCCAACACGGGAACGTCATCGAGTCGGAGCCCTGAAGCACAGCTGGGAACGCGGCCACGGAGCACCTTGTCTGAGGCCGGCTTAAGCGGCCAGTGGCCTGGCCCAGAGGAGCAGGAGCACGCGCGAGGGCTGCTTCTCCTGGTGGCGACGGCCGGGGTGACACCCTTCAGGAGGGAGCTGGGCGGCCCCTTGGGAGCTGCGGCGCGGATGAGAGGCGTCCGGCCCTTGGCTCCTTACCTGTTGGGGTTGGCCGCCTGGAGCCCGTTCTCGTTGGTCACGATGACCTTGTAGCAGAGCTCACCGCCAGGGTTGGGCTTCTTACGTGCTTCCCGGGCCACCTCATCCTCACTCTCTTCCTCTTCGGCTTCCTCCACCTGCATGATCCCGAACATCTCCCCAGCATCGAAAACCTGGGGGCCAGAGGCAGGGGGCGGTGTTGGCAGGACACCCCGTTCCTGACCTGTTCCTTCCACCACGCCCTGGCCTCGGGGACGAACTGAGCCGAGGAGGACAGGGCCTCTTTAAGGTCCAGCTGCCCATCTTACACCGGGGAGACAGGTTCCCAGTCAGTGGGAACGAGGCCCTCTGCTCCCCCGCCAACACGGGCGCCGTGGTCCGGGTTGCCCCAGCCTGTGGCACCCACGCCTGGGGGAGGGACCACATGCGTGCGCCTCCCAGTGACAGCCAGACTGGCCTTCTGCTTCACAGGGAAAATGCGGCACAGAGGTCGAGGGGCGGCTCTGCTCACAACGCCTGGAAGACGCAGGATCATGGCAGGCCAGGATTACAGGTCAGCTTTGTTCTCAGTCCCAACCCAATGCCAGGGGAGCGGAGGGATTCAGAAGGAAACAGGGGGCTCAAGAGCTCCCTGTATCCACGCCAGCCCAGGTGTGCATCAAGCATGGCCTGGGGCTGGTCTCCTGGGGCCCTGGGCCGATGGGACAGAAGGAAAGGGCCTGGCTTTCCTTGAGTTTCCCTGGCAACCGTGAGCCACTTACAGCTGGTGAAGGAGACAAGCGAGTCGGTCCCCATAAGGCCACACTCAAGACCCAGGGTCTGCCACAAGTCGGCAGGTCACTGAACCATTCCACGCCTCAGTTTCCCCATCCATACAATGGGAATATTAGAATCTATCTGCAGCCTGTTGGGAGGATTAGCTGATTAACACCCATGCAGACCCTAGAAGCTAAGGGCTCTGTAAGCACTTGCCACCACCACACTTCTGAGCCCAGTCTCTCACCAGCCAAGGGGAAATCAGCCACCTTCCAGGGAAGCTGAGAGCCACACATCAATCAAATGGGGCACAGAGAGTCCCAGGCACAGCAGGGACTCAACAAAAACCAGGTGCCCCTAAAGTGCATTTCCTGTGACTCCGCTAAAAACCGGAGATGCACTCATCCCAGCAGTTGGCAATCAGCCATCCGTCCAGGCACGAGCAGCGCTGATGTGCTGGGCAGGACAGGCCCTTGGGGGTGTGAGGATGAGTGGCTCATGACCTGGCCCCGGGAGCTGACAACAGAGAGCCAGAAGGGGCCATCTGAAAGGCCCAGATAACCCCTGCAGGGGAGCCGTCCTCTGAAGTGAGCGGTGAAGGATGCAGGAGATTAACTGATTTAGCTGCTCCAGGTCTCTGATGCGGAATCATACAGTTACAGACTCTGAGCTCTAGTTCCCTGATCAGGGATCAAACCTGGGTCATTGGGAGTGCGAAGTCTGAAGACACTGGACCACCAGGGAAGGCCCAGAAAGGGGAAAATTTCAATGCGTGGCCATGGGGTGGTGCAGTAAGGATTCCAGGCAAAGTAGCTGGAGCAGGAAGGGCTGTGGAGCTGGTGAGGTGCATCCCAGGGGAGCTGGGGCACTTTCTGGGATGGAGCCTTGAACCCCCACTGAAAGCCTGGGGGTGGGGGAAGCCACAACCCTTCTCGGGTTTGGAGTTTAGGAGAGAAGAGCTCAGAGGCTGGGATCCAACCCAGAACCCCAAATCACCATCCCTGTACACCCAAACCTGACAAGCGGGAGGGAGCAGTAGGGCCCCCTCTCTCCCAGCTGTGACACCATCCCTGTGATCACCATCCCTTCAGAGGGGCTGGAGGAGCCCCTAGTGAGATAGGGGAGGGGAGTGGTTTTGCAGCTGGAAAGCTGAAATTTATTTCAAAACACTCCCCATGGTTTCCAAGCCAATGAGGGGCAGGAGCCTCCCCCCGCCCACTTTTCCGGTCAGCAGGTGCCCGTTCTGCCAGCAAGCATCCCCCCCACACCTGGCCCCCAGCAGCAAGGCTGTCAGAACGAGGGCTGCAGGTTCGGGTCTGGCAAAGTGGTGACTCACAGGTCTGCCCATCACCCCAGCAAGGGAGGGTCATGGAAAAGTACTGTTGCCCCTGAGAAGAGCAACCGTGGCCAGGATGGAAGGGACATTAAACTCCAGTGACTACATGCTGGGCACACCTCTGCACCCAGACTCCATCAAGACCATGGGAGCTGGGGCCATGTTTCCTGGACTTGGACTCAAGACGGGCAAGTGACATACGAATGACTTTGCTGCCCCTGGGGCAAGTGACTTGCAAGAGTGACTTCACTGCCCACAGAGGCTGGCAGGGCCAAGGCTAGGGTGTTTCCACCTCATGATCCATTCACCCAGCACCAGAAGGCCATTTGATCCTAACAGACTGCTGCGGTCCCCTTCCTGCGCCAGCAGAGGCCTGGGACTAGGGCAAGTGCTTGGGAAATGCTGGCAAATGGAGGGCGGGCTTGAGGGAAAGAAATTCACTGTTACAAAAAGCAGGTACCAATAACACTGTATCTTTTTCTTTATAGCACCTACCCTTTTTTGAACAGGAAAGTACTCCATCCAACACCGCCCCGCCCCCTCCCCCGCCCGCCGGATGTCAGATGTCCAGAGTCTGGTTGAGAGGGTGGGGTTCACCCAGCAGCCTCTGGGGTCCCAATTCACCACTGGCACGGCTGTCTGTCTTGACCCAGGAGGCAGCCCGGAAAGAGCCTGGCTCCAGCTCAGGTCCCCACAGCTGGCCCATGAATGTGCTCTGGCTTCAGCATCTGGGCAAATCACCAAAACCCAGGGCCCACCCCTCAGCTAGGACCCTGGGGGGACCCTTCGGAGGTAAGGGTAGAGCACAGGCCAGCAGAAAGGAGCTGTCCCTACAACGAAGACCCTCGAAGCATTCCAGCTCTTAAAAAAAAATTTTTTTTTTAAATTTTCCGTCGTGCCATGCAGCATGTGGGACTGAATCCCTAACCCCTGCATTGGAAGCATGGAGTATGGACTACCAGGGGTGTCTCTGGGCTCTTTTCATTTTTGTTTAGATGCCATCTCTGCCTCCCACAGCCTCAGTTTTCCTGAATCTGCAAGACGAAGCTGACCTGGGGCTCAAATGAAGGAACACGAAAGAGTTCTATGAAGAAAGCTTCTAGTTCTGAGGTCGGACAGACCCTAGGAGGATCACTTCCTCCTTCCGAGCCTCAGTTTTCTCAACTGTAGGAAAGGGGTGATGGGTCCTAACCCCCACAGGGTTGCTTTGGGTTCGGACTGTGGAGGACGCAGCCCAGGGCCTGGCACGCACAACGGGAGCCAAAGTTCATTTTAGTTACAGTTCTCGCCACAGCCTCAGGTGCTGGCAAGACCGGGGCCACAGGTAGAGGCTCCGGCCGCCGCTCTTAGGCCCCGAACCGCCACGGAAGTGAAAGTCTAAGGCGTTTGAACATCAAGCCATGCTCAAACCTCCGGCCGCGTGCATCTCCTGCGTCGTCCATCCATGCCGGCCCCCGACTCTCCCCGTGCGCGTCTCACTCAAGCCCGCCCGGGGACGCGCGTTCCCTTCCATCTCCACGCCGCCAACTCCCCCGGTGTGCCCCCCGACCTCCTCCTCCTCCTCCCGCGTCCGCCGGGGGAGGGCCCTCGCCGCCCCACCCCAGCGGTTCTCGGCCCGGAGCCGGCCCGCGGACCACACCCTCCCAGGTAGGAGAGTCCAGAGCCACCCACCGCGGCGGCGCGCTAGAGGCTCTCCCGGGGGCGCCCCGAGCCCGCTGCGCACCCCGGGCCTCCCCGCGCGGCGCCCCGGCCCGCACCTCGTGCTCCAGCTTGTGCAGGAGGCGGCCCCAGTACCGCTCGGGGACTCCCGACGCGCGCAGCGCCGGGCCGTGCAGCGCCGCGAACTCGGCCAGGGCCGCCAGCGCATCCTGCTCGGGGTCGGGGACCGAGTCTGGGCCCGGCTCCGGCTCCGGCGTCAGGACCCGGCTGCTACGCTCCGGCGTCGGGTCGGCCTGCATGGCGCCTCCGCCAGCGCCAGAAGCCCAGCGCGACCGCGGAGCCCGCGGACCCGGCCCTCCGGACTCGGCCCGCAAGCCCCGCCCTCCTCCGGGCCCCCCGCCGCCCCCGCCCACCGCGGCCCGCAAGCCCCGCCCACAGGCCCAGGCGCCGGGCAGGCGGCCGGGCCTCCCGAGAAGTGCGCGTGCGTGAGCGCGCGGGGGCGGGGCCTTTGGGGCTCGGGGGCGGGGGCTTTATGGCTCGGGGGCGGGGCCTTTATGGCTCGGGGGCGGCTGCCGGCGTGTGCGCACGCGCGGCTGGCGTGGGGGCGGTGTCTTCTCGTTCTGCCCGCGGCTGTCGGGGCGGATGCCGGAAGTGGGGCTGTACTGCACCCGGGCGGTCGGAACCGGATGGGGCTCCAGACTGACCGAGAGGGGAAGCCGAGGCTCGGAGTTAACCCGCGGGGCCGAGAGGCTGCCGCGAACGGCACCGATCGCGCCCGCTGACTTGCAGACCCAGGGGGGCGGGGAATCTCGCGTTCCTTTGAATGCGTCACCACATTTTAGGTGCAGCAAAGCAGGGACCTGTCTCAATTTCCTTACATTTGGTTTCAGAATGTGAACTTATTCAGATAAAACGCGGAGGGTTTTTTTTTTTTTTTTAAATCCTACTTAGAAATGAGTTGCATTGTTTCCCCCTTTTCAGCTTTTCAGTAAAAGTAATTTTAAAGTGCAAAGGCTAAAGTTTTTGTGTGTGTGCTTCAGTTGGTGGATACCTTGATTAAAAATTTTAAGCTGATTTTGAAACGAGATGCACCAGTTTAGAGGACTTGGTTCAATGGGACTGGAACACTTAAGTTGCTTTGCAAAAGCTGAAAACTTCCAAATTCCAGTTGGTGTTGATGAAATAAAATTCACATTTTATGGCAAGACAGAAACTTAAGCATAAGTTATGTAAATTGTACCTCTGCATTAACCAAACTTCCTTGGGAGATAACCTTCCTAATCTTAGCAAGGGTCTTTGCTCCTTAGGAGATAAGCTTCCTTCTTAATCTTACAAGAGGCCACAGTGACCCATGATCCACTACTTGTTTTGTACAGGGGGATGTGGATTGTGTAGACTGTTGATAACATATCATTAATGTATAGCACTTTTGGAGAAGGAAGTGGCAACCCACTCCAGATTTCTTGCTTGGAAAATCCCATGGACATAGGAGCCTGGCAGGCTACAGTCTGTGGGGTCGCTAGAATCCAACATGACTTACTGACTAAACTGTCAGGAGAGTGTAGATGTCACGCAAGGGCATGTTCCTCGGCTCTTATCACAACAAAAATTTGGAGTGATGGACATTGAAGCCCTTGGGCCACAGCTCTCGGGTCTGGACAGACTGTGTTATAGCTCTTAAATAAATTAGTGTTACAGCTCTATTTAGATGATAGCCGGAGAATCCATCCTCAAAGTGTGAGGGCATGCCAATCCAACCCGTGGGGTGGGGGGAGAGAGAGAGAGAGAGAGAGTGAGAGTGCGCGGGAGCTGTGGCTCCTATTTTATGTTTATTTCTGCCCCCTGGGCCTGTCCTATGCAAATTGAGCTTAGGCGTGCTGTTCTACCTGCAGCCTTCAGACCTTCCTTGTCTTCTAACCACCGCCATTTTGGACTCCTGTTTCCTATTCTAACTACCTAACGAAACCATAGCAGTTGGTCTTAAAAACTTAAAACACACCTGTAACGCAGTCAGTAAAGAATCCACCGCAATGCAGGAGACCTGGGTTCCATCCCTGGATTGGGAAGATCTGGAGGAGGGCATGGCCACCCACTCCAGTATTCTTGCCTGGAGAGCCCCCTGCAGACAGAGGAGCCTGGCAAGCTACAGTCTGTGGAGTCGAAGAGTTGAACACAACTGAGTGGCTAAGCACAGCGCAGCCATACTGGAAGCACATCAGCTATGTCTCAAAAATTTTGCAGTTCACTCTGTGTGAAAAAACATTTGTAAATTTTGCCATCTATGGTACCTAACTCGACTGATACAATTTTACAGTTTGTTTGGATGTAATAATCACATCCAATTCTAGGTGGGTTTCAGCTTCATGAGTTTTTTGGTTTGTTTTTCGGGTTTAATTTTTGGCCACGGGGGTGGGATGGGGGTGAGGGATGCAGAATCTTAGTTCCCCTGCCAGTGATTGAACCCATGCCCCCTGCAGGGGAAGCGTGGATTCTTAACCACTGCACCACCAGGAAGGTCCCATGTTGTTCTTAATTTAGTAAGAATGTTAGTTCATCTATGCCGTGTCTGTTGAACTTTATATGAATATTACCATTGCAAAAAGAAAAAAAACAAAAAACTGCCTTCCGTGTTCAACTGTTAAACTAAACTGAGCCAAGTAGCATTCACAATAATGTTAGTTTGGCACTTTGGAGAGAATGAACTTTCCAAAAGCTTTATTTTGATTGCATGAATTGGAAGCCCAAAATGGAAGCAACTAATAATGACTTTGGTACAATATGGCATCCACGATGAAAATATTTCTCAGCCAGGAGAGCCAGAACTTTAACAGTGAAAGGAGCACAAGAAAACATGGAGTTAGAAAAATGAGTGAAACCAATGTAAGAAAAAATCATTTGATCTAAATGAAGAGTCATGAGTTACAGACTGTTATGTCAGTTCATTTCTGCAGCTTCACACGTTCATTCATTTTGAGGCAGTCTTAAAATAATTGCTGACTTTTCAAGTTCATGTGATATTTCTGAATGATTGATTTGCAGTGAAAGAAACCTTTTTGGCCCCCATAGTGAAAGGGAAACATCGACAAATATTTTCTAGAAGTTTCAGTTGCATAATCCTGAGAAATGAAAATATAGGACTTTTATTATTTTTTAAAAATATTTGGTTAATTGGTTTGGCTGTGCCTGGTGTTAGTTGCAGCGTGTGGAATCTTGTTTTGTTGTTTTTTTTAGTTGCCACATGTGGAATCTATTTAATACTTCCTTGACCAGGGATTGAGCCCTCGCCCCCTGTACTAGGAATGCAGAGTCTTAGCCACTGGACCACCAGGCAAGTCCTCAGAACTTAATTTTAAGTTAAATGTGGACTTAAAAAAGGCTTTATTGAGACTTCCCTGGTGGCCCAGTGGTTAAGAATCCGCCTTGCAACGCAGAGGACTCAGATTTGATCCCTGGCTGGGGAACTTAAATCCCATGTGCTGCAGCTCAGCCTGAGCACAATAACTAGAGTCCTTGCAGCAAAAGGTACCGCATGCCACAACTAAGGCATGACACAGACGAATAAATAAAAATAAATATCAAAAAGTTTACTGCTCCTGAAAAGGTTTATTGCACAACGAAGAAAAAATACCAGGAAACAAAATAGAAATAAAAACTGTGAATGTATATTGTACTTCTTGTTCAGTCACTCAGTCCTGTCTGACACTTTGCGACCCCGTGGACCGCAGCATGCCAGGCCATCCTGTCCCTCGCCATCCCCCGGAGTTTGCCGAGGTTCTTCCACGCAAGAGAAGACAAAACCCTCTGAACAAGGAAAGTGTTCCAACTTCAGTCTGCAGCTGGACCACTCAGCCTCCATCTGAGTGGTGACTCACCCATTCCAACTGTCGTTTCCTGGAGTCTTTGTGCACAGAAGACTGTGCTTCACAATAAGTTAACATGTGAAGTTGCATCTGGCAGGCCCCAGAACAGCCACACTCGGGTGGTTTGTAGGCAGGGGCAGCAGGGCCTCACTGTGAATATTGAGGACTGGTGTTGGAGAAGACTCTTGAGAGTCCCTTGGACTGCAAGGAGATCCAACCAGTCCATCCTAAAGGAGATCAGTCCTGGGTGTTCATTGGAAGGACTGATGCTGAAGCTGAAGCTCCAATACTTTGGCCGCCTGATGTGAAGAGCTGACTCATTGGAAAAGACCCAGCTGCTGGGAAAGATTGAAGGCGGGAGGAGAACGGGGTGACAGAAGATGCGATGGTTGGATGGCTGACTCCATGGACATGAGTTTGGGTAGACTCCAGGAGTTGGTGATGCACAGGGAGGCCTGGAATGCTACAGTCCATGGGGTCGCAAAGAGTCGGACAAAACTGAGTGATTGAACTGAACTTAACTGAATATTATCATTAAGAATGTCTACCTCACAGACCTGATCACTATTAGAAACTCTGTTATATTGTTTATAATACCTTACAGTCTATGCCTATATAGGTATATATCACATATGTGCTGTCGTTCAGACTCTATGACCCTATGGACTATAACCTACCAGGCTCCTCTTGTCCATGGGATTCTCCAGGCAAGAATACTGGAGTAAGTTGCTGTGCCCTCCCCCAGGGGATCTTCTCAACCCAATAATAAAACCCACGTCTCCTGAGCTGCAGGTGGAGCATACTTATAATAATTGTTTTGTTATGAGCAAGCATATGTTACACTAGCTGAAAACCTACTTGTCATCTTGGCATCTGCAGCTTCCTCCTCCACTGAGTCAATCTGTAGTTTATCCAATCCACGGAAAATCTAACTCAATCTGGCTTAAGGCAAAAGGGTATTTATTAGCTTCCATGGTGTTCTGGACTGAATGTTTGCGTTCTTCCCAAATTCATAGTTTACTAACCCACCATGTGACTGAAACAGAGCTTGTGAGGAGGTGATAAAAGTTAAATGAGGTCCCAAGGGTGGGGTCCTTAAAAGAAGAGGAACAGATACCAGAGCATTCTTTCTCTTTACCTGATGAGGACAGTGTGAACAGGTGGCTGTTTGCAAGCCAGGAAGAGAACTCTAACCCGCACTTTGATTTCGGACTTCACAGCTTCCAGAAAATAAACTTCTGTTGTTTAATCTGTCCAGTCTGTGGCATTTTGTTATGGCAGCCAGAGCAATCACATAACAAAGGCGTTCATGTGGACTTCAGGTTCAGCTTGATCAAGGGGCCCAAACATCACCAGGATCCACTCTTGCTATCCTTGTCCCAGCTCTGCTGTTCTGTGCCTTGGCTCTGCTCTTTGATAAGGCTGTCCTCTTGGAGTGATAAAGTATCAATGGCTGCAACAGCTCCTACCTGTATTCTCCCAAGAATCCAGTCCCAGTGGGGAAGGGAGTCCCACAGGTTCTCTCTCATACTGATCAGGTCATGTGAATGTCCCTTGGCCCATCCCTGTGACAGGACAGGCCTATTTTCCATTCTCCTCCCCAAATGCAAATCCAATCAAATCAGACCCTTACTTGAAATCTTTTGTGATTGCCCAGTGCCCAGGAATAAAAGCAGCCGTTCATGTGACCTCCAAAGTCCCCCATGGTCCAGCTCTGGTGCCCTCTCCAGCCTCCTTTCAGCATACTCTTCCCCTCATTTTTGAGGCTTATCACTCTGGCTTTCTTCAGCTTTTGGAGTAAGACGCTTCACCACTGCCCCCAGGGTTTTCACGTGCTGTTCTGTCTTCCTGGGAGTCCTGGCCCTCCTCCCACTTCGTTGATTCCAACTCATTCTTCTGGTGTCAGCTGAAATGTCCTCCTCACAAGGGGGTTTCTGAACATGCAATTAACGAGTCGTTGTTTTTTAATTGGAGGATAGTTGATTTACAATGTTGTGTTAGTTTCAGGTGCACAGCAAAGTGACTCAGTCATACATATACATGCATCCACTCTTTCCAGTTCTTTTCCCATAAAGGTCATTCCAGGTTATTGAGTCAACTTCCCTGGGCTACACAGTAGCTCCCTATTATCTGTTTTATAGATAGTAGTGTGTATATGTCAGTCTCAGGTCTCCCAATTTTTCCCTCCCCCTGGCTTTCCCCCTTGGTAACCATAAGTTTGTCTTCCACATCTGTGACTCTGTTTCTATTTTGTTGTAAATAAGTTCATTTGTACCATTTTTTTTTTTTAGATTCCACATATAAGTGATCCTAGGCATATAATTTGAAAAGATACATGCACTCCCGTGTTCTTTATAGCACTATTTACAATAGGCAAGACAAGGAAGCAATCTAAATGGCCCCAAACAGAGGAGTGGATAAAGAAGATATGGCACATATATACAATGGAGTATTACTCAGCCATTAAAAACAATGAAATAATGAAAGAATGCAAATGAAGTAATTTGCAGCAACATAGATGAACCTAGAGATTGTCATACTGAGGGAAGTAAGTCAGGCAGAGAAAGACAAATAAATGAATATGCAATTTAATCAACAGAAAATCGCATCTCTGTTTCCCTCACCTCTCCCCCACCTTGGGGTAAAGAAGAGAGGGGAAGAGACCGGGAGAGGGGAATAACTGAAACAGTAGTTTTCATCCTGAAAGTTGGAAGTCACAAACGCGAGGTAACTTTTGGTCACTGCAAGCTTCTCCTGCTAGGAGCTGTGCTGAGGGTGCTCACAGAATCTGTTTTTCCTACACCATGGAGCCTGTTCTCAACCCAGTTATCTGCCTTCATGTTAGAGGAGTCACTTGGACCATTGCTCTAACTGCTGATCAAGAGCGTGTGGACTGGTCTCCCAGTGGCATCTTCCTGAGGGAATGTGCTAGAACCAGGTCTCTGCCTTTGTTATCTTTTGACATATTTAATGCATACACAGTTATAGGTGGAACCCTGTGTGAGTGACTCAGCAACAGCACAGCTGTACCTTCCTCTACAGCAAGGGAGGTTACTGTACTCGATTCGATATTTATTATTTCCAGACTTTAAAAAGTTCTTTCACGGAACTTCCCTGGTGGTCCAGTGGCTAAGACTCTGTGCTCCCAATGCAGTGGGTCTCGGTTTGTTCCCTGATCAGGGAACTAGGTGCCACATACTGCAACTGAGATCTGGAGTGGCCAAATAAATAAATAAAAATTAATACTAAAAAAATTCTTTCACTACATATGACTGTATCTTTAATTAAACAATGTATTGCTTAGATTTGTTTTTGAGATTAGAAGTATGGAGCTCTGATCTTATGGGGTATTCTTTTCTGCTCTGGTTTACGGTGTTTTGTTTTGTTTGGATATGTTCTCACTTACAGTGTTTTTTATTTTTCGGTTTGGCTGTGCTATTGTGGCTTGAGGGGGTCTTAGTTCCCCAACCGGGAATCGAATCTGCACTGGTTGCCAGTGAAATCGCAGAGTCCCAACCACGAACCACCAGGGAATTCCCTTTGGTATCTAACATTTCAGTCTCTTGACAAAATAATATTCATACTGACTCTCCCAGAAGCTTGCTTATTAAGAACAACTGCTTTAAAGTGTGAATTTTATTTGTGCGAATATTTAATCTCTTAATTCTAAAATGGAAAGGAAAGCGGCAGATGGTACGCACACGTTATATGCTGAGAGGCATCCTCAGAGTTTGGAGAGAGGCCAGAGCAGGGCAACGTGGAGCAGGCCAGTTCCTGCACTGATACAGCGCTGACCTCTCCTCCCCAGTCTCCCCAGCTCACAGCACAAGGCCGTGTGGAGTCCTGCCCAAGGCCACGGCGGGGGAGGCCTCGCACCAAGGCCTCAGAAGCAGAGCCCAGAGCCAAGGTCACCTCCGAAACTGACTGAGCCCCTTTGTAACCTTCCAAAAGCCCCCTGGATAATCACTAACAAGCCCCCTTTCTCCCAGTTAAGCAAAGATGCCCACTCGGGTAAACATCCTATAGCGCCCCAACCAATCACCTAATGCCACCCTTCCAGCAGGAATTTTCTTTGTCTTTAGGCTATAAACATTGGCTATTAAGTCACAAAAACTGTCTATGCTCCCTCGTCTCAGAAGGTGAGCCCGCCGTGCGTGCAGTGCCTGTTCCGTCTCTGCTCTTTGTTCTTAATAAACTCACTCCCTTCTGAAATGCTCTGTGTCTGGAAATTCTTTTCCAACCCACACTCGGACTGCTCCAACAGGCCAGAGCCAGCTGGAATGTGGGTCTCCTGCTCTCATAGAAGCTGAGATTCGCCCTGGATTTGGGATCTGGGGAATAAGTAAGTCCGCGCTCACTGCCACGCTCTTCTCACATTTGCGAGCTGAGGTGCCCCACTTCTCAGCTCACTCCCTTTCCAAAGAGGCCTTATCTTGTGATCCGGTCTTCATGGGGGCTTTGGTAGAAAGGTCAGGTGTGTTGTGTGCTCACAGGATTTCATTCTTGTTTTCCCCTTAAAATTAAAAAAAAAAAAAAAGGTAAAAGATGCATAATACAACATTTACTATTCAAATTATTTTACAAAATGCAGGGACTTCTCTGGTGGTCCAGTGGTTAAGACTCTGCTCTTTCAATGCAAAGGGTGTGGGTTTGATCCCTGATAAGATCCCACAGGCCACGCAGCCAAGAGACATGAACGCCTTTCATATTGTCCTGTAACCATCACCATCTTCCATCGCCAGAACTTTTTCCTCTTCCCACACTGAAACACTGAACCCACTAGGCACCAGCTCGCTGGTTCTCACCCCCAGCCCCTGGTGACCCCAGTCCACTTTCTGAATCTGTGGCTCTGACTCCTCCAGGGACTTGTGAGTGCAGTCATAAAGGGTTGGTCCTTTAGTAACTGGTTTGTTTCACTCTGCATAATGTCTTTAAGCTTCCTCCATGTTGTAGCACGTATCAGAATGTCACTCCTTTATTAAAAAAACCCACTCATTTGGTTGTGTTGCATCTTAGTTACAGCACGCTGGATCTTGGTTGCGTCACGTGGGACCCTTGGTTGTGGCTCGTGGGCTCTCCAGTTGCGGCAGGTGGGCTCGGGAGTTGTGGTTCGGGCTGACTTGCTCCATGGCACAGGGGATCTTAGTTTCCTGACCAGGGATTGAACCTGTGTCCCCTGCGTTCTGATCCTTAGCCCCTGGACCTCCAAGCAAGTCCCAGAACTCCACCCCTTTTTAAGGCTGAATCCTAGTCCACTGTATGGATAGACCACGACTTGTTTATTCACCCACGGAGGGACCCTTGGGTTGCTAACGTTTCTTCACTGTCATGAATAAGGCTGCTATGTACATGGGTGTACCGATTTGAAACTCTGCTTTCAAATCTTTTGTGTACATTCCCAGATGTTTTCTGAGATTTTAAAAAAATATTTATTATTTCGGCTACGCTGGGTCTTCATGGCTGCACTCCGGCTTCCTCTAGTTTGTCTGGAGAGAGGGAGCTATTTTTCATGGTGGTCTGTGGGCTTCTCACTGCAGTGGCTCCTCTGGTTGTTGCCGAGCGCAGCCTCTAGAGCGTAGGCTCGGGAGTTGTGGCTCGTGGGCTTGGCTGCTTCGCAGCATGTGTTACCTTCCTGGGCCAGGGATTGAACTCGTGTCCCCTGCCGTGGCAGGTGGACCCCCAACCACTGGACCAGCAGGGAAGTCCTTCCTTAAGACTCTAAAATCACTTTGTTAAAGCAAGAAAAAAAATCTGATGTTTACGTGTGATTTGGGCTTCCCTGGTGGCTCAGGGGGTAAAGTGTCTGCCTGCAATGTGGGAGACCTGGGTTTGATCCCTGGGTCAAGAAGATCCCCTGGAGAAGGAAATGGCAACCCACTCTAGTATTCTTGCCTGGAGAATCCCACGGACGGAGGAGCCTGGTAGGCTACAGTCCACAGGGTCGTAAAGCCTTTTTGTGGTTCTAGATGTCTCGGAGAATCTGATGGAAGCCATGAGCTGTGTTCCCAGAGAAAGGCGTCCACATGCGTGCGAACACACACCCACACCCAGAACACTGACTGTGCATCTAACTTCCAGGGGCCCAGATCCCTTGATGCCCACCGACCGTGACCCCCCGTGTAGATGCTGGTGGTGAGGAGAAGTGGGATTTGAGCTCAGCGGCTGTACTCTCCGGGGACTCACTGAGGAACATGGCCCCTAACTTCGGATGCCCTCCACGCGCAGCTCTCCTAATTCCAGTTACCTCTTCCCGCCCCGTCGTCATGGCCACCGATGACCGAGAGAAAGCGGCAGCGTCTCAGTTCATTTCTTGTTTATTATGAAAGTGATTTTTTCACAAATGTTTCATTACATGCATATGTATGAGCATGATGGCGAAAACAAAACGTTGAATATCTGAGGCAGCTAAAAGAAAAAGGCGTTTACGTTGCTATCTGTCACTCTTTTGGGCAGCTCCCGGGACGGTACAGCCAGCGCCTTTGCAGACGCCAATGCCCAAGGCTGTGCCCACAGGGGTCAGCTCTCCATCCGCCTACCACCCTCCTGTCCCGCTCCACCTCCTGCCAGCGGTGCTCAGCCATCCTGTCTCTGCAGGAACACGGGCTGGGGCTGCCCTGACGATGTTACGGTTTTGACCTCAGTGGAATAAAAAGTTACCCTGCAGATCTTCGTGGCCTCCGGACTGAAAAACAAAACACTTGGCATCAGCCAGCTTTCTCTTTTTCTCCTCCTTTTCCTCCACGATCTTGGGACACCCAGAGCCTGGCAGAGGGGCAGATCGGGAGGGGCGCTGGGCATCTTCCAGGGCCGCATGCGGGTCTCGGATGAAGGCACCCAGAGCCCCTCAGTCTGAACCTCCCTTTCCCCCCGAGGGGAGAGGGCAGAGGCCCATCTCTGTCCGCATGTGCTTTCTGCCCTTGTTCCCGAGCAGAGTGTGGGGAGAAAGCGTGAGGCCACGATCACATCACCTGGGTGCTTCTGGTGTCCCCTGCGTGGAGCCAGGCCGGCCGGCCTGGTGAGTGCAGCCCCGGGTGCCCCTGTGGCTGGCGCACGGCAGGTGCTCAGGACTGACTCCTGGGAGGCTGTGGTGTGCGGGGTTGGGAGCGGCCATGGGCAGGAGGAGCTCTCGCCCTGGCTCTCCTTGGGTGACGGGCAGTGTCTCAAACATCAAGTCCTCCCACTCTGGCCTGAAGGACGTCGGTTCGGGGCTGCAGCTGCCCCCACACGTATCTCTGGCGAGGAAGAGGGGCCTTGGTCCTGGACGTGGTTGACCAGTATCACTGAGCTCCCGGGCAGGGAGGGGAGGAGGCAGGTACAGCTGCGGCCCCCTTGGTGCCAGGAAGGGAGCTTCCCTCCCTGGGCACCGACTGTGTCGGGCGCCCGGCCAGGCAGTGGGTGAGGCGCTGGGGCAGAGATGGGGGTCCTGGGTGTGTTGGTCAGGGCGCTTCTCTCTCTGTGGGCAGAAAGGGGTGGCCGCTCCGTGGGGCCCGGCTGGTCGGGGTGTCTTTCTCGAAACTGTACACTCCATTCTGCCTGCTCTGGCCCTCCACTCCCGTCTGGGGTCCTGGGAGGCGAGGACAGAGGTGCTGGGTTCTGCCACCCAGGCCTCCATCTCCTTCCTCTCTGTGACCAGAGGGACTTCCAGGGGGCACCCGCTGGCTCCTGGGCTGCGAGGTCTCGGTCTCTCTAGGAGCCTAGCACACAGGAGTTTCTCAGCACACGTTTGCTAAATGACCCAACTGAGTTCAGTCTCTTATTTTTCAACGGGGGTGGTGGTGGAGGTGCTGGAAGGATTATTCAGGTCCCCGACCGGCACTTGCGCGCATGCTGCAGCAGGTGGGGGGGCCTCCTCTTGGGGAAAATGGGTGACCCTGTGTCTCTAGGGGAATGAGGGTGGGAAAGGCGGGTTTCTGAGCGGTGTGGGGAAGAGGGTCTCTGCTGGCCATCCCTGCCTGGAAGCTTCTTGGCCCGGCCATCCTTGTCTGGAAGCTTCTCGGCCTGGGGTTTCAGTTCTACCATATCTGTGTGTCCCAAACCCATGGTGGCAGGAAGGAAAGGTGCCCACGGCTGCCACCTCGGTCCCCACGGTCTCCTCGAGGCGAGGAGGAGCCGGGAGCAGGCCCACGCCCCCGGCAGGTGTGACTTTGCGTCTGAGGCTGGAGGAGAGCGCCAGCAGGAGGAGGAGGGCAGCACCACTGCGAGGCAGCTGGAGGCTCTGGCGAGGCCAACAGCATGGGGGAAAGTGGGCTAACTCCGGGGAAGCAGGTGGGCGACCTCACTCCCTGGTGGAGGGCTTGGCCACTAGACCTGAGCAGGTTCCTTCTCCTCCCTCGGTGCGTTTCCACCGAAGCAGCAAGCCAGCAGGTGCCCGGCCCGCCTGACAGAGGTTCCTTGAGGTCTCCATGCGTCTCTGCAGAGCTGTTCTGGTGGCCCCAGCTCCGCTGGGTCAGAACCAAGCTCATCGGAACCATCACAGGCCTTGGCACCTGCTTTCAGTCCCAGCCAGCCAGGCAGGCTTCCGCTTTCAGAAATATGTTGCTTGGCTCATAGAGTTTAACGGTGGCCAGCCTTTGAGGGTCCGGGCGAGGCGGGCAGGGCAGGCCCTGGCTGGGACTGGGCTCTGCTGCTGCACAAGGCCAAGCTCCCTTCCGGGAGCGGGCTGTGCTCCTCTGGCTCAGCCTGGGGCAGCTCGGGACGCATGGGCCCCTGTCCAGGCCTCCTGCCCTCCTTCAGAACCCAGCATGGAACCTGCCTACCTGGGCCAGGCCTTCTCCGCCTCCTTTTCCTCTCCACCTCCACTCGGAGCCAGGTGGGACGGCCATCCTGGATCAGCCAATGTACTACCAACATGGAGAAACAAACTGTGTTGTCCGGAGAGATTCCCCCGGGACCACCAGGCCCCAAGGAGTGGGACAGCTCTATGTTTAACGGGGGGGACCCCCAGGTTCCTCAGCGTGGGACTGAGAGCTGATGCGGACATTTGGGACAGACCCCCCAAGCCCCAGGACTTCCAAGTCCCCTGATGATGGTGTGGGAGGTGGATTTATTGGGGAGGGAGGGCTGGATGGTGACTGTGGGTGGCTGGTCAGTTTGGACTGCTGGCTCCGTGGCACTTGAGATGGTCACTCAGGGTCCCTGCCCTGTCCTGCCCGGGGGACAGGAGGCAGGGTCTGACCGTGGTGGTGTGGTGAGCTGTGGATGGAGGTGGGGGGCTTCCATCGACAGGGTGGGTAGGTTAGTGGGTGTGTGGGTGGCAACTGCCAGAAACCACCCAGAGGAGCAGCAGAAAGAGCTCCAGAGAGAGGAGAGCTCTTTCTGGGTCCCCTTTGGATCAAAAACAATCCAGAGAGGATTAAAAAAACAAAAATAGCCCTTCCCAGTGCCCTCCCCTAGGTGGCTGCTCTGGGGGTTCATTCTGAAGGATGCTCGTCCAACTTCGGGGGAGGACGGGGCTCTCTCTGCAAACTAAGACTGGACTTCAAGGACCGTGACCGGGCCGGGGCGGTGCAGCCTGGATGGGGCTCCCCAACTGACAGACCTACTGATCAGGTGCGGCCCTCTCCCCGCTCGAGCTGGAGTTTGGCTGAGGAGGCACTGATGGCAGCCCTGGTCATGCTGGGGACCGGTCACTGAGGACGCAGGTAATGACTGATTCCTGAGCGCCCAGCCCCGAGTGGGTCGGAAACCTGGCTGTGACTACCCTGATCACCCTGCCCCGGCCTCCAGAGGCCTCACGCCCCCGCCCCCAGGCTTCCCACCCTCAAGCTGGGCTCGGCCCCAGAGGTGCGCGTGGGCCTGGGGCGAGGAGGAAACCACCCGGAGGCCACGGAGGAACGGGTGATGGGAGCTTGTGTCAGGTCTCCCTCGTGCTCCTGGGATGTGGAACGTCTGGTAAGCTAGAGCTCAGGGGCCCTGGGTCCGCGAGGCAGCAGGCCAGGCCTCGGCCTGCGGGCAGTCCTTGCTGGCCCCATCTGTGGTCAGCCCACTCACACTCCAGACCTTCCTTTTTTCAGAGAGACAGGGTTAGGGCGGAGCAGGAAGAGGACCTGGCCTCTGTCGCTGGGGGCTGCGCCCACCCCTCCTGGTGCCCGTGTGCCTGCCCGTGAGGCGCTCAGCATGGCCTGCGCTCATGGGAGGGGGAAGACTTGCCTCCCCGTGGCCAGCGGACTCAGCATGGACTCTGCGGTCACGGCCTCAGGTCAGACGCAGGCTCCTTCCAAAGTCTACCGCCGGGCCGCGCCCCCCCAGGAAGGGTCCGAGGGGACACAACTTTCCATCCGAAGGCGGCACCCCAGGCCCCCGGTATCTGTCCTCCAAAGTGTGTCTGGGGCCAGCTGGCCTCCTCAGTCCCACGGGCTCCTGGCCTCCGTAAACGGAGGGGGCGAGGGCCCAGAGAAACTGTTTCCTCGGTCAGGGATGTTGGTGACAGCTGGCCTCGTGCTGGCTCGTGGGAGAAGGGGTGGCGATGCGTACTTAGCGTTACTGAAGAGCAGTTCCCTCCGCGCCCGCCAATAGAAGTATATATATCTTTGTATTTACATTTACACGTACATAGTACTCAGATGCTCTGTCCTGGGGAAGCACAAATCCACACTCTCCCCTCCTAGCTCCTCTCCAGTCCCATCAGAGAATCCTGAGACCCCCACAACACACTCACCTGGGGCCCGGGCCCCGTGACCCAGAAGCGCCTGTGGGTGTGGGCGCTCTGCAGGCACCGAGCCTGGCTTATCTGAGCCCCCAGCCAAGCCTTCATGCACCCCTCCTTCCACGGCCTGGCCTCCCATCCAGGATTCTGCCTCTGAGCGCCTCCCTGAGACACGGTAGCCACGGACCCTCTCTTCCCCAGAGCACCAGGCAGAGGGCACACACACTCTCCAGGGGCCCGCTCTGCCAGGGACCTGCCCAGCTGGTGGCCGAGGTCCTGGCCTGGTGGGCGTTTGCTGGGACCGGCCCGGGAGCAGCAGGCGCCCTCAGTGTTCTGGAAGGGAACAGGCAGAGTGAGGGGGGGAGCCAGGAAGGCTGCCTTGAATAACGTTCTCCCACCAGGGCGGGGGCGGAGGAGGGCAGCTGGGCTGTGGTCTTGGCCTGGACGAGGTCTTGCCATCCATGGGCTGGTCGGCGATTCCCAAAGGGCAGGCGCCACAGCGGTCCCCAAGCAGTGTGGGGGGCCCGCGGATCCGCCTTCGGCTTCGACTGTGGAAGGGCTCTCCCCTCCCCGGGCAGCCGGCAGCCAAGCAGGGCCGCTGTCCCCGCGTTACTTGTAGGGCCGCAGGAACCGGGACACCTTGGAGCGCAGCAGTTTGATGAAGGAGCGCGGAAACATCTCCTTGGACTCCTGGGCTGTGTACTTGAAGTAGTTCTGCGGGTGCGCCAACACGTCAAAGAGGGCCTTGATCAGCTTTTTGTCCTGCAAGTCATGGCGAGGCTGAGCGTGAGGGGCCTGGGGCCAGGCTGGGGCGGGGGGATGAGCCCTGGCCACTCTCCTCTGCAATGCCCGGGGCCCTGAGGGGGCCTGGGGGTGTCTGCAGGCACGCAGCTGGGCTGGCTGGTGGGTGTCAGGACCTTACAGGCTCTGCCATAGAGTGCTGCAGTTTTAATTGCCTGATTGGTTTTTTAATAGTCTCCTGGTTGTAACTTTTGGAGTTCCACTGACACTTTATCTTAAAGGGTATGCTGCAAAAACAAAACGGGACCACCGACCATGCTGAAAACCAGAGCATGCAGAGTGGAGAGCGAGGCTCTGGAGCTGAACCATGCGCCCACCGTCTCCCCTACAGTCCCCCACCGTCCCCCCTACAGTTCCCCACCGTCTCCCCCTACAGTCCCCCACCGTCTCCCCCTACAGTCCTCCACCGTCTCCCCAACCTCCTCAACCTTGGGGATGGCCCTGCTTTTCCAAGGACAAATTTTTCATCCTGTGTGGGGTGATGATTCCTCTTCTCAAGGATGAGGAGGTGCAGTCCTGAGAGCCAGGAGCCCGGCCCAGCGGCGCTCGGCACGGGCTGGCCTAGTGGGTCCAGGTGGCCTGCACTCAGCGCTCTCACTCAGCAGGTGGGCCCCTGTCCAAGCCCGGGGTGGTCATTTGTAAAGTGGGGCGATGCCGGCTTGGAGGAGAACCCTCAGGGTGGGCCTGAGGCTGGCCCTGGCCCCCGAGGCCCCCAGGCTCGGTAGGATGTGCTCAGTGACTGGCAGCCCACCGCGCCGCGTACTTCCTGGCCCATGTGCTCATCGTCTCCAGTGGCCGTCTTGGGGTCTGAGTTGCCCCAGTGTGTGGGTGTGCACGCACATACACCCACACACTCCCACGTGCACACACACCCATGCCCCAGGAAACACTGGTGGGGCTCTTCCCATGTGCTGGGGGCAGGGCCAGGAGCCAGGCGCCAGGGACACAGGGCTGACCGGGAAGCCCGGTGGCTCCTTCCCCTCGTGTGGAGTTGGGGCGGGGTGTGGGAACCAAGCTATAACAGGAGGAAACTGTAATAAACTGCAGGCCTGCAGGCCAGAGAGGGGGACCACGTGGGGCCTCCGCGTGCGACCTGGCTAGGGAGCGCCAAGCAGGCTGCCCAGAGAACGGGACCTCTGAGCTGAGAGCAGCCGGATGGGAGGGCATGTGCTGAGCAGACAATGGGAAGAACACTCCTGGGAGGCCGTGGCCAGGGAGCGGGGAGCGGAGGCCTGAGAGCCGCTGCGGAGGCAGGTGTGGCCACGCAAGGCTGGGCTGTGCTGCCAAGGCCTGGACCTCAGGGGTGGGGACACCTCCAGTTCTGGAGCTGACGGCAGAGGGCCGGGGCGAGGAGGAGAGTCAGGTACTATCAACTGGGCAGGTGGGGGGAGGCCAGGGGACCCTCCGGTTCCCTCTCAACAGACAGGCGCCTGAGGAGGGAGACAGGGGCTTCATGGTCCGAGATCCGCAGGTCTCGTACAGGTTCGGCAGCACAGGTCAAACCTCTTGGCTTACAAACCGCCTGCTGGGTGGGGGAGCATGCCAGGCCTGTGCCGGGAGGCTCTGTGAGCCGCCCTGTTTCTCAGACTCCAGGTGGGGCTCAGAGTGCTGGCCTGGGGCCATGAGCTGGGAGGAGGCGGCAGCTGGAGCAGGAGTCGGGGTGGGGGCTGGCTGACCCTCTCTGGTCTTCCACACCACCTTCAGCTCTCAGGCGGGGGACACTGTCCGCCCAGGGGCTGGGCTGGGGCCAGACCCCCAGACCCCAAGCAGATGCCTGGGGCTGGCTCTGCACGGTGAGAACCCAGACCCTGAATCGGCCAGCACCCACCGTGGGGCGGCCACAGCCCCCAGCATGACCAGGGGGCTCTGCTTCTCCGGATGTGCACAGGATTGGGGGGGGCGGTGGAGGAGTCTCCTGATTTCAGACACCACCCTGTCAGATGCTTCCCATTTCACAGACAGAGAAAGTGAGGCCGAAAGCTCACAAGAAGCCTGCCCACGGGCACGCCAGCAGGTCCTGGGCTAGAAGGACAGCTGCGGGGCCAACCCAGCTCCTGGCCTGTGCCCGCCACCCTCTCTTCTCCTGTGACGGCTCTCCTCACCTCATGTCAGCTTGGGGCTGGGGTCTGGGCTGGGGGCGGAGGGACCTCTGATCATCCCAGGATTAGAGGATTGCCTCCCAGAGAGAAGCTCACTCACTTTCAAAATTTCCTGGTGATTCTCAGAGGCGTAGAGCCTTCCGTCGCGGACGATGTCTTCGATCAGCTGCTGGTAGTCCTCTGCGGAACCCGAAACCCGCAGAGGGGGAAGGAAGGAAGGTGAGGGCAGGGGCGGAGGGCAAGGGTCCCGCCTGCCCCCTGCTCACAGTCAGCCTCTGCCCTCTACCCCGGGGCTTCAGGCTGTGGGCTTTGTCTTCTCCCTCCCATACCAGTCTCCCCCTAGGACACCTCCTCCAAACCCCCAAACCCTGCTTGGGCAGCACCTCCCATGGAGGCCCGCGGATACCACCCCATACCTCTCGTGGGTCCTGTCTGGACCCCATCCTCCCCCACGGCCGGAGCTTCCTGAGGCCAGTGATGTGCAATCGGTCTGGGTCCCCAGGGCCAGGCTGGGTGGGCAGGACAGCCAGACTCACCGTCATAGGTGACGTAGGGCACTTGGAACCCTTTGCCACTGTTGCCTTCGTTGGATTTGAACTGGATCCAGAGTTTTCGGGAGCGGGAGGTGAAGGCGATGGGCCTCTCGTAGGTCTGGCAGGTCTCATAGGTGGTGATGGATGTGGGTGAGGCTGGGGGCAGAGATGCGTCACCGTTGAGCTGCCCCGATCCACAGCCTCCCCTGTCCCTGCCTGCCTGCCTTCCCAGCAGGCAGCCAGCCAGCACGCGCAGCGCCCAGCCCCCCAAACACTCCAGCTCTCTGGTCCCCGCACGTGTTCCCTCTGCCTCAAATGCCCTTCCCCACCCTCAACCCCAGGTCCTGTGTCCCTCTGAGACCAGTGTCCGTGCCCCTTCCAGGAAGCCTTCCTGACTACTCCACTCCCACCATATTTCCTCTCTGCTCTGGTAAACACTGTATTTCAGTCCCTTTCTACAGGCTGGTCACTGTCTCCCCGCCACCAGCTCCTCAAGGACAGGGCTCATGCCTGCACCCAGGACAGAGCTGGGGCTGTGGCGGGAGGGTCAGCCCCCTGCCTGGTGAGCGGATGAGCAAGGGTGAGCTGGCTGACTCTTGGGATGCCTGGGGCTGGCCAAAGGGTGCTTCAGTCCTCGCTGCTCCCTGGGGAGCTCTCCTGAAGCTCTTGAGAGGTGGGAGAGACTGGATCCCTAGAACCCAGCCCTGGTGACCACAGTGGATGGGGAGGTGCTGGGGTCAGGGGAGGCAGGGAGGGCAGTGGGCGGGGATGGCCCTGGACTGGGCTCTGACTGGCTGGAGGAGCCTGGGCAGATGCCTCGCCCTTCCTGGCCTTGACCCCTCATTCACACGCAGAGATGGGGCCGGGGGCATTTCTGCTCATCAGCGACCCGGAGCGGGTGGTGCGGGCACCTGCACAGCACACACTGGACAAGGCCTCCGCACCCCCGTGCCCCCGTCCTCCTGCTCCTTCAGCCCGCCTCTGTGTGTCATCCCAGGTCCCGGGGGCAGGCACCTTTGTGTCTCCCTCCTCCTTCCCTAACGTTCTGACCTGGGGCTGGCTCCCAGTGGGTGCTGTGGTCCTACCCTGGAGGGGAGGTTCCCTGCCTCCAGCTGAGGTACACGCTGTTGAGGGGGGCGGCTGTGGCCTCTGGGCACACACTGCTGCTCACCCACTGCCGAGGGGCCGGCCTGCCACCCGAAGTCTCACCCTGAGCCCCCACGGGGTGGCGAGCTGGCCGGCTGCAGAGGGAGGGGGTGGGCCCTGGGGCCCCATGTGAGCACCCAGCCTGGCCCTTCACTGGCCCTGCAAGGCCCTGCGGGATAGGGGTGCTCCTGGGGCTCACCCTGGTGGTGGTGTGGCAGGGTGTGGGGGACAACTGGGGTGGAGAGAGGCTGGCGGTCAGTGTGGAGACCGGGTCTGGCAGGTTCTCGATTCCCACGCGGAGGGCACACCCCAGTCTCTCCCGATCCTTTCGAAGCCGTGCTGGGAAGCCCAGCCCTCGGGGTCAGACGCGAGTGCCTGGACGGGCACGTACCGCTCTTCCTCATGACCAGGACATCGCCACACTCGTCCTCAATGGGCAGGAAGATCTCGGGGACCACGACGAGGATCCTGCGCTTGGGGGGCGGCGAGATGTGCCACACGCACTCGGCGTTGGCCGGGTAGTCGCCGGGGTAGTTGGGGGACTCGATGTAGCCCGTGTAGTCGCCGAGCTCGCCGCCGCAGTGCTGGTCTGTGGGCGCCGTGGCCCGCGGCCTGGTCAGGCCGGCGGCCCTCCGCTGCCGTGGAGGCCCAGGGAGGGCTGGCAGGCGCGCCGTTCCCTCCTGGGCTCTCCTCCCCCAGCCAGGCCCCCAGGCTGGGCCTTCCTCGGGGACCCCATCCTGGCTGCCCTCCTCCTTTCTGGGCACCCTTGGGGGCCTCATCTGCAGCTCCGAGGCTGGGTCTCATCCTGGCCTCCTGCCTGGTGTCCTCGACCCCCGGCAGGTGGGCTCTGGGCCCCTGCAGCTGTCAGCTCCCTGCCAGGCCCCTGCTCCCCTCCTGGGTCTCAGCCAAGGCCACCTGTGCCCAGACGTTCCCTTTCTCTCCACTGACTTGTCTTCCATCCTTTGTGCTCAGCATTCCGAGAGCCCCCCAGGCGCCAGGTGGGGCCCTCCCCACGGAGCAGGCAGGCTGAGGGGCCAGCAGTCCACAGAGCAGGGGCAGGAGACACGCCTCCCTTCTTTTTCTATTTCAGCTGAGCTGTGCATCCGCCAAGAGGCCAAATGTGACTTTTGAATGAACTAACTGGTTTCTAGCTTAACCTCGTAAAAGGAAGTTAGGCAAAGAAAACTGAGTGTAAATACTACAGATACAGGCTTTCTGGTGGCTCAGGGGTAAAGGATCTGCCTGCAAAGCAGGAGCCTCAGGAGATGGGGGTTTGATCCCTGGTTTGGGAAGATAGATGGCAACCCACTCCAGTATTCTTGTCTGGAGAATCCCATGGACAGAGGAGCCTGGCGGGCTACAGTGCATGGGGTCTCAAAGAGTCGGACACAACTGAAATGACTTAGCATGCACACCCTAAACATACTCAATTTTCTCACGTATTTTCATTCAAAAATCTTCTCCTCACATCCTAATTTCTGGCAAATGTGTCATTTTCACCTTATTATTCCAGAAACTTCCCTCTGACTTGACTTCCCCGCTTTTCCACATTAGGATGTTTAAACATTTAAAACCTTGCCTTTACTGAGCTCCACTGGGAGGCCACATGCCCAGCGAGGACAGCCCCGGCATGGGGGACAGTGTCCACCCCTGGGATTAAATCTCCTTCATGGGCCTCTAGGCTGTCCTACACGTGACCAGCAGCCCCAGAAGGGATAAAACTGGAAGGGCTGGAAACTGATTGGAGAAAAGGTGAAATACCGGAAAATAGGCTCCAAAGGATTCTGAAAAAGTGAGTCAGAAATCCCTAAAAAGAGTATCTTCTGGGTCAAGCCTAAATGACGTGCTGGTGAGAGACTCTGGGGTGGCCTGTTTGCAGACTGTCTTCTGCCGCCCACACTGCTCACGGTTGAATCAGAGGCTCTTACAGACAGAGCCCGGCCATCTGGTCTCCCCGTTGCACCCGAACCCTGCACACACCGAGCACCCTGCTCACCATCGCTTGGCTCCTCTGGTCTGTGCCCCAGGCAGCCTGCAGAGCTGCAGGGTCCCTCGGCAGCTGCCCCCAAGCCTCCCTGGCTGGGCCGGGGCTTTCCCCTCAGACCAGAGCTCAGAGCGGGGCCTGGCTGGGCACAGGTGACCCATGGCACCCACAAATGACAACGCGACCACGCCATTCGGGGGGCCCAGGCCAGCTGCACCCTCCACACCCGGGCACCCCACCGCGTGCTGTCTGGGTGTGACGGGGTAGGGAGCGGTCACCGGTTCTCCCTGAGGACACACCGCAAGGTCGCGGCTCACCCTGCCCCCACGACCTATCCCCAGCCCCTCCCGGCAGCCCCTGCCCTCCGTGGGAAGAGCAGCCCTCACTTTTGCAGTGGGTGACGTTGGTGGAGCCGTCGAAGTCCGTGCTGGTGTTGCCCGGACAGGTGATGCAGTGGTTCTGGCCGAACTCGGGCTGGTAGGTGCCCACCGGGCAGCGCATGCAGCGGTGGGTGGTGGTGTTGTAGTGGTGGCCGGGGGAGCAGTGTACTGCGGGGAAAGAGGCGGGGTGGGCGTGCTCCCTGGGGCCCCCTGCCTCCGAGGCCGACTCCGCAGAGTTCAAGGCCCTTCCCCACCTCTGGGTGACCGCCTCCCACCTGTGCCCAGGCCCTAAACGGGCTGACCCTCTGCTCCCGGACCCCCTCCACGACCGTGAAGGGTGCTCTGGGGACCACGGGGAGGTCTGAGCGAGCCAGGCAGACGGAGCCCTGCCCCAGGGCCAGCTCCCTCCTCAGGCTGCGCCCATCTGTCCCCCGCGGCTGGTAACAGAGAGTGAGATGCTTGGGGCCGCACGCGGAGGGAGGCCAGGGGTGACAGGGCCGAGGGCTCTGGTGTGCGGACCCGAGGAACGGAGCTGGCCCTGACGGGGGGCGTGGTTGGGGCAGAGGCCAGAGGTCACGGCGAGGAAGACCACCTGGAGCCTCCCCGGGCCCCGGGCTGCTGCCCTGGGAGCAGGCTCTGGGGGAGCTGGGTGGGGGTTGGGGTGGAGGCCCCGGGCAGGATGGGCCAGGGCCATCGGGGGAGCTGGTGGGCCTGGGTCTGTTTAGAAGCTAGAGCTGCAGAGGTTGCAGATAGACTGGGGATGGGGGGAGACGGAAAGAGGACTCAGGGCGACGCTGAGGTTCCCTAGCGCACCTGGCGGGGGGCCCACCACGCGCCGGAGGGGGCCCGGGCTTGTGGACTCTGTGGGGCTCGTTAGACTCTGAGGTGTCATGGGCAGGAGGGCAGGGCTGAGTCCAGGGAGAGGCTGGACTGGAGGCAAGCGGGGGTCATCAGTGAAAAGATGCTATTTAAAGCGGGCTCACGGGTTTATCCAGATTCAGGAGTGAGTGCTCAGGGCCTGGGATGGGCCGGCTCTCCTGGGGGTGGGGGCGGGATGGGGGTGCTGAGCCTGGCCTGGGGCACAGGCCAAGGGGGGGCAAGAAGAGTGCTCCGAGGGGGCCATGCCACCGAGAGCTGACTGGTACTCCAGAACACAGGGATCCCGCGGGCACCCTGCGGGAATCACACTCTGAGGGTGCTGGGGTGATCGTCTGACTGGCCGGTCGGGGTTTGGAGAGAATGAGAGGAGAGGGAGTGGGGTCCAGACACACTTTGGGGGGATGCCAAGAGTAAAGGCCAGGACCACTGGCAGGAGCTGTAGGGGGTTGGGGGCTGGAGGGCCAGGCGGATTCAGAGTCTGTGTGTTGGGCCATCAGTGGGTGGGCAGGGCTGTCCATCGGTGGAGAGCCAGCCCTGGGGTGGGGGTGGAGCCTTGGGGACGTGACCGTGGCAGCACCAAAGACCTCTGATCTCTGACCTCCGACCTCACCCCACTACCCCTCTGCCTCCTGCACTTCCTCCCCTCCCAACCTCCTCCCAGCACAGCGCAAAGCCCAGGGCCTCGAGGGGTGGGCAGCTGGGGGCCCAGAGCGCCAGAGTGGAGCTGCTGTGCCTGCCTGACCCTCTCGTCCGAGACTCTTGGGTGGGGTGGGTTGGCCCCCTGCTGTCCCCATCCCCGGGTGCAGGCCAGAGCTAGTCACCAACGTCCCCGTGCTTGTGGGCTCCAGGCTCCTCCCCTGACCTTGACGGCAGGAAGTGAGGGGCGTCTAGGGAAACTGTCCCTGAGCAGAGGGATTGGGAGTGGGGTGGGGGGGGTCCTCACCTTTGGCCTCACAGTCTTGGAAGGAGGCAGTGCCCTCGTGCTTGGTGAGCAGGCCCCCTCCGCAGGGGAAGCAGCCTGTGCGCCCAGGTTCAGGCTGGTAGGTGCCCACAGGGCAGGCCTGGCAGGGCCTGAAGCCGTCAGTGGAGAAGGACCCTGGAGAGCACTGGCCTGGAAGTCAGAGGTAACAGCTCAGGCTGGGGGAGGGGCGCCTTGCTCGGGCCCTGCCCTCCACTCCACTCTCAGCTGCCCAGGAAAGGCAGAGGGCAGCAAGCAGTGGGTAGTGGGCATCTAGGCTGGGGGAGGGGGAGGAAGGCACAGTGTGGCCTTGGCCAGGCCTGACGTCTCTTCTCCCACCCTCTGGGAGGGCTGTGGGGTGAGGAGAAGCACCCCTGATGTAGAGCTGGGAAGAGTGGCACCACGTGTGGAGGTGGGAGGTCATTTACTTCAGGGGGCTCCACCCGGGGGGCAAGCCAGGCTGTGTCCTCATGTGGGACCTGGGACTGCTAAGCTGCAGGCTGACACTCCCTTGGAAAAGATCCTGATGATGGGAAAGATTGAAGTCAGGAGGGGAAGGGGGCGACAGAGGATGAGATGGTTGGATGGTGTCACCAACTCGATGAACATGAGTCTGAGAAAACTCCGGGAGTTGGTGATGGACAGGGAGGCCTGGTGTGCCACAGTCCATGGGGTCGCAAAGAGTTGGACACGACTGAGCAACTGAACTGAACTGCACTGAACTGACTCTCCCTGGTCTATCTGCTTGGCTGGGACTGAGCAGAGGCAGGAAGGTCTGTGAGGTCCCTAGGGCACAGCTGGGTCAGAGGAAGGGGACGACACATTCCAGTAAAGAGTCAGGATGTGGAGGGTGTCCTGGTGCTGAGCAAGGCACGTGCTTAGGGCCTTAGCCCAGACCTTGGAATCTGCTGCTCCCCCAGGGGCCTCTCCCTGTCGCTCAGTTGGTAAAGAATCTGTCTGCAGTGGAGGAGACCTGGGTTCGATTCCTGTGTTGAGAAGATCCCCTGGAGAAGGAAATGGCAACCCACTCCAGTACTCTCGCCTGGAGAATCCCATGGACAGAGAAGCCTGCTGTGCATGGGGTCGCAAGAGTCGGACACTACTCAGCGACTAAACCATTACCACCACCAGGGTCCTCTACGGAGCAGAGATCACACTCCTGGAAGGGGTGGGCCAGAGGGCAGCCGGCCAGCCTCCAGGGACTCAGGGCTGGGCTCTGACCCCTTCTGTCCCCAGAGAAGGCTGGGGGTTACCGCCGCCTAGGGGAGACCCACCCTCACCTGTTCTCTCCGGTCACCCCCACATGGCCTGGGAAGGCAGGCTGATGGGGGGGGAAGGCTATGAGCCCTTCACACATGAGTTAAGTGTGGGCAGTAAATGGAAAAGCTCTTTGCAAACCAAACCGGTTGGTAAGTTGGGAAAGGGCTCTCCCAACCACCTACAGGGCAAATTGTGAAGTTCTTTGCATAGGGCACAGTTCTTGCCTGGTATCTGGCCACACTCCATGATGCATTTGGGCCCTGATGGGTGCTTCACGGGGGCTCACGTGTTTGGTGAGCCATAAAGCACTACGAGCCTCCGCTACAAGCTGCCCTGGGAGCAACCGGTCAACTGTAAAGTCCTTTTCGACCCGCACTGGGCGGTTTGAATGAGCACTGAGCGCAGCTCGGCGCCTGCTCACCGCTGTGCCTGCGGGCATGTGTGCTGTGGGTCTGCACGGTGCTCTGTAAATGCAGCTGCACTGACGTCCCCTGCGGGGCTTGGCTTTGGGAACCTCGGGGCAGGTGGGAGGTACCCCGTCCCCTGCCGCCCCGCCCTCCTCCGAGGCTGGGCCCCTACTTACCTCCGCACTCGGATACGTTGTGGGCACCAGCTGGGCCCAGCCCGTCGCTGCTGGGGCACGGTGTGCAGCTGAGCTGGCCGACCCTGTCCTGGTAGGTCCCCGGCGTGCAGGACACACACTGGCCGGGCTCCCCGCTGAAGTAGGTGCCAGGCCCGCAGGCCACTGCGGGGGGCAAAGTGGAGAGACTGCTGGGGGCCGAGGTGCGGAGTGGGGGCCAGCGGGACCAGCTGTCCATCTCCTGGCACCCTGAGCCCAGGCTCTGTCCTTCCACAGAGGGCACAGCTCTCGTCCCTGGGGCCCAGACCCTTCCCAGAAGCAGGGGGTTGGAGGTAGGAGTCAGGTGGTGGTCACGGGGGAGGACTCTGGTCTCATGCCTTCTCCTGGCCGCTGCTGCTTAGGGCTCTCCCAGACGCCTCCACTTAGCCCTCTGGTAAGGGGTCTCCGCGGGGTCCCTCGGATTCTCGCTGCTCCACACTCTGCCCTCCAGCCCCGACCCCTCGCCCGGGGACCACCTGCCTCCGGGATGCGTCACTTGGTCCAAACGGAGCACCCCTGCCCGCCCCTCCCCATCCGCGCATGGGAGCTGCTACCTGAGGGCATAGGGGGCACAGCAGAGGGGCTGGGGGAGTGATGGGGCCCCGGGGGGCTGAGGGCACAGAGATGCTGGACTGAGGAGAGCCGGGGAAAGCTGGCGGCACAGATCATGTAAGCACACTGACGAGGAGACAAGGAAACGGATGGAGAAGGTAAGGAGGGAGGGAGGTGGACGTCTCCCTGAACAAGATATTCAAAAATGTGGAAAAAAAATAAGCAAGGGTAGGAAGAACTGCAAGGTATTGAATTGGAGACACTGGTACGAACTTGTGGTTTTATAAAACATACACATGCCCCCCCCCGCCCCCCGCCACACACATCATGGAGCAAATGCTGTTAGCTGTCCACAGCGGGGGACTCTGGATAAAGCAGAGTGGATAAATGTGGATGTTCTTTGTTCTGTCTGGCAACGTTTCAGCAAGTTTGAAATGGTTTCAAAGTAAGTCACTAAAAATGCGTGAATGACAACGCCGCCAGTCCCCGACCTCCCTCCACGTTGCGGGGTGCCTCCTGCCCTGTTCCCACCCCCAGCTGAATCCTGCCTCGCTAACAGGGACCTCTCTTCCCCCCCCCCCCCCCGTTCTCCTCAGTCCACAAACCCTCTGCCCAGGTGGCCCACGCCCCTGGAGCCATCCTGGAAGCCTCCTTCTCCCCCACCTCCCCCTCCAAAGCGTGCTCTCGGTTTCTCTCTCCCGCTTCTGCTGCTCCTGCTGACCCTGCTTCCAGGCCCCATCATCTCTCACCAAGTCTCCCCTGTTCCTCCACTGCCCCCCACCTCGGCCTTCCCGCAGCTGAGGGTGGGTGAGGCTGCGCCCACTTGGTGTGGTCCAGGGCATCATCGCACATTGCCCGGTGTCTCCCCGGGCCGGCCAGGCCCTCTTCTGGCCTGAGGGTGTGTTTGCTGGCTGGTGGCCTGCCTTCTTTCCCATGTAACCATGGACCCCGCTAGGACAAGCACTCTTGCTGGGTTTACCTCCTAGCCACCTGCGGCTGGCTCAAAAACTGTCCCCGAATTGATGCACCAGTTCTGGGGTGCTGGTCCTAGAGGCACTGGTCACCCAGCCTCTTTCACGATACCTGGCCGCCCTGTCCTGGGCCCTTGCTGTGGCTGGGCAACCCCCTGCTTCTTGTGGCACAGCCGCACCCCCAGGAAGTCCTCAGCCTCACAGGCATCTTTACTCGGCTCCTCCTCTGCCCTTGGCTCACCACACGCGTCCTCCAGGAAGCCTCCTCTAGCCACTAACACTGGTCCCACACCCTCCACGCCCTCCGGCGGGGGCCTTGCTGACCTCGCTCTCCCTGCCTGCCCTCCTGAGGACACGGGTGCACCGTCCCGGCACCAGGGGTAGGGTGCTATCTAAGGCCAGCCATCGCGTCTTGGTGCTGCGGCGCTTCCCCTCAGGGGGCCTCTTGGTCCCCCATCCCCTCCCAACGAGTCTGTCTCCCCCCGTGGGCTGTGACCTGGGCTGGATGGACAAAGAGAGAGCGCAGGGTGATGCTGCGGGCAGGGACTCACCGCATTTGCCGTCCTGCAGCGCGTGGCCGGGGCCGCACGCCCCCGGGCCGTCCGGGGCCTTGGCCGGCCGCTGGGCCAGCTCGTACTCAGTGCCTGCGACCTGAATGGAGAAGTGCTGCCGGCTCATGGACTTCCGCAGGGTCTTGATGGCGGCCTGCAGGCTCTGCTCTGCTCGCCTCCGCACGCAGTCAGCCTCGCAGGTGTCTGCAGGGGCGGGCGAGACCCAGGCTCGCCACCTCCCTGGGGAGAGGCCTCCGCCACCAGGCTCCCCCCTCTGCCAGATGCTGGGGCGGCCGGGCCTCTGCTCGGGGCGCTTTCCCACAGCAGCAGCAGTGCTGGAGAGAGGCGCTGGGGTGCTGCGAATGTCTGAGAGGCAGGGGACCCAGGCTCCGAGAGGTGTGAGTGGTTTGAGGCCCCGGAGCAGATCTGAGAAGCAGGTGGGCTTCTGCCACCGCGATGCCTCTCCCCCCCTTGGGCATAGCACCCTCATGGGAGACGCCCCCAGCTACGCAAACACCTGTGAGGCTGCCTCTGTCTCCAGGACAGTGTTACAGCCCTCCGACCTTGAACCCGAGGCCCCTCGTGACCCAGAGGGCCCCTTGTGACCCTGAGTGCTAGCCTCGACGCCCTGCACCTGGACTTGCTGTGAACTCCGCCTTCCCCGTGCCCCGTCCCCTGAACACACCCCGCTCTCTCCACCTCTGGGCCTCTTCTACTCCCTCTGCTTAAACACCGTCCCTGCTGCCCTCTTCCAGTTGGTGAACTGTGATTTCAGGCCCTGGTCCGGATGGCACCACGTCTGGGGAGGTTCTGGGGCCCCTCTCTCGGGAAGGGCCCTCAGCGCTCGTGCCCTGTTCGTTCTCACGCACCTGCCGTCCAGCGGCTCCCTTGCCCCTGGGGTGTGTGTGTGTGCCCCCTCCCTGCCCCCTCCATGACTGGTGGTGCTGCCAGCATGGGGACCAGGGTCTGTCCCCCATTTCTGGAGAGTCCACGGCCACACACACTTGCCGACAGACCCCCACGCCTGTCACAGCTCGGCACTCATTCACAGCCCGGCGGGAAGGGAGTCCAGCCCACAAGGCCCCTTCTGGAACCTGGGAAAGACCGGTGCTGGGTTCGCGGTCCTGGGGAGGACCTGCCCAGCCCGGGTGAGCGCGGAGGGGAGGGGAGGGGGCCTGGCCCTCCCTGCAGCCCCATGCCTGCTCCTGCCATGACCCCTGGCCTCCTCGTCCACCCTGCACTGCGCAGCTGCTCTGAGGCCCCACTGGCCCCGGCCAGCTCACCCGCCTGCCCGGCCAGCCTCCACATCCAGGAGCCGTCGCGGCTCGAGTGGGAGCCCGGCTTCAGGCCCAGCAGACCCCTGCCTGCGCTCTCCATCGGCCATCCTCGCTGAGGCTCTCAGCACCTCGCGATGGGACCCCCTCACCCACCTGAGGCCTCTTCCACCTTTGTCTCCACCTCGAACTCGGCGGTGATGTGGGTCACCTCCTTGGACGGGGATCTCCGGCCGCGGCGTCTCTTCTTGGAGGGATCACACTTGAGGGTCACAAAAGTCACGTGGCAGTTTTCTGGACAAGGAAGGGGCCGCTGTGGCAAAGGTGGCAGGGGGCGGGGAGGGGGGTCCCCCTTGCCTAAGAGTCCAGGCTCGATGGGCACACAGGCCGAGGTCTCAGGACGGGGCCTGGGGGGACGGAGGCCTTTACCCGCCCCATCGAGGCCCTCACACTGCTGCCCTCGGGGCGCCTGGAGGAGCGTCTCCCTTAGTGAAGCTGTGCAGCCCCAGCTCTGGGCGACCTGGCCCAGGTTAGGCCTGCTGAGTGCCCAGGTTTGTCAGGTTCCAGGAATCATCATGGAAACAGAGCTGGCTTTCTTCTGGCCCTGCTCCTGGCTTTCCCCGTGGAGGCCTCCAGTACAGAACGCTCTTCTTGGCCACTCTCATTCAAGAAAGGGCAGCTGAGTGAGTCCTGGGGCCCCTTCCACTTGGACATGAGCTGGCAGAAAGCCCCGCTCTGGGGGCAGCTCGCTGAACCCCGGTGTGAGGTGGAGCAAGGGGCCCCGGGGTTACTCTCCTGCTTGAATGCTGGCTTTCATCCCCAGGGACACCACCGCGGTCTGTGGGGCACCACGGGGGTCCTGGGGGCCCCACTGCCCGCCATGTGGGCTGGCACTGGGGCTGCCCACTCACCCAGCAGCAGCTGCTTTGGGGCCTCCTTGGCTGGCTCCCGGCTTCGGGGCCGGAGGTGGCACTTGGCATCTCGGATCTTGAAGCGTGCCTTCTGCCTGATGAGGGTGGCGGGGGCACCTGGGGAAAGCCCACACCCAGTGGTGGCCTCGCCCATGGGCAGGGGGGTGTTGGGGGCTGGGCACGGTAGAGGGAGGGCCTGAGGGTGAGGGGGCCCGCTGGGGGGCCGGGGGCCACATCCTCTGGGAGATGGGGGTTGGGACCTCTGCGGCCTGACTGCTCTCCCTGAGAAAGTATGAGTGTGGATGGCGGGGCCGAGCTCAAGCCAGGGGTCATCCAGCCAGGGTCATCCAGCCAGGGGTCATCCAGCCAGGGTCATCCAGCCAGGGGTCATCCAGCCAGGGTCATCCAGCCAGGGGTCTGCGGAGGAGGAAAGGCAAGCCTCCCGCCTTCTCCCTTATCACCAGAGTGAGTTTACATGGCTTGTGCTTTCGGGGAAAAGGGGCAGCAGGTGCCGGAGAGGGGAGTACAGGAGGGAGGGGACTGGACACAACACAGATGCGCAGAGCCACCAACTCCTTCCGAGAGCAGCTCGCAGAGCCCACAGCAAAGACTCCTGGAGTCGCAGCAGCTTAGCGTTACACGGCATACGCCTTCGACACGTCACCGAGTCCAGCATCCCAAATAGGAAAAGCTGCCGGAGTACCACCTCCGGCTGCGGGGAGCTGGCTGTGCCCAGGGGGGCAGGAGTGTCCGTGGTACTCCTGGGGCGGGGTCTCCCACGGGAGCCCCGACTCGGGAGCTTTTAGAACCTCATGGCCACAGCACACATGACTCACTTCCCTGAAATGGAATCTGAGAGCCACAGGCTCACAGCACTCACTTGAGGGTCTCTGTATGACTCTGGATCTGCAGCTCAGAGCCTCAGAGGTGGACATGCCCTTCCGTGGTGCACAGGCCCTGGGCTGGGACTCAGCCTGCAGCCTGGCCACTTCTGGGCCCGGGCCCTGCTCTGAGCTCCCCAGCACCCTGAGCCGTACTTGGCAGGTGCCAGGTCGGGAGACCTTCCCGGGTCACGCCCCTCCACTGCCCCGGCTGGTGCTGGACACAGTTGAGGGGTCGTGCGGGTGCGCTGCGGCCTGGACAGGCCAGGGACTACCTGCACAGCTGGGCCCAGCGTTGGTGCTAGTGCCGTTGCGTTTCTGGAGCGCCTTGCCCTGGAGGCTGGGGACACCGCAGCTCAGGCTGTAGCTGTTGTCCGAGTCTGCGGAGAGGCCAGTGGTGAGTTGGGCCTGGGTGCCCCTCTCTCCCAGCACCCCAGATCCTAGGGGCCTCAGGGGGGGTCATTGAATATGAGGAAGGTCGGGACTGACCCTTACGTCCGTTCATTCCTGCTACACGACCACAGGCTAAGTGTCTGGGCAGGAACGAGTCCACTGTGCTTTTGAGGATGCTGGGCCCCCAGAGAACCAGACAGCTGCCCAGGACCACTCAGTGACCAGGGCTGGGGGTCCTCTGTCGGGATCCTTTCCCAGAGAGCAGCAAGGAGTGGGGGCTGGATCCCGGGGGATGGAGCCCTGACCCCTTCCCCACCGCCCCCCCACCCTCCCCCAGGACAGCCTCGGTTACCTGGCATGAAGAGTGTGTGGCCAGGGCAGGAAAGGGAGCAGCTCTCCATGCTGCCCACCTTGCTGCAGGACAGCTGGGCCGGGGGTGAGGCCTTGGCCCGAGAGAGGCACCTGCCAATCTCTAGGGAGAAGGAGGACATGAGAGGGCATGAGGGGCCCCGGCAGGCCCCTGAGCATGAACCAGCAGGAACTCCCACCACCCGTTGGGGCCCTGGCCAGCCCGTCTTGGTGGGAGCATGCTGGGAGAGGGCAGAGTTCATATCCATTTGGACGTGGGGGGACGCTGGGCCCAGGGACAGGCTCGATCCCCCCTACACCAGTCCACGCTTTCTGTGAGAAGGGTCACGCCCTGTGCCCAGACCTGAGGGCAGGGTTGGGCCCTCTTGAGCAGGAGTCCCTGACCATCTGGGGAAAGGAATGGCTGAAAATGGACATGGGCTTCTTAGAAGTGACCGACCTCGAAGCATGGGAGGGTCACAAGGAACCCCTCTCTGGGGCAGCCCCCAGACACATCCACTAGATGTCTGAAGATGTCTTAAAACTGAGCTCTTCAGAGGTTCTCACGTGTTGATTTATCTTTTGAGGATTAAACACTTTCCCCAGACTCCTAGAAAAAGACTGACAGTTCTATAGGCAAGGTAGACATGAGAACTGGTCTCACAGGATCGTCTAGAACTGATCGGTGACACCTGCCTCTGGGAGCGTCACCCTCTGAGTCCATCATCAGGGGTGGAGTCGCCCCGAGAACTGGCAGACACAGGAGACTCAGCTGGATTAAGACCCCGCAGTGGGGAACCGCCAGGTTGGATGAGCTTCAACGTGTGCCCAAACATTTCAAGAGGAGTCTTAGAAAGTGAACTGTCTAGAAATAAAAACAAACTCACGGCTCTCCAGATAAAACGTCCAGCCCCCAAATAAACACAAGACCGAAAGTCCTCTGTTCCCAAAGAACCAAGAAACTATGAACAAAAACACCTGCAGATACTCCAAAGCAAAAGGGCCACTGGATGAACCAGTGTTTTCTCTGGGTAAGAACAGGACAACCATCCACCCCCAACCTTCCAAGGCAGACGTCAGCCCCCAGCAGTTCCCTGTACTTGCTCTGACGTCCTAGAGGGGGTGGTCAACAACTGCAGATGAACCACACTGCTTTCCTGAGTGCCACGGGCCGCCGCCCCTGCCCTGCACATCCTTGTGGGGACACGGAGGACACAGAGCACCGCCGGATCTTTTCCAGGGCCGTTACTTGGGCATTTGTTTGCAGTGAGCAACCTCTAGGAGTGAGGTCTCATCTCTCTCTAGACAAGAGCAGCCTGGTTTACGTTTACTGTAATAGTGAGTGGTGAGTTCCCCAAGCTGGGCGTCCTTCAGCTGGGATGCAAGCTCCCTGTCTGCAAAGCATCCTCTGGGTGGATGAGATAGGGTGCTGCTTGCTGAGCTGTGAGACCCTCGGGTTCTGATCCAGGGGTCCCATGACTCCTGCGGGCACCCACAGAACAGGGCCGGGCTAGCCTGCTCAGCTCGCACGCAGGGGAGATCTGACTCCACCACGCCTCCCAACTATCTTAACCATCTCAGAACACGGAAACCCTCAGAAAGAAGCTTAAAGTCGCTTCCCAGGTGGTGCTTGTGGTAAAGAACCTGTCTGCCGATGCAGGAGACACAAGAGACGCAGGTTCCATCCCTGAGTTGGGAAAATCCTCTGGAGAAGGGCATGGAAACCCACTCTAGTATTCTTGCCTGGAGAATCCCATGGACAGAGGAGCCTGGTGGGCTACAGTCCATATGGTCGCAAAGAGTAGGACACAACTGAAGCAACTTAGCACAGCACAAAAAAAAAAGAGGGAGGGCAAACTCAGTTCAGTTAAGTTGCTCAGTCCCGTCTGACTCTTTGTGACCCCATGGACTGCAGCTCACCGGGCATCCCTGTCCTTTGCCAACTCCAGGAGTTTACTCAAACTCATGCCCATCGAGTTGGTAATGCCACCCAACCATCTCATCCTCTGTCGTCCCCTTCTCCTCCCGCCTTCAATGGACGTTAGAGGAAACGTTTTTCAGATCGTCATGTTGACGATGCTGCTCAGGCCAAAGTCCTCGGGCAAGGACCAAGCGGACCACGGGTTCCACCATGCACTGTGTCTGGCCTCCTACCCTGTCACAGAGCAGGGTGAGCATCACCTTTTGAGACCCAGAGACTGACACCCGGTGGAGCCGGGCGACCCCTGGGACCACCAGCCCGGCTCCCGCAGACGTCTGCCGCAGCTCTCCTGAGACCGCGCCTCCCTCCTGGTAGGGACACCCTGGTGGGGCAACGAGACAGTGTGGGTGAGAGGCTCCTTCAGGGTGGGAGAGGACATGGCCAGGTCGCGGCGTGGCTGTGACTGTCAGGATCCTGGGGAAAGTGTAAAGATGGGACCCAGACTGAAACCACACCCTCAGGGGCCCTCTGAGCATCTGCAGATGTACTTCCTGGCTACAAATACTTGTGAGTAATAATATATTTACTTTCTGGATGAACTGAAACGTTTTGTTGAGAAAAAATAACAGCACTGAAATGTTACCAAATTATTGTTCCCAAATTCCTTATTTAAACTAATAAGGATATTTAAACTAATGTACTTAGGATCATATAGACGCATTTTACTGGGAAAGTTATTCATGAATTACTCATAAACTTCATGGTCTTTATTACCCCTAATTTTCTTGAAAAATAAAAGCCACGTTTTTTAGAACTTACTGTAAAGCTGCCATTCAGAGGTCTGAGGTTTTTCGGAGAACCTCCAAAAGCAGTTGATGGAAACTGGTTGTTACCCAAGATTCTCAGAGCTGGCCGGTGGCTACGTAGGGTAGAGCCCTGTGCCTGAGCCTGCCGGAATAAATTCTCCTAGGTGTTTGCAGCCACTGATTTCCACACACGCTTTTGCATTCCTTTGTACCTCGTTCCTTCGGTCACGTTTCCCCACTTTATGCATCTAAGGGTGTGCACTTCTGATTTCTCCTCTCATGCTTCCCTGACAAATAATAACTCACCTAGATCGAGGCTGTACTAAGTGATAACCACCAGCTTGATTCTTTAAATCAGCTCTCCAAGCTATTGCTAGGGAAGCCAATATTGAACAATGGTGTTAAGTATGTGTAAACTTTGGGAGTTGGCGATGGACAGGGAGGTCTGGAATGCTGCAGTTCATGGGGTCACAAAGTCGGACACGACTGAGCGACTGAACCGAACTGACTGATGCTGTGCTCAGTCGCTCAGTTGTGTTTGGCTCTTTGCGACCCCATGGACTGTAGCCCGCCAGGTTCCTCTGTCCATGGGGATTCTCCAGGCAAGAATACTAGAGTGGGTTGCCATGCCCTGCTCCAGGGGATCGTTCCAACCCAGGGATCGAACCCAGGTTTCTCGAATTGCAAGTTGATTCTTTATTGTCTGAGCCACCAGGGAGCCCAAGAATACTGGAGCAGGTAGCTTATCCCTTCTCCAGGGGATCTTCCCGAACTAGGAATTGAACTGGGGTTTCCTGCATTGCAGGCGGATTCTTCACCAGCTGCGCTACCAGGGAAGCCACAAAGTACGCTACAGGAACCTAATTAGGTATGATTCTCTTTGTGGACAATACATAAAAAGAAGTAAAATGCACCAGCACCAGGAGAGGTCAATTTCGCTGTCTTACAGCATATCCTGGCTACCTGTCACAGCACCACCCACAGACAGCGTACCTACGGCTGCATGAGGCTGACCCCATGTCTCACACACAAGTCTGGCTCATGGTGCCACCCCAGGCCCTCAGCTAAGTGCCCCGTGGGGCTCTGGATGAATGACTCGCCAGGACCCTCAGTGAATGAGGGCTCCTTGAAACGCCTCTGACGGTAGAGCACCTTCTGAGGGACGTAATGATATAACCTGGGGAAGCAGACGGTGGAGGCTCTTGGTCCCATCCCTAGGGACTGGACAGCTCCCGTGGTCATCAGAAATGTGCCCCTCACTTTGGGAGATGCTGTGAATAGCCCGGCCGGGGGCATGGCGTTGGGGGGGAGGACAGAGCAGTGTGGCTGCCTACTGCAAGTAGCTATGGTAATAATACCACCTAGAATCTTCTTCTGGGCAACCAGGGAGTCTGTGCCAGTCATTCTGAAGCTGGATTCACAGGAGAGGTGAGGTGGAACAGTCAACATGGAGGCTCCAGGAGAGAGCAACCTGCGTTACTGTGGACGCTGGAGCTGGTGGGACCAGTTTTCCCGGTTTACCCTGGGAACTCTTAAACCATAGTTATAGAGGACCTTCCAGGACCTTCTAGTGATGCCTGCAGTCACACCCTCTGTCTCATCACTCCAGGTCTACTGGACAAACCCTAGTGGCCCCTCCTGCAGCTCTGACTGAGAGAAGACCAAAAGGAGACTGAAAATTAAAAAAGAAAAGAAATGTCCTCCTGTCCCTAGAGAAAGCCTGTACCTGATAGCTCTGGTCACCAGGAAATACCAGCCCTCACACGACCCTCACTATCAGTGGACACGCCTCGGAAAGGCGTGGAAAGTCCGCCAACTCTTGGCCAGTTCACTGAGCGGTCAGGCTTCTAAGCCTAGTGTCAACCCAGGCTTCCCCCCAGACCTTGCCAAGGCGTGCTCCTCAGACTGACAGCCCCTAATCCTGCCCCTAGTCAAGACAACCCCGCCAAAGCTCTTCCCCTAGACTCCAGACAAACCCAGGGGGTTTGCTTTGCTCAACAAGACCCCGCCTGGACAGCAGGGCAATTCTTCCTGAAGTGAGCAATAAATTCAGCTGTTTGACCTCGGTACTAAGCGGTGGCACTCATTCTTCGACACTGTCACTCATCCACTCAACACGCACAGAGCGCCTTTGACTGTCGGGCTTTGTTCCAGGTGCTGGGAAGATAGCAGTGAACAACAGCAAAAATACCTGCCCAGGTGTGCTGAGCACGTTCCCTGAGGACCGACTGACAGCACCCAGCAGGCACTGTGACGGATGCAGAACGTCTGGTTGGTGCCAAGTGTGACGGGATTAGAAAAGCAAGGGCAGTGTTGGGAGGGGGCACAGAGTTGGGGCTGCCTGCTGCTCTGCTCTGGGTTTGTGGTCAGGAAGTTCCCCCACCCCGCCCCACTCAGCAGACGCTCATAAGGAGCAGAGTCCTCCAGGCTGAGAGAGGAGCCCACGCGTGGGGGCACTGTACCTTTGAGGTCAGGGAGGCTGGCGTGGGTGGTGAGGGGGACGTTGAGGGTGGAGAGTGAGTAGCTAGGGTGGGGAGGGTGGCTAGCAGCCTCTGGGCCACGCTAGGAACCCTGGCTTTGCTTCTGCGTCAAGACTCAGGGAGGGCTCTGAGCTGAGAGGGACAGACTCTGACTCAGATTTTACAAGGCTTAACTTGGGACTTCCCTGGTGGTCCAGTGGTTAAGGCGCCGGGCTCCCAGTGCAGGGGAGGGAACTGGTCAGGGAACTGGATCCCATGTGCCACAGCCAAGAGTCTGCGTGCCACAGCGAAGCCTGAAGATCTGCATGCTGCAACTAACACCCAGCACAGCCAAACAAATAAAGGGCTTACTGATGAAAACTGAGATCAGAGGCTTAACTCTGGTGGCCCAGGGGAAGTGAGAGGTGCTCCCCAGTCCGGGCTCCCGGGTAACCCCCCTCCCTGCCACCAGGACAAGGCGGGGCGCCACTGAGGCCTCCACACTGTGCTCGTCTGCAGGCTGACTCTCTCTTCCTGCATCAGCACAGGCTGACCCCCGGGTCTGGGCCCCCCAGTCTGTGTGCCCCGGGCTCACGCCCAGTGTGCTCTCCCCCGCGCACCCCTCTCGCCCTCCAGCCCCCGCCCCACCAGAGCACCTGCCAGGAGCCCCCCACCCCCGGGCACTCACCCACGCAGTCCTTGCGGTTCCAGTGCAGGCGCCTCCCCGGGGGGCAGACGCATTCGTAGCCGCCTTTGGTGTTGACGCAGCCCTGGTCGCAGCTGCCGTTGTTCATGCTGCACTCGTCCACATCTGGAGGCACAGGCAGGCGTAAGGGCAGGAGAGGGGGCCGAGGCCACACCCTCGGGGCTGGCAGGGCAGGGCCCGCCAGGGCAGGAGGGCCGAGAACCCCCTGACCCTGACCCTCGCCTGAGGCTCTCACTGGATGCAGACAGGCTGCTGCGCGTGACACACACGTGTGTGCACACACACAGACACAGACACACAGGGCACGTGACACACGTGAGCTCTCACACACGTGCACACACACAGACACACACGCGCAGGGCACATGACACACACGTGAACTCGCCCATGCGTGTACACACACAGACACACACAAGGCTCCTGCAGACACCGACACACATCCTTCCCTAGGAACCTCAGAAGTTTACTGAACTTGGGCAGCTGAGCCCAGACTGGGGGTGGGGCAGAGAGGTGGCACAAAGCAGAGCTGCAGTCAGGTCTGGAGGGGCCGGGAATGCCCAGCACCGGGCCTGGAATCCTGAGGCCTCATCCCAGTGCGGGATTTTGGATGTGCCCTTCCTAGCCTGTTCCCCCTCCCACACAGGGCCCCGGGGCCCTGGAAAGTCTCCCAGAGGCCCTGTTTTCTTTTGGGCTGAAGCCATGTGTGTGGAAGCTGGTGCCAGGCTTTTGGGAGCCCCTCCAGAAAAATCTGCAGCTCCCCACAGCACCAGCTGTGCCTGAGCCCACCGGAACGCTGCTGCTGTCCCCCCGCGGGGAAGTGCGGCTAGCGCAGGTCACAGGACAGGAGGAGACAGGGGACCGCGGGGCTGTGCTAGACTGCCCCACCTTCGCCCCCCCAAGCCGTACATCTGGAACCCTCCCTCTCTCCACATCCCTCCCCAGCCTGCTCGAGCCCCTGGGGCTCTCACTCTCGTGTCAGGAGCCGTGTCCCCACTGGTGCTGTGGCTTCCACCCTCCTAAACACAGGGTGGCGGGAGGGCTCTCCTCACGTGAACTTGAACTTACAGGTCACATCCCTGCCTCAGCCCTCCCATGGCTTCTCCCTGTGCTGAGAAGAAAGCCACGAGCTCCTGGGGGCTCATGAAGCCCTGGGCCCTCTCTGCACCAGGCACTAACCCTTCCTTCCTGGGCGCTGGCCCTACTGGCTGGTCCCTCTGTGCTCTGTCTTTCTCAGGGCCTTTGCACATGCCGACCCCTCTGGCCTGTCTCGCCTCATCCTGACTCCAATACTCCTCCTCTGGGGTTCCCCGCATTGGGCTGCCCCTCTCTGCTGTCAGCCCCTCCACTGTAGTGAACCATCTGAGCAATGCCGTGTCCCGCTGTCCTCCCTTCCTGCGTGGGGTTCCCCAGAGGCTGCTGCTTCCAGGCCAGTGCCCAAGCCTGGCTGAGGCCTGGTACCCCACCTCTCACCCTCCCGCCTCGCCCTTGGCTGAGCCCCTCTGCCCACCAGTCCCTCCCAGGCCCGTCAAGAGTCCAGGTCGGGGTCGGGGTGCAGGGTGCAGTGCGGGGGGCCGTGCGGCCGGGCGCGTGCCTCGGGGGGGAGGTGGCCCTGGCGGGCGAGCTGCAGACCTCCGCAGTGGGTGGTCCCGTAGAGCGTGTAGCCGCGGTGGCAGAGACACTGGAAGCCGCCCGGGGAGTTGACGCAGGTGTGGTCACAGGTCCGCTCGAAGGAGCACTCGTCGATGTCTGTGGGGCCGCAGGAGAAAGGTCCGGGGGCAGTTTCAGGGCGCGGCGGGTGGCATGGTTTGCCGCTCAGAGGGACATCTGTGCGCAGCAATCCCGGGGCTCCAGGCTCAGCACAGAGCCGACTCGCAGCAAACAGACCTCTCGTCCCTGCCCGATTTTCTGTTTTGTCCCCATGGACCTCATGTTCCTGGGTTAGAAGCCACCTCACTCTCTTTTCTGGAGGTGGGCAGGGTGGGAATATTCTGAGTAGAAGCGATTATTCTGAATCCTTGACACTCTATTAGCTCACATGCCAGTGTGATTAGCGTAGGCATTTAATCCACACCGGCAGGAAACTGACAGGTCCGCCCAAGGAAGAAGCTGAACCGTGACCCCAAGGTGTCTCTAGAGAAACTGGGGAAACGGCACAGGCACAAACGGGGTGCTGGTGGGGAAGATACCACCTGTGAAGAGTAACACAGCACCCTTGACAGGAGGTGAGATTTGATTCTGACCCCCTGGCAGGCGGGGTGAAAAGGGGAAGAGGGAGGGTCACAGGGGGCCTGTTCCTGGAAGGGAGGCCATGAACCTCGTGTTCACAGGAGGCAAGTCTGTCCTGGCCGCAGTTCTGAGGGAGACGGCCCCCGTGGGTCGGGTGATGGGGGCCAGAGGGCAAGGCAGATGCCGGCCTGCCTCTCTTCTGAATATGCTGTTCACGTGACAGCAGATGTCCTCATGACACGCGTACGTTTGTGATAATGCTGGCACAAGGAACAAGTCACTGTGGGCTCTCAAGGGAAGATGAGGGTCCTCCTGGGGTGGGGGTACTGGGAAGACCCCCTGGTGCCTGTGTGGGGAGGGCACTCCAGGC